>JACDJE010000267.1:1770702-1870448 GCA_016647715.1 Pavo muticus
TTTTTTTTAAGAGTTTTTGAAGTGCTGTGAAGTTGGGTCAGTAGTATGCCATATCAGCACGCAACGGTACTGCCCTTGTAGCTTTAATCTGGCCATCCACATCACAAGCAGTTTTGGAAGCTGGTCAGAAAAGCAGGGTCAGAGCTGTGCAGTGTGGTTTTGGCATGCCTTCCACTGTTTCTTCATGCTCTTGCTTTTTGTAAAAAGGTATCTATTCACCCTGAAAAAACATGCTAACTGATAAGTGACAGCATACTTGTTGTGGTTTGGCTACCCTAGCCACCATTGTGAACAACCTTCTGATGTTTGTGTTTGCAGGGGTGGTGCTGCACGTGGACGGCAAGGGTCCCCTTGCCAGCTTGCACACCTTCCCTCCATGCTGCTCACGCTCTGCCACACTCGGGTCAGTGCTGGGGGCTTCCTGCTGGCCTGGAGGGGTGCTGCGGGGTGAGGTTAAGAAGTGAAAAGTTAAGGACCAAGGCATCTCTCTTGAGCAAACGTTTATCTGGACAGCCTGTAGTGTTTATCTGCAGCTTTTTCTTTCTTCTTTATTTATTTATTTTTTTTTTCTGGTAAAAAGAGTGAAGAATAGATATTGAGTTCCAAAGCTCTGACTCATATGGCCACAATGAAGTATTAGGATACAGCCATTTCCTATCTTTGTTTAGAAATCAACTGACAAGGCCTGGCGGATGCAGGCCCTCAGCTGCAGGGCTTCATGGAAGGAAATGCTTTTCGTCTTTATTGAGTACTGAGTGCTATTTAGCAATTACTTTGCGCATTGCATGTGGCAAGCATTGTGTAAAGTGCTTTTCTGCGTGTTTCTATACACTGCAACCACCTGAGGCTCTAACATGATTAAAATGTACTTGAGGAGCAGTACTTGCAAGGTGGTTAGAAAAGGGTGGCAAGGTAGGCAGTGAAGTGTAAGAGTGCTGTCTGCTTGCACAATGCCTTTCTGAGGAGCTCAGGCTGTTCTACAGATACAAATAAAATATTGCCAACACTTCTTTGAATCGAGAAATATCGCAGGGCCACATGAAATTAGGCAGAGAAAAAACATGTGTGTCTTGTCTCATGCTGCGGACTCTGGGGTGGAACTAGGAGTAGGTGGTGCCAGCTCTGGCTCCTATTCTTCTGCTCCAACCACTAATTCCACTTAAGTTTGGGTGTCATAATCTCAGAAAAGGCAGCACATTTGAATGCAGTGAGAGTGAATGTCTGAAAAAAAAAAAAAAAGAACTCCCAGGGTAAGTAATGAAACAATAAAATAAGCAATGGGAGTACTAAAAGAAAAACAGTGACAATTGGAAACGTATGTGGTCGCTGTGTATTTATCCTTAGTCTTGAAATTCATTGAGACTCTTTCCGTTATTTTTTTTCTAGATTCTTCTGTAAATGACTCTTGAATTCTTTCATTTATGAACAGTAGAAACAATTGTGATTTTTTTCTAAACTCTTTTTATCTGTATGGTTTACTGATTTCATTTGCATCTCAGAGACAAACTGTTTATTGGTGACTTACCATCCTCTTCTTCAGCAGGGCCTTATTGGCATTTGCAATCAGTGTTAGAGAACACAATTTAAAAAATGGAAAAAGCATAATCCTGGAAACTCTCCAAAGCAGGGTTAGGAGCCTACGTATGGATAAATGCTCTTGCTTGGAATGAAATACAACGTAGTCCCTGGTTCATGTGCTTGTCTGCGTGTGTGTTTTTAGTTTTTGTGGAGCCAAAATTAAACACAGTAGAGTTTACTGTTTGCTAATCACCATGTGTTTACTTTCTCTTCCAAAACTGCAGTTGCCAACCAATACTTTTCCTACCCAGTGCTATGAATCTGTCCAAATAAACATGGGAAGTAGTAAAACAATGACACTACATGAAAATACACCCTCATTCATTAAACAGAGTCCAAAAAATTTTGTGGAATTTAGCAATAGCAGAGAAATGTGCATCTTGTGGTCTTTCCAGAATAAGAAAAAATAATAACATGACAAGAATGATGTTCTGGACTGAATCTCAAGAAAAACGCATGTAAATGAATATTCTTTTATTTTATGCTCCCTCTGTAATTCCCATGGGTTGGTGCACTTTGGGTATCCATGATTTTATGTTAATTAGGAAGGCACACATCTTGCAGAGAAGAAATAATCAGTTCTAACTACCATTAAAGGTTACCAGTACATCCTTCAAAGTGAATTTTCCGAGTGCTTCTCTTACAGATTGTTGAAGCAATGGCAGAAATTTTGAATGCAAATCTTTTGCTTATATGACCAACTAATGTTGGGAGAAAAGCCAGTGTGACAGTAAAGAAGCTGCACCAAGCAGCTGTCTGGCTCTTCTTGACTGCCAAATTCAATTCGTCTGCAGAATTTTTGATCCATGGAAGAACTTACACTTATGTTGGCAGATGACTCACAAATGACTCAAAAGTAGCATTAAGCGTGAATGTTGGTGATGAGTGAGTTGGAGGATGGAAGATCTCTTTTCAAGACCTCACACTTTGTTAAACACATTGGGCAGAAAATAAAGAGATAACGGGAAGTGCACAGAAGCAGACAAGGAATCCTGGTTCACAGAATCACAGAATCCTCAAGAGCTTACTGCTTTTGATAGGTGCTAGATTTCATCCAAAGAAGGTGACATTCAGCTCATCAGCTTTCTTTGCTTGGGTTTTAGAGGAAGGTGGATTTCTGCATAAATCATTACACTGTTGCCTGCTGTGAGTTCTGGACCAGGGGGTGGGATGGAAGTGCAGCCAGCAACAAACACCAGGAGAATGTTCATGGTGTATATAAAACATCATGGGGGATCTACGCTTTTGTCACTGTGTTTTCCTGAGATGCTGTCTTGAAGCAGCAGTATGTTCTGCTGTGGGGATCCTCCTTGATAGTCCTTGGCAACAAGTGGAACAACTGTTGCTTACTTTCAGCAAACCACCTACTTGTTCTTGTAGATGTGGTTTTCTGAACCCTGTCAAGAGCAAGGTGCATTTAAATGTCCACACTTAAATCCTAAGACTTGTCATGCAAAGTGATTGCCTGGGTCTGTCTGATGCCTTGTAACAGCTACAGTTTTACCATTACTGCTCTACTCCTTTGTTTTTGTTTTTGTTTCTTTGGTTGGTTAGTTTAAACACCTATGACAGGTACCCTCGCTCCCTCGCTCCAGTTGATAACTGCTTTGCCTTTTCAGAAAATGTTATTTGTGTTTTTGAGTCTGAATGGTAAGAAAAATATTTCTGCTACGGTTGTGAGCACATCTTTTAAAATGAGATGTGGTGCACAATTGCCTTACTAGTCTGCACTTAGGCAGGTTGAAATATAAACAGCAAGAGTTGTGGACTTCCTGAAGTCCTGTGCAGTCCTCAGTGGCTGGAAGAGGCTCCAGCTATAAAGCTGAGCAGTTACCCCTGAGATGCCTAGGAGTAAACCATTTTGCTGCTAGTCAAGCCAGCATTAAGTGCTTGTCCAAGCCACGCTTAGGACCTGTGTAGCTTGATCTAGCTGACACTTTCCTTGGAAAAATTTTGGGGAGCTGAAGTTTTAAATCAGAATAAACAGGTTGGTGCACAAACTACAGCTAGCCAAATATTATTTTCATTGTGCAGATAATTTAGAAAATAAGGTAAGTACAATACTGACAGTTGGAAAGCACTGGTCTTTGTCACAACCCATGCAACAACTGTAAGACATTCAAAAATATTTATTTATTTTTTACCCAACAAGGAATACCTAAATCAACTGGAAAATAGGAAGGTGCTGTTTCTATCTCTGCTGAACAAGCTGTGAGTATAGAGTAAGTTGGTGAATGCAAAAGGGAGGCAAAAGCAACATGATAATGTGTCAGTGATTTTTCTTAAAGTGTCAATAAAGATATTTAAACATTTTTAGTCATACATTACATCACAGTTTTCCATTACATGAAGTGAAAGTCTCAGATCAAAAGAAATGGCATTGATATCTTTGATAGTACAAGGCAGCTCTACAGAGCTGCTCCTTAGCCAGCCTGCTTCCTTTACATTTGAGAAGCCTCCAGAAATGACAGCTGAGATCAAAATGTTATCATACTGAGCACTGTGAAAAAAATAACAGCGATATAATACCTGCCCTAAGGAGTTTATGGTCTGCTGCAAATTTGGTGCCAGGAAAGAGTGTAGCACACGGTGAGAGCATGGGAGAGGTCGTAGTTCTAGGAATTTGTGGTGACCACTGTGTCCTGCTAGATAAACATCATGCATCATTCAGCATCATTCATTGAGGTTAAGACACAAACAAAAACACTGGTGCATTTGGCAATCTTGGCAAGTCATCTGTCTTGTGACAGTCTTGAATTTGTGAGCTGAAGATGCTGTCAACTTAATTTCTGAAATTTTATTGTTCTGGCTCGAGGACAGAATAATTTAGGGCTGGACTCCCTTTAACTTCCTTATTTGTTGACTGGCTGTCCATAGTGAGCATGCCCACTTCTACAGAGGAGCATCTCCAGCACATTTATTTCCAAAAGAAGACTGTTGTTCTTGAAGTTCGTAGTTCAAAGTTTTCTTCTTCCCTTGCGTTTCTGATAAGCTGAGCAATACCTTCCTCATGTGAACATTTCAGTTGCTGGGAGTCAACTAAACTGAGTATACAGCTTATCTGAAAGAGGCAAACTGCCTGCATTGGCATGGGATGCTGTGTTCTTCAGCTGCCTTCATTGCCTTCCAGTTTCCTTGGACTGTTTCTCTGGTGAAGGAGGCAGATTCCATTGGCAGACCACATGAACAGGTAGTCACCACTTCAGCAATGCAGCCTCTCCTCAGGGCGTTCTTAAATGCATTCTCGTAGCTCATAGAAGCTGAATTGAATACCTGCATAAATGTTCTGAATGGGGAGAAAGGGCGTGTCATTAGGGCAGTCATTAAGCAAAGGCCACAACTTCTGTGTGAAAGTATGTCAAATGATAAGATAGAATTATGTTATGACCACGGGAATTTAACCATGTCAGATCAGAACAGTGGGCCAGGATGCTGCATGCAGTGCTTGGTGCAGCACCCCGCATTTGATAGCAGCGGAGGAATGTGCAAGAAACCCATTAATTGACAGTTGCAGAATAATCTGCCCATAGGGGAAGTAGCTTTCTAAGCTCAGGCAATTAGTGGTTTTCTTTGGCCTTTTAGCAGGAGTTTGTATACTTTGTCTTTAGTGAGCAAGCAGTTTAGTTTGCTGAATAAGAGTTTTCACTTGGCTGCAGGAAACTTTGTAATTGTGTTGCGCTGCTACTTTCAGAGTTTAGGCTTTGCTGGCCGGTCTGTGAGTCTTGCATAAAATACAAATGGGGCAGGCTGAGAAACCTCAAAGTGGGTAGGAAAATGTATTTGAGCGAGACACCAATACTAGAATCTTTATAATTCACCCTTTTGAGGGATCTTTGAAGCCTTTCTTTTTTTTATGTCTGTAGGCAAAAATATTTGTCCTGCTGTAGACCATGCAGTGATATCTCCTACAAAATAAAAACCAACCAAGTATTTGATTAAAAGATATTGTACTTTTTAGATAGTATATTTTAGAGATATAAAATGATAACATTATGTACAAGTTCTAATCCTTGGTTTTATAAAACCAACCAGTAAATGATACCGCTACCTTCAATACCTAGCTTCCTTCTTATCAAATGCTTCACTAAAATGCACATCTCAAAGATTTCTTGTTCTATGCTCTGTGCCAGAGGGAGTATTATGTCTCTTCTTTGAGAAAAGATGGAGCAGTAATGCTAACTTCTTCATGGATACAAATATTTTCCTGAAATTTAGACTAAATATTCTGTTTTAAAAATTTTGTTCTTATACTCTCATATTGTTTATACTGTGCTATATATCTTCTTTTTTAAACAAACAAACAAACAACACCCCTCTGGGTACTCAACTACCGGCCTTTCAATCTAACAGCTGCTGTCCAGTTCATGGGCCCAACACCTCCAAACTGATTGTAATCTATAATTTCTAGCCACATGATTTTTGTTGTCAAACATTTTTTCAAGTCCCAGAAGAAATTAAATCTCTGGTTATTCCCAGAATTAAAAAGCTGGTACTTTAGGAATACTTTGGAGGTACAGTGGTGAATGCAGAGTTAGTAAGTGACAAGTTTGTGTTAAACTGAACGTTCACACCGTTGCTGGATCCTTAGTCCCTAAGCAGATGCTTTACCACAGTCTCATTACAGTCCAGAAGTACCTCGTGTATAAGAAAATGCAGTCATGCAGAAACATTGCAAACACTATTGACTTGCCTACTGCTTTTTGCTGCTCCTTCTTTTCTCTCTTCCTTCTTTTTAATTTCTTCCTTTTTTAAAATTTTATTTATTTATTTATTTTAACAGGATACATTGTCAGTTTAACTTTCAGGCCCATGATGCCTTTTGCCCCTTACCTACTATTTCTGTTCTGCTTCTGAATTAAATTAATATAATGGATGTGATGGACTTCAAAGGCCTTCATTATGAACTGCTTATGAACTCGCTTTCAAACAGGACGGTTTTTTTTTATCAGATGAGGCTTCTCTTGCTTCACATAGCTTTTCACGTCATAGAATTTCAAATTCCTTAAGTCCTGTAATACTATATTTTATGAACAAGAGAGAGGAGAAAATAGAGAGATTTTAGTTCTTCCTTTTGTTAACCTGCTCTTGTTTTGGGCAGAAAAAAAAAGGGATTTTGTTACTGAAAGTTGAAGATCTGCCAGCTTGTAAAGTATTCCTTTTTGTATGAGGGAGATTAAGTTGGCATTTTATGCAGTTCTCTTGTGTGCACCTTCATGTCTTGTCATAAGGCATGTAATTACTGCATTTCACTATCAGCAATCATTCTTAAGGTAAAACCTACTATAAATCTCTCATTAGTAAAAGTAAGACAAAGAAGGTGTACACCTTCAAAAAGAGAACTATCTGTTAAAGGAGTTAATCTTTTCATTGCACAATAGATAAAGAATTTTCATGTAGGGCTTTTCTTTTACATGCAATCAAAATGGTTTGTGATAACAGGTCTGGTACATGGCTTTTGTAAACACAGGGTTTTATTCAGATGGAGTTGATCTTCCTTCTGTGTTGCATTCAAGTAAGATAGTCTCTCTTCAAGTCTATGAGGCTGAGTCACATCCTCCTTGCATGGCAAACATATTTTGGTGCTGCTTATGGTATGGAGAGTGGAAAGCCATCACAGGTTGCTCTGTGCCATGTATTTACTGCCGCCACCAGGATGAAGACTATTTTCTGGGTAAGCGAAAGAGAGCATGTGGCTAGACCATGTTTCTCTGAAAAGCTTTGACCTGAATTATAGCCCCATCATATGTGACTGACATTGACCATCAGAGCAATGGCTAGCAAATTTGAGAGTCTTTTGTTCCAGGCAGAGAAATGGTATATCTTGCTCCTGTTGTAAGACCCATCTTTTTTTAGTGTCCAGGTCCATCAAGCCAATAGATGAAGATTTAACAAAGTAGATTTTTCTTCTTGTTTTTAAAGATTCCCAGAGTTACCAAATCTTAACAAAAAGTCTTGAAGATTATTGTTTGCTACCTTCTGGGGTAAGTTTTATTGATAATTAAAAGATACTTAAGATCTCTTCCTTGTTATGTCAGCATTTCAAGACAGCATTTTCCAATGGAAGGCCTACCGTGGGGTCATTTGCACCTTGTGATTTTGTGGCAGCACTCAGACAGACCTTGTATTTTGTGACAGTACTCAGTGGACTGCTATCCCCTTCTGACAAATTTGTTGTTCTAAAAAGGAGAGGAAAGAAAAAGGTAAAAAATGGCTGAAAGGGAGGAGGGAGCTGTGTTCATGCTTGGTGAACTATTACGTACAGTAAAGATTTTCTGAGTAGGAAGACCCAACATTGCACATTTAGTTTGTGGGATTTATATACATGCCTGTCAATAGAAACTCACGACCAAAGTCCAGGCAATATTTTAGAACTTTCTAGTGCCAGAGACAGCTTGTAATGTTGTTATACTGCATTTCAAAATGAAATTTACTAAGAGATAATGCTCAGTTTTTGGAATAGGAAGCTGAAAGTCAGCAATACTGAATTCCTCTTCCTTCTGACACTCCCCCTCCTCTCCAAAGAAAAAAATAGAAAAATCTATTAAATAAGTTATTTTTCACACTACAAATAAGATTGTTCCATGACAAAACTCATGTCTATGGAACCTGCTAATGTATAATATCAATTGGAATCAAGATGAAACGTTCTAAATAAATTGGTTCTTCCAGAAGTTGAAGTGAGAGCCAAACCACAAGCTCTTTTTTTGCCTCTTTGAAAGACTTAGATGTCAGATGAAATGCTTTCTAAAACAAGGATGTGGTTGAGGGGAAAAAGAAGAAAAGTAATATTGTTAACCAAAATAAGTGGAATTTAGTGTTAGTATTGCAGTTTTCCTATGTAGAAAAAGCAATAGGAGAGGAAACAGGCTTGAACTAAAATCGAGTTTCAACATAAGGTACACTTGCCACTGCACAACCCACTTCCTATTTATAGGACGATAACATCCTCTGAAGTTGCCTAGTTTTATTCTTCCAAGGGAGAATAGTTCCTTCAGGTGAGTGTGTACACATCCTAGAATCATGACAAAATATGCAGAGAGAAGTATGAAGACAACAACATTCCACTCTTGACCCTTTGCCCAACTGTTTGAGCTGAGTTACTATAACCAGTATCAAGTGCAACTATCACTTCAGCATAATGGGCTATCCTTGATCTCAGATCCCATTGGACTACTGCTTGTACAGAAATCACATAGAAAAAATGCACAATCACCAGTTAAGTGACTCATTGCTTTTCCAGGAGGTTACATAAAACAACACTAACTTATCTGCTAAATGCGGGCACTTCTATTTGAGATTCATACAGAATCTGGGAAGCAGTTATTTCTTACACCGTATTTATGAATAATGACAAGACGCTGCCAGCTGGTGTGTGTAAAGTTGTCTAGACTAATCTAAGAGCAGTATGTTTGTGCATCTTTTCTTATGGCAGCTTTGAGGGCCAAGGAAGCAGACTGGATAATTTTCCAGTGACTGCTAAGTGACCTTAAACTCTAGTAGAAGTAATGCCTGCAAACTCTGCAGCTTTGGCTGCTGTGACAGAAATACTAAAAAAAGAATTTTGGAAGGGTATCAGCACTTATGTTTTAGGACAAATGTTATCTGAGAGAAAAAGGAAGCTTTCCACCTGGGCCTGATATTTCAGAGTTTTATAAAGGGGAAATTTTTATCAGAAACATGTAGTAGCAAACACTCTTTGAAATAGGATAATGACGAAAAATTTGGAGGTATAACCTGATGGGGTAGGCATTTTTATCTGCAGTGTATTCTAGAGTGTTGAGTTCTGTCATGTGTACAATAAAAAAATAACTCTATTGATCTGATAAAGACTCAAAAGACAGGTAAATATGAAAACTTATGTTACAGTTTCTATTGCTCCATTGTGCCAAGGTATTTTAGAAAAGGGTGATCAGTGCTTGAGTTTACTTACATTATTATTGCTACACCTGGGTACACTGAGATGATGGGGGTAAGACAGTGACCCTCTGAAGGCATCTAGACACACTGTGATTCAATAAACATTCCTGAAGCATGGCGAAATAGAAAAGTCATTGGAGTACTGTAATATCTTTTGTATAAGTTATGCAAGGACATTTAAGAATCTAGTGTTGAGGGATTAACATTGTGTGGTAGAAATCTCATTTAATTAACTAGATGAGGCATTCTAAGATATATCTAAGATATCTGTGCAGATATTTATGGAGAAATTAATCCTAAATCAGCAAGTATATGTAGAACTATAAAGCCAGAGACAAAATATACTCAGTAAAGGATAACTCCATTTCTTTTTTGAAATCAATAAACATATTGATCACTGCAAAGATGGATAGCCACTTACTCACTTTTGTTTTGCAGTGAATACCTGCCCACAACTGTGGGAGATGTTCTTATCCATATTTTGGGGAAGAAGAATTATTTAACCTCCTGCTAAGACTCTGTGTTTCTTGTTAAGCCTTTGAGTAGGTCTTAAGTTGATTCCGTTGCAGAATGGGCAGAGGAACCAGATTCCCTGCTGTGCCAGCTTCCATTTGCTTGGTATCCTTGCCATGCCATCTACTTAGGGTTTCTTACCCTCTGGAGTTCACTAGGAGCCTCAGCTTCGTAATCTATTTTCCTTTGCTGAGTCTCCTGATTTCTTGGCTGGTTACTAGAGTGGATAGGTCTAGCTACATCTTCATCCTGGGCCAATCATCAAAATATCATTTTCAGCTTTTGCACCCTCCTCATCCAGGAACAAGAGAGGCCCTCTAAAATGAGAGAGGGGCCTAGATGTATTCAAGGGGAGTTTGATAAATGATAGCTTATCAGGAAATATTGGGCTTGCACAGGTATTAACACCCATATTTTGGTTTGGCTTGGCTGTCACTGGAGATAGTATGAAATCATGGTTGAGTTTGCAGGGCTGACAGCACAGCGAGTCCAGAAGTGGATACAGTGCACCAGATGACGCCTTTCCAGGGCAGAATAGAGAGGAAGGATCTCCTCCCTCAACCTCCTGACTGACATCAATGTCATCTTGTACAGGCCAGGAAAAGCTATCAACTGGGAAGTGACTAAGTAGATCAAATTTTAGCAAAATATTAATGTGTGTGGTTTGTGGCCAGGCCAAACCTCAGAAAGTTTCATCTGTGAAAGACATTATATTCAACTAGTGCGGACTGTTCTCAAGTCATTAGAGAATTTTTCATCATGGAGCTGATTCTGAGAGTAGTAAAACAAGAGTTGGAATCATCTCTTACGATATAAAAAACATTCAAGAAATAGAAAAGTGTTTTTCCTTTATTAAGGAAGAAAAATCTACAGTATTTAATGAGAGATCTACTACTATTTTGAACAGGCTGGTTGTTATTATCCATGCTAAGATGAGTACTTGCCTAGTAACAACTCTATTCTGTGTATTCCAGCATTCCAAACGTTTGACAACAATCATTAAAGAAAAAAACAAAAGCAACCCAAGTCTTTTTGAGAAGGGTCTATTTTCAGCACGGATTAAAAGTCTTCACCTTCTTCGCCTACCACTGGAAAAGAAACCCAGGCAAAACGAAGTCCCAAAATCAAAAAGCATAGGCTAAACCCCAGCACGATCTAAACTCCAAAGGTCTGATATTCAGACCATGAATGGTCACTTGGAACCATGCTATCAGAAATGGGAGATTACCCAGGACAGCCTATATATTTCATTTAGGAGGACAAGTTGCAGATCTGAAGTATGCAAAGACTGCCTAGGGTCATTTTTTTGAGATTTCTATCCTTAGTTACAGGTTTCTATTCCTGTGAATTATGATGGTGGGTACATTAATACAAAACAATACTTCTGGAAAGATGGACATGCCTTATAGTTTCAACTAATCTTTTGCAGTAGTTAACTTGGGGGGATTTTCAAAAACACTTTCCGCAGACAACCTTCTACTCCTGCTTGAGGAAAATGCATGCAAGAAGTATTTCAGATCAGTATTTAAAGAAATTTTACTTTCCTTTTACAAGAAGCTAAATACTAGAAAGAATTCAGCTTAGATATATATATGATGTCAACTTCTCAATTCAGTTACAGTCATATCTATTCTTTATAATACTAAAGTTGTCAGATCTGTTATTAGAATTTTTTAGAAGGGTTGGGCGCAATCTCTTACCTCCCACTTAAATTATCCTACTGGCCATCAATATGACGACTCACAAGTTAGATGAGTATTCAACAGTGTGGATTTGTTAGGTTATATACTATGACATCTCTAAGTCTTACACAGCTAAAAAATCTGTTTCAGAGGTGGTTGAAATTAGTTGTGTGTGAAACATGGTTCTTGGGCCAAACTTTGTGCTTGACCACATAACTGCATTAGTTGTAATGACATTCGTCATCACAAAATACAGAATGATTCCCTGTTTAACTTGGAGTCACTGATAGATGCCATCTAATACATAGATTCAGGTATACCTTTTTGATTCAAACATTTCTGGGGCTTCATGATTTATTAGTTGTTTTAACATCTCTACATCTTTTCTTACTTTCCATCTCCAGCCAGTGGAAAATCTTCAGATAATCAAGTTGCATGATGTCCTTTGGATCAGAAAGGTGTGATTTTGAGTGGACATGTTTTACACCATGTAAACAAACTGAGTGCATTTCCAGGTGCATAAATGAGATTTTGAAAACTATCTTCTGTATTGACACTGGGAAGTATTAGACTGTCTTTGGCATGAGAGACTATGTCATTGCTGTTTGTGGTTGAAAACGCTTAGTATCCAGTGGCAGGTAGTCAATCAGAATTTGACATAGTTGTGTCATTTATTTTGTAAGCTGCTTTTGTAGTGAGGGTTTCACCCTTGGCCTCAACAACATGTCTATTTCACT
This sequence comes from Pavo muticus, assembly GCA_016647715.1. NCBI lineage: Eukaryota > Metazoa > Chordata > Aves > Galliformes > Phasianidae > Pavo > Pavo muticus. The sequence continues at coordinate 1,783,130 of JACDJE010000267.1, forward strand.
ACTTGGCATCCTCTGAAGACACTGCTAATTTTAACACATTTTGTGGTTTTGTAATGTGGCAAATTCCCACTAGGTGCTAGACAAACAACTTCTGCATTTGTGATTTAAGGCACACTTGAACTGGGGCTGTCAGAGGTGAAAGATTAATACATCATTCCAGCTGATTAGTTGGTTGTCCCTCCCAGGTCCTTCAGGGATATTTGCACACTGGAAATTTTGTGTAACTTTAAGTTCGGCGTTCAAAATTATCATCAAAACACAACAAGCTATTTTTGCAGCATCAGCAAGCAGTCTGTTACATTTTAATTGTGTTTCTAAGGAGAGCGCAGATTTTTGTTCCACAAGTTGTTTTCCATTTACTGCTCTTTCAAAAATCCTCTTTCATTTACTGTTGTTTCAGAATATGTTATTAATCTTCGAGTACATATTAATGTTTAATGATAAGGCAAGAGGAAATACTGGCCGCACCTTAAGGAAAATGCTCTTATTCCTACAGCCTATTTGCTCCCTTGTTTGGAAAACCTTGTATAGTTCTCAGAATATTCATCACCATTTAACTTTGCCTCTTCCTCTAAAAAGGATGCAAAACACTAAATCCCTTCTCCAAAGGAGAATGTTTGTAATGACATGAAAAGGGAGAACAGATGGTATCATAAAGCTTAAGGGGAAAGTATAGCACTTTAATTCAAATTGTTTGACAGAGTTAAAGACAGCCACTTAGTTACCAATTGCTGAAGTTATTTATGCTCCTTTGTGTAAAAGAAAAAGAAAAACACACAAGAAAAGTAGAATGTTTTGTATATTTTAGAGAGAAAAGGGTAAGATAAAACAAAGGGATGTTTTACTTATATTCATTATTTGGATACAGCCATACCCCCAAAATTATTAGCTTTTTTAACCAGCCCTACCAAATAGTTAGAATTATACATATTGTATGGGTTTTTTTTGTTTCACAGAGGGCAAGTTAACCTTGTTGCAGTGTGACAGCCTACTAGGAAAATAAACAGATCTTCATTACTTGGAATCTTTTACCATATTCCTTCCTATTTTAACTAAATTAGTTTTGCAGTGCATCAGGATTTAGATTCTGATTCAGTGCATTAACTTATCCCCATACTGCTTTGATTGAACAGCAATGCGTCCATTACCAATGCCATATCCAAAGTGACGTTTCCATACAGACTACCTGCTGTTTCATTCATAACCACAAAGCAGCCTGAAATGACTTTACTTCTTTTTACAACTTGCAAGGAGTTAATGGACTGTGCTGGCCCCCTGCCAAAACCCTTAAGAAACTTTATTAATGTGTTATGAGGCTGGGACACCATAGTGCGGGATTTTATTGGTTATTCCTTTTAATGAATAAAAATATGTATGCACAATTAAAACCATGTTTTCAAGCAATTGCCTTCTAATAGATGTTAAGTCTTTGACAGTGATATTTTTTAATATTCACTAATCAAGTTTTTGTGTTTCTCTTTTCATAATCTATAACTTTTCAGGGCAAGAATATTAAACTTGCACTGTGAACATTCCTTTCAGCACAGACCCCTCTACTAGCTTGGAGAATATTCTTTTCTGATGCAGAAAAAGGAGCATTGAAAGCTTCTTGTTGGACACTACTCTGTTACTCTGTCCCTACAAATGAGTCATTTCAGATGATGAAGAGAAATATTATATTGGACTATATTGGTCTGGAGCTGCAGGCAGCTGGTATATACGGTACAAGACATACAAGGAACTAACGCAATGTAGCTTGCTTCAAAATTAATGACAGAAGCCAGCTGCTGATAGTCATCTGATGTGTTATTTTGCAAAGCTTTCTTCTCAACAGGCAATGGAATTAGTTTCTGTTACACATAAACACTTTCTAAAATTCAGAATTCACTCAGACAATGAACTAGATGAAAGTCTTGAAAATTTTAATGCCTGAGAACAAGAACAAGAATGTTTCATTACATAAAGACATGTGAATGTGTTTCTAAAGGAAGGCAGTTTCCTTATTTTTCCTTTCATTATTCAAATATAAATAAATGTTCTCGTACTGCCATTGTTCACTGAGAAGCATCAACATTTTCAGCCCCTGGGTGCATTTTTCAAATAGATGAATGCTGATTTTTTTTCCTAAGACTGATAAATAGGGAAAAAACAACACCATAGCTTTAGTTAAAGTATTGGTGGGAAACACAAAAAAGAAATGTGGGAGTGAAATTCAGTAGGACCAAAACGGAATGAAAAGATTCTAGTGAATCACAAATTTTAAATAAAAATGCCTCACTCTGTTTAACTAGTTTAATACAAAAGCAGATGTTGAAAATGGTTAAGTTTGCATAAAAATTTCCATTCTGTTTTCATACTTGTCGCTTGGATTTGAAATTTTCAAAGCTTGCTCTATCAGAAAGCGGTTGTGCTTTGCACATAATTTGAGCGTAAAAAAAATCACATGTATTTTCAGGTTTTTAGGAAAGACTGTGTATATATAAAGAACAGACTTGGTGTAAAAAAAAAAATAAGTCTTGTGACCTTCATTCATACTATTTTCTTGGAAAAATACCCAAAGGTAGAAAGACCAGCATTTGCTGGGAAAATGAACCTTGCTGAAGAACGCAGCAGTGATTATTGTAGCTTTGGTGAAGGTGTGTATGATATTTTGCTAGGAACAGTGCTTCAGGATCCCGGTTGGCGTTCTCACTAATTCATTCCTCCCTTCAACATCAGTGGAAGTTGGAAAAGACTTGCAGGACTGCCTGCAGCGTATAGACCTGATGCAGTTTAGGAAGGTCATGAACATCTGTAGTTAGCAAACAAAACTCATACGGAGGTGCTTCATTCAGTAGATCACCTCCAATGAACATTATCTCATGAATACATTTTCCAAACCAAATGGAGACATCTTTATGCTAACAGAGGCTCTACTTGCAAACTATACTTTTTTCACACTTATATAAGCACAGGTGTTGCATGTGTAGCCTTAATTTAGGTTCTTTCTAAGATTGTTTGAAATCTTCAGTGCAAAAGTATCTAAGACATTAGCCTCCTCTGATGAAGAACATGAACAAAGGACCACAAGAAGTGTCCAGAGAGCTAAGAATTAATTATATTCCCAACACTGATTATTGTGTCTTGACTCTTGAGCACCTGTCTATGTTGTCCACATACCGTCTTTGTATACTTTTAGGTGAGATAGAATAGAGATCTTCAGAAGTAATAATAAACAAAATGTTGATGCAAGAAGAATTAATTTATGGTAACTTTTGTCTCCTCATTTTCCAGAATCAAGTACATATTTCAGTGTTCTCTTTCAACAGATTTGTATGGAATTTAGAGCTAGCTATTAGCTAAGGAATGCAAAGTAAGAGGAGACCTTGCTCACAACATTTCATTTAAGTCAAAACATCTGTAGTGATGCTCCTGAGAGAAGAAATCCTTTGATTTTTCCTGTCTTGTTAATTCTTAGCAAAAGAAAGTGAACATATGCAAACAGTAACTGTCAGTAAAAAAAATATTATGCCTTAATTCCTCTTTCCTTTGAACATTTCAGAAAGTCAAGTGTCGTTGACAGTGGAAATGTGAAGCAATTAATAGGAGTCTTTTCTGCTCAAGTAGAATTGCTAACATGTAGAGGCGTTTCCTGCAGCATTAAAATTACAGCATGAATATCGTGGAATTTCTTAATTTGATAAACAGAATTTCAGAGTCCTTTGAAAACTGGAAGAGTTAAAATTTGTTCACTTTGCATTTAGCATAAGCTGTCTTGGCAGTAGTAGGCAGAACCTGGGGACTGGAGATAGAAAAATGCTGTGTTTCTTGTTAATATACAGAAAGTTTTATCGTTGCTTGCAGTCCTGATATCAGAGCAGACAAAGTGAGACTCTGGAATTTGAACTTGAGAAGATTGTTCTTCTGGTTGATTTTTTTTTTTTTATTCCTTAATAAATAAACAGAAATGTGTACTTGGTACTTAAAATATTTCTTCCGGTCTAACTAGGTAAAAATGGAAAGGGATTTTGTGGATTTTTGGTAGACTAAGTAATGGGTGTTTCAGTGGGGGGCAATGCCCTGTATTTGTTCAGCGTTGCAACTGAAAGTGCCACATTAAATGAGTGGAGAAATGAACAGGTAGATACTCATTCTTAAAATGTATACATACAGTTGAAAGGAAGAAGAGTGCCGTAACATTCATGAATGAAGCCTTCTTTGTGGAGGCTGTAAGCAGATCAGATAATTTTACAAGTGGAATTTTTTGCGTGTGGGATATTAAACATGGCAGATTCTTTGGAAAATGCAAGTGGCAAAGAAGATGCCCCTGTGCATATCTGACTGATAAAAAGTTTCAAACATTTCAAACATAACTGCTTGCTAGATGTGTTTTGTCTTTCCTTTTTTTTTTTTTNTTTAAAGGAGTACTTATTAAATATTAATAGAAGAGAAACCAATTGAAGTTGCATGCCGATGTAGTCCTCATGCTCTTTGGAACTTTAACCCCAGCTCACTGGTACTTACAAGGACATCAGCATTACATAGCCATGTGACTTTGACCCTGATTACTAATTAAACAGAGGGTGAAAGTCCCTAATTTCAGGAGCCTATTGAGTGGGCAGAACTATCACAGTGAATGTCCTTTGCATTTACAGGGACAAAGATTTGCTCAATAGAGTAAAACATCTTAGAAATAAAAGTTTTATAAATAACAAGTTGGCCTTGATTTGAAGTCTTCTGAGGCAGCAGTACAGCCATAGACAAGTTGCTCATGGGCCAGTTGACTAGCATCTTCTTAAAAAATCTCCCATTCACACATTATTATGTAATGGTAGGGAGGTTCAGAACAGCAGATAGACAGGGAAAGCACCCACAAAGGCAAACTTCATATTCACATAGTATCTGTGAGTTCATGATTCTTCTACTAATGGACTGTCTTCTGAGGACCCATCTTCTTCTTGCTTTTTTTTAAATTGTAACTCATGATAAAATCCCTGTAGTTTTATAACTTTTTAAAGACAATTCAGAGGAAAGATCATAATACACTGAAGTATCACCTGTTGTTTCCCAAACTGTCAGGTAAATGGCAGTGCTCTAGGAACCACTGACTGAGCAATAATAACGCAGTCTTGGCTGAGGCTTGAAATTTCTCTGCATCAGTCAAAGCTGGTTATGATTACAGAACAGTAAGCAGGCCCAAGATATCTCTGAATTCTATTTGATGTGAAGATGAACACAGAGAAGGAACACTCTCTTAACTTTGTTATTCAGGCCAAGACAGAATAGGTAAGCTTTCCTATTCCTTGCCATGAGTAGGACAGCTAAGGAGATCCCAAGCAAATTCAATACAAAGTGCCTGGCATAGTAGAGACTTGAGATGTGTGGAATATTTTTGTACCTTTTAGCTGGTTGCTTGGAAAAGAGATTTGCTTTTAAAGCAGGCAGATTCATTCAGTGCAAAGAATGTCTCAGGTGCTTGGGACTCCGCTAATGCCTTGTGACAGAGTGCAGAAGAGCAAAGGTCTCAGTGTGTGTGCTGCTGGCACAGAAGAGCATTATGATCTGCGCATAATTTAAAACAATAAAATTACACTTCCCTTCAGGAAGCCCGTCCTCCCCACTCTTTCCCAGTGGTGAGATGCTGCCGGCAGCCAGCCTGCCTTCCCACTGCTGCCCTGTTCCAGCATTCTGGGAACGTGGCATCACAGACTTGTGCTGGCAGGTCCTGTGCATGGGGAGAAATTGAGCTCTCTGCCTCATCTGAGACAATCAGGTGGTTTTTAAACCAGCTTTGGCTTTTGCTCTTCGCACAGGACGACACTAGGTCGACGACATTTCAGGATAACTGTTTGGCAGCCATTTTAGATACTGCCTGTGCTGAGAGCTCTCTGGCTGCCAAAAATTGCAGATGCTCTGTGCCAAAACACTCTTGGCAGTAGAGATAAACTTTGTAGAGATACACAGTCCAGAAATATCTTATAATTACAAAGCGCAGGGGGCAGAATGTTTTTACAATACAGCTGTGCTAATGTAAACATTTAATTTGGCAGCCTTCTCCTCCCACTTTTCAATTAACTGGGTTTATGCAGATACTTTAGGTCTGTAATAAACTTTATTGCTACTTCTCTTGGAGTACAGTTTATGAAACACAGATTTGAAGTATTCTGGGGGCTTTCTATCCATTTTATAAGGCACACTGAAAATGTTAGACGTTCATAAAGGGGAAGTGTCAATTCCTGTTTTAAAATGCCTTAGCTCTGGCTTCACTAAAAGCCTTCACTTTAAAAGTATATATTAATTGAGGCCTGTCTCCATTGGTTTCTCCCAAAGCAAGTAACAGGATATTAATAGAAAGAAATTAAATCACTTAAAGACCTACAAAAGGACATTTGTGTTGGTGATCATTAGAAAAGACAAATGTTCCCAGTGTTATAAGAATGGTGTTACAGAGAACAGCTCTGAACAGCAGTTCTTACAAATGTAATTGCAGCGACTGTGTGATAGTTGTGACAATTGTCCTTACAGAGTCAAAGAAAAATAATTTCCTATCATGAGCATTATTCAGCCTCAGTCGTGCAAAACCAGCCAAAGACTTTCTTCTGCAAATTTCAGAACACTGGATGTTACAGGATTTCATAATGAGTTAATTGGTTTTGTGAAACTGATGTTTTATAATATAAGAACACATATTAGGTAATATCTTTCTGCTCAATACACTAGTGTAACTCTTTGTAACTCTTTTTGCACTTTGTGGGAGTGAAAAGCTTCAGTGTGACTTTGAAAGGCTGAAATGCTGAGTCCTAGCAGTCAGGATCTCCTGCTTCTGTGACCGATTGACTGAGGCTGGCATGGAAGGCTTTGGAGTCTAGGCAAAACAGTGTTAGCAGAGTAACATATTTAGATTAGCATATTCTTCAGGGCTGACAGATTCATGTTTCAAAGGATCAGTTCAACTTGGACAAGCTGAGGAGTATGAAAACTGTATTGTTTTGGAAGTGTTCTGAGACTGCTTTAGTCATGAAACTTGGACTAGCATCCAAGAAACTGCTATCTTGTGTGCTTTCATTTAGCGTTTGTATCTCCAGGCCAAGCTACTTGCTGGTGTTGATAATTATGCAGTAGCAGCAGCAGAAGACTGTTGGTTGTACCACTGCAGTATAGAAGATGATGGTCTCTGCCCCACTGTGTGTTCAGCTTGGGTTGGAACAACTATTGGGTAAAGAAGTGGTAGGATGAGGCAGACCGATGACCAGTAAAGGGCAACAAAGTGCCTTCACTTGCTTGTTCAGTTGAAGTGCAGAAACATGCTGGGAACTGGCTCACAGATTCTTACTTCAGTCTTCAAATGAGGGAAGGGGAGATAGGGAAATAGATACAAGTGACTGCGTCCATAAGCACTACAAAAGGCATGAGTTACCAAGAAGTTTTTAAAAGGATGTATTATGACCCAAAAGCAAGCAAATTAAATTGACTATTAGAATTTTCATGAATTTCATAAAATTTGATTCTAAATTTGAGTGAAAGGTCATTAAAAAAAAAAACTTTTCCAATTTATTTACCCATTCCTATTTTTCATTTAATTGAATCCCTTTTAAGTGCCCTTTTAAATAAATGTATAGTCCCTCTCTCTCTTTTTTTTCATAGTAGATATTAAAAAATATATTATTAGATTAGTTAGTTCCACAGTGTAACAGAAAAGCTTAATTGCAGTGTTTGAAAACTAATTGAAGAAAGTCAGCAAAAGCAGATGCTAAAGCACTAATGATGTAAGCTAAAGTCTAGTGGATAATTTTGTCTCCACTGCTGTAACCTGTTGGGTTATAAAGATTGTTTGTAAGGGAAGGAAGACATTTTGTGAATGAGATCACACAATAATTTATTGGAGAAAATCAGAATAACTTCATGTCTCTCCTGATCACAATAGATTTTCTTACAGTCTTAGTGCAAGAATATAATTTTTAATTGATTAATTATCTCCTTGTTCCTTCTACCAATCCATCAATAAATCAGTTGTGCTGATAAATTAGAATTATCTGTTTCCAAAATTCAGAGCACGGTTGTTCAGAGTTGTTGCTGTAACTGGGATGCAGGTATGAGCAGTGTACAAATACAAGCAGGGACAGAAGGGATTTTAGGACCAAAATGTTAGAAACTTTTCAATAGATTTTGGCTACTTCATAAATATAAAAATTCATCTTGCTGGTGACTGGTAATTTTGAAGGGATCTCAGAGAGCAAATCCTTACCTTCTCCTTTATTTAGCCACAGAAGTTTGTGAGAATGCTGATTGCTATCCACGGCAGTATTATTATTTTAAAAAATGGATGCATTATACTTCATTTACGTTTCTTAAAATAAAATGTATTGTCAAAATAGTGAAAGCTTGAACACAGACATGAATGATCTGAAAGGAAGAAATAATAAGTGTTTCTATACCTATAAAGAGAGTATCAGTCACCTTTGATGACCCTAATTTCATGGATAATTGAGAAATAAAGATTTGGATAAACATCAAGATCATGGGTGACATTTAGAAAGAAAATAGCTATTTTTATTTTTGTCTCTATCTATAAGCCTCATAAAAAGCTAGGCTTGTTACAAGCCAGTTTTGCTACCTCTCTGGGAGAAAAAGGTTCCCTTGAAGTTGCTGGTGGTCTCCTGTGTGTAAGTCAATCTCTACGTCCACCAGGAGGATAGGTATTCCTGGGGAACAGAGTAGCATACACAATGCTCAGCCAAGGCCACTTTGAAACTACTGTTCCACTTTAAGTGTAAGGAGTGCTGACTAACTGATGGATGGAATATTTGTAATGTTCCAGGAGTTCTGACATCTGCCTTTGTGGCCATGAGTGCTACTGCTGCCCTGCCCTGCCAAAGGTAGCAGCCTGCACATGACCTACCTGCTCCTGCACCTGGGATGCAATCATACCCCCAGCAAAGCCTGGAAGAGTTCCCTTCATTCAGGTCTTGTGAGGACACAGAGGCAGCTAATGGACACTTTTAATGCATGCCTTTCTCTTCCTTCTCAGGGATCCTTTGCTCTGGGATTATCTTAGAGGATATTTTAGAAAGATGCTGAAAGCTCATCCGAGTATAGTGTCAGCAAGATTTTAAACTGCCAGTCCTTACAAGGTAGTAACAATGCTGTGACAAGTCTTTAGGAAACACATAGAGACAAATGAATTATTCCCCTGTACAGCAGAAGACAGTATAAATAGATTAGGTTCTGGCATAGTACTCTTAGTTTATCAGGCATTTAGTGTTTAAGATGTATAATACAGCTGTATGTGGCTTGCCAACTATCTGGGCTTCCCCCACTGTTTCTGGTTTGGCAATGATGTGGTTTTTCACCCTGTTGCAATACTGACTGCCAAGGAGACATGGCCAGCTTTCTGCTTCCTGTCTTCCTTTTTGTCCTGGCTTGGCGTTCACTAGGCCTGCCAAATCACAGATGCCAAAAGCTTATACAAAAAGGTCAAGCAACTAAGGCTTGAAATCACCTATGCCAACATCTGTGTTTTCTTTCTATTCTTCTATGTTCAGCTAAATGAAAAGTACACAGAACTTATCTGCAATAGGAATATGGAGAAAAGTTTTGACAGTAGAAATGTATAGATTACAGTTTTGCAAACTGCTCGCAGAGTCTGTGAACACTGAACATTTTAAGAGAATTCTGAGTAAAGCCCAGTGAAATATGAAGTGCTAAAAATAGAGAATAATCTTTCTGATTTTGTAGATTTATCCCTCTCTCCTTCCCCACCTAGCCTGTTCTTATTTGCTCATGCGCTTCTTTGGGAGTCAGGTTCCCGTGGAGGTTAGCAGTACATATCTTTGCAGTCGGACCTACAGCTACATTAATTAGTTTTTGAGACCCTTCCCAAACAACCAAATCCAGCCCACCAACCTAACAGTGGATGCACACCTGTGTATCCACAGTGTTCTAACAGTGAATACACACCTGTTCAGAATCTAAACTTCACCAGCACATCTCTAAAATTTCCTGAACTGTTTCATACATCTTATCCACAAACCTAGTCTATTCTCTTCATTTTAGTTCATTACTTTTCACCACCTTTTGAAGAAAAGCAAGCCTACTACTTCTATTTCTGTGATGCTTCTTATGACAACTATGATATTCACCTAGCCAGAAACCAAGAAATTAACATGCTAAGTGCTCAAGTTGATAATAGTAGCCATAAATGCAGGATGACTGTTGGCTATGAGTTATAAAGTTGCTTGATTGTAAGGGGAGCATTCTGCTCAGATGATTCATCAAAGCCCAGGCTGCAAAGCACAGTTTCGTATTTCAGTCAATCTTCAAACAAGGTTATTCACTTTATTCTTCATCTGCACAGTCTCTCCCATACCTTGAACATCTTTAGAGAGGGTGTTCCTTTAAAGTAACAGCAACAAGCAAGAGGGAAAAGAAGGGTTATTTTAGCAACAGACCCCATTCATAGTAACCAATGTTTGCTTGTCTCTTAGCTAAGCAAGAAATCAGTTCTTATGGATTTTACTTTGTTTAACCTTTAATGGACACAGAGAAAACTGCAACACTGAAGAATATTCCCAGGCATATGGTGTTAGCAGGATAAATTTAAGAGAGATTGCAAAGAGAAGGGAGGGAAATGAACTAGTTGCTCACTGTGGGATTTTTTTTATTTATTTTTATTTTTTAATTATTCACATAGGTGGTAGAAAGTTGTCTTTTCAGTAAATTTTTAACAATTTCATATACAGTATTATACCTAAGTTAATTATAGACTTAGACCTTGGGTAAAAGGACCGCCAAGGTCACTAACAGAGTAACAGTGAGCTTCCTAGAGTCAGACATTGCTTGTGGAAAACCACTGCCAACTCCACACACAAAAAGTCACATATTCTGAATTCATTGCATACCAGGCAGTAATTTACTCACATGTATGGCCCCTGACCTTAATAATGCAGCAGAAGAAACCTCTGTAAGTTTATATGGAAATTACTACTGTCACCTGTTTATTCTGAAGGTGGGTTTTCTGTTTCTGTCCTTCCAGCTTTACTGTGTTGTGATTTACATGCTGCTAAGTGTGTGCAATCCCTAAGCAGAGGTCCTTAAGAGTAGTGAGTTGAGCAGTAATACGTCTTTGACAGTTTCTTGGTGAATGTTCTGGATGTTCTTTTGTGCCAGGGTGAGGATAGTTAATTTTTCAGGTACCTGAAAATGAAACCTGACTGCAGTGTTTTCTCAGAGCTTCATTTTTATCGGAGTATTATAGGAAGTGTTCTCCTGAGAGTTTCTGATATTAACAGGTTAATCTTGATTGATAACGTTGATTATGCGACCTTAAAATTGACTAATCTGTCCTTCAGAAGAAAGGACTGCAGCTATATTTGTGTGTGTTTAAAAAAATAAGTTCACTTTCAAATATTTATACTCAAAGGCCAAGAACCTTGCTTTTTTTTTGTTATCAGGGACAGAAAGTAGAAGCTGTTAAAATCAGTATTTAATCTCTGAAATAAGGAGTTATTCTTTCCCAATTGACACAAGCTTCATTCTTACAGATTTCAAGATAGTAAGGAATTTATCATTCGAGCTAGGAATGTAACTTGGCTTTCTAATGATTTAAACCATTTCAGTGCCAGTCATGAGTCTGCAAATGATGTTAAGGGAAAGTCCTTCAGCAGTCTGCAAGAGCCCTTGAATGAAATAATGAAACCTAGGAAGAAGTATTTTTTAAGACATAGTTCAGACATGTCAATTTACCATGGTTCTCTCCAACTAATCTCATGGAAAGATATAATCCAGATAATTTGCCTCAAAACCATACCTCTTGTTATGCCCCATTATAACTGCTCTTCTTTTTAATGCTTCATTGCTTAATACAAGTTATTTCCTAAAATATGATTTTTATTATACACATTTATCTTAGTCTTTGCTTTTAAATTTTAATTCCAACAGCATGCTAATTAATTTTTTTTGCATTTGTTGGTTATTAAAAATGACTTCTGCTAGTATATTTAGGAGGGCAGCTATGTTCCTTCTTATTCTTTTTTATTTTCTTTGTTTCTCATGTATGCTTTTGCTCAAATTTCCTCATGTGATTGCCTGTCATCTACAAGGGCTTCATGGTCTAACTTGAATTAGGCATCTAGTTTTGGATGGTATAGTGGGAGTTGTGCAAATCCCCAAACTTGCTGTGATTCAGCCTACTCATCTTTTCTATGGGAAGAAGTAGCTTTGCAAGCTTGATGGTCTTCCTAGATTCGTATTTTCAGGGCTGTCTCCTCCATACATACACATGCTGTCTAACAAAGTGTGGTGACCTGTAGACTAAACTTTGTATAAAGCTTTAATTTTATTCTTATTGTCATGGCAGTCTGTCTTCATGTGCTGTTTACATCTCCCGAATGCTTACATCATGCTGTTATCAATAGCTGCGCATATGGAAGTGATTTGATTGTTCATTTGATTAACATAGAAGAAAGGAGCCACAGAGTAATGCTGGAGTTTCCTGGGGGGGGGACAGGGTTTTAAACTTGTTGCTGATAAACTGGCTTGACATGGAGAGTGTTTTAACTTTGCTACATGAACCTTTTGAGCAATTGTTTATGTAGGACAGCTAACGCCAGACTCACTTTTGAAAACTTGGCCAGAAAACGCGTTGGCATCGTCTTGCTTTCCGGTGGTTGCTTGCTGCTGGTGGAGCTCTGCTGCCAGCTCTGGCGTTACTGGCCCTGCTGCCAGCTGGTCACACGCCCTCGCCAGCAGGCCCCGCGCTCAGCTCCTGCCTGGAGAAGCGCGCTGCTGCCAGTGGAAAAGAAAGGCATCATGCGAAAAATGTCTGTTTCAATAAAGAAGAAAATGTATACATTGCTGTGGGACAGCTTCTGGTTGGAGGAGGTTTGAAAAAGCCAGAGGCAGGCTAAAGAGCTGGCTTCTTGACTTTAGTGCATCCTGGGATCAGAGCTGTTTGTTTTTGGTTTTGGTTTTCTTGGTTTGTGTTCTGCAAGAGCAAGGTGTGACTAGTGGGCCTTGTGGAAGGCTTGCCTGTCAGTCACACCCACTGGGTGGAGAAACACAGCCCTAGGCCAAGGTGAATTTCATGAGAGAGTTGGATTTTCTCATGTTCTTGCTGTTACTGATATCATACTGCTGTCCTGAAAAGGCTCTATTGTTATTCATGCTTCTCTTTTAAGTAGACATTAAAGGGATACTGTTTGTTATTCAGATGTACAGCATCTTCTGGAAAACTGCTTGAAAACATAAAAGCATTTTGGGGCTTAGGAGATTTGCTTGCTATAACTGTTCATAAAGCTAAAGATGATTGTCTAACTAGGCAATTGGTCTAATTTGCGTTTCAATGCAAATTTCAGAAACCTGAGCTAAAGACAGATAAGCTGCTGTGAATGAGGCAGCAGTCTTGAAATTGCACACTTTTCCAAATCCATGGCTCAAAGAACACAGGTTGACTTTACATTGCTCTGAAGTGTTCAGCAGCAACCACAATGGAAGGAGTCTGGGTTTGAAAGGGAGCTGCAAGGATGTTTTTTTTTTTAAAGATCACAGGTTGTGTGTGCGTGTATGTGTGAGTGCAGGGCAGGGACAGCTGGAAGAAAGAAAAGTTAGGCAAAATCCGAGAAACTTGCAGTTTTTCATTAAAGTGTTGTCATCTGCTAGAAGTCAATCATAAAAGGGTCTTCTGTAATTACAGTGCATGCACCCCAACTCTTGTGTAATGCACTGTCTCATCTGATTACTTGAGGTCAAGTGAGTTTAATACCTTTCTCCAGGAAAAATACAGAGCAGAGCTGTCAGCTTTTGCTGAGTACTACTTACGCTTGTGCAGAAATCTGAGTGCTTAAGTACACATGAGAAGATGCCGAGTTGTATCTTGAACCTGTTATATGGGCGCAAGAGGAGGAAGAATGGTTAGTAATGTTTCCAGACAAAGGTTATTATAAATATAAGGTTACTGCTTTTTGCTTTAAAGTCTCTAAAAATCTGAAAAGTTTCTGCAATCAGTGCTGCTGTGATTTGCTGTTGCTCACGTTTGTCGCCATTCTTTCAGTAATGCGTGAGAGACTTAACATGTTTATCACATCAGACTTTCCCCTCTGCAAAGCCCCAAACATTGGTCATTTTGAGGACCGCTCTGAAAGTAATGCCTCCTGTTTTATGATGTTGGCCCATGACATCAGAGGCAGATGTTGGTGCTATGGCAGTAGAGTTTGAACCTTTTCACCAATATTCTTTTATATTTTGTTGCAGTGTGAGGGCAGCAGAGTGGCAGTCTGACAGAATGGTATCTGACATGGAAGTGCTTATGAAGCAATGGTGTGTCATTGAGTTCCTCCTTGCAGAAAACATTGTACCCATTGAAATCTGATTTTCTAGATAAAAAGTAGTATCCTTTTTCAAGTGTATAATACTCCTAGGTATTACAAGAACATACACCAGCTTTAGAAAATAAACTGAGATACAAAGAGCAAAAGTAGCTGAATATGGAACCAGCAAGCATACTTTTAAATCAGGGTTCCCAACCTGCAGTTTGTATTCTACTAATTTTGGGAAATTCTCCCCCTGTAGATGATTCTAATTCATTAGAAACTAACATAAATGGATGTGCTGTTATTTAACATATAGTGAAAATTACGGAATTACAAAACAGATGCTCCCATGTGATAGTAGTCACAAAATGACAGAATTACGCTTGGGAAAAAAAAAATACCATGAACAGATAGGGTTAAACTTTTTAAAAAAGTCATTGGCCAATATGACTGAAGTGGCAGTACTGTTGCTAATAGATAGGGAGTCTGTGGGAAAAAAAAAAAACCAAACAAACACTGAAACCCTCTTTAAAAATGTTTTTTTAAACTTGAAAGACGAGGTTTAAGCCAATATGCCTTTTTTCTTTTTTATTGGCTTCATGCTTTGAAATAAATTGCTTGCCTTTTTATTGCAGAACTTCCCTCCTCAAACTCAAAACTGGGTCAGTCATGCCCATGCTTCTATGGCACAGCATATGATTACGTACTTCTAATTTTTATTTGCTGTGGAAGGTCAAACTAGACAGAAAATCAACGCATTGATCATAATTTTTTTTTTTTTTTTTTTTTTTGTAGTTGCTTAAATACTCCATACACTATCTCTTCCCATTATCAATTTCTTGTCAACTCACATATGCTGAAAAATAAACATGGTGGTTTTGCGTACTCTTGCAATTCTGATTAAGTTTATCAACCACTAGATTGAAAGTGTAGGGTGATTTTCTCAGCTGTTCTTGTACATAACCTACTTAGTGCCCACTGGTAAATTTACTTTTTCTTTTGTCACTGATTTTTAATAGCATGTGTGTGGGAACATGGACAGCACATATTTTAACTCTGAATTTTTAGATTACAGCAGATGAATTTAAATACACTTTTTAAAGAATTCAGTAACTCAGTGTACAAATTATGTACACTGTGGCTTGAGACATAAATATCATAAGCTTGATTTTTGACAAAAATATGTTATTTAAGGATCTATAATGTTTGTATCAGTATTCTTGGGTATTCTCTTTTAAGTCATAGAATGGCTTGGGTTGGAAGGAACCTCTAAGATCATCTACTTCCAACACAGACAGGGTTGCCAACTGCTATATCAAGCGTTAGATCTTGGGCTGTCCAAGGCCCCATCCAGTCTGGCCTTGAACACCTTCAGGGACAGAGCATCCTCAACCTCTCTGGGCAACCTGTTCCAGTCTGCCTTACCATCCTCTCAGTGGAAATGACATCTAATCAAAATCTCCCCTCATTTAGTTTAAAACCATTTTCCCTTGTCCCATGACTATCTACATGTATAGAAAGTTGATCTCCCTCCTGTTTATAATCTCCCTTTAAATATTGGAAGGCCACACTGAGGTTTCCCTGCAGTCTTCTCTTCTCCTTGCTGAACAAGCCCAGCTCCTTCAGCTTGTCTTCATAGAAGAAATGCTTCAGCCCTCTGATCATCTTTGCCCTCCTCTGGATCCACTCCAAAAACTCCACATCTTTCTCAAGTTGGAGGCCCCAGGCCTGGACACAATACTCCAGATAGGGCCTTAAGAGCACAATCATTTCTCTTGCCCACTATGCCAGTTAATAAATATCCCAATGATTACAAATATGGCAGCAAATGGCATTGTAAAGAAATACTTAGCAGGTTATAGACAACATTTTGAAAAAACACAACATTTTCCTCTCAAACCAACCAATCAACCAACCAGCCAAACAAGTCAAGAAACAAACAGAAAAAACCCAAACCTTATTAAAATTAACTTAAAAGAAAATGTGACATAGTTGCTATAGTGCTGTGCATCCAAAATTAGAAAATTCCTTAGTACATATTGTGGTATTTAGAAACACTACAGTGATACTCGGGTAGTTCAACTCATTTGGTCTTTTCCCTCCTTTCTAGGAGAATACATTAGTTGTGTCTTGGGCTTCTGAACACACTGATACTGACTGGCACCGATATTAACTCATGCTGTTTTTAGCTGAAGTGCTCTTATTTTGGGGTTTCCATGACAAGTAAATAACAAGCATTTTAGTTTAATTGCTGATTATTTCCCCTAGTTAGTTTACAGTGTAGTGGCATATTTACTGTTTTAGGAGACCTCTGTCTTTAGAAGAACAGAGAGGCCTCATGAGCCTCTGCTCTGTTCATGGACTGCCTTGTGAGTTTTTTGTTAGGTGGTGGTTTAGACTTGTGAAGTAGTACATGAGTGCAACTTTCTGGAAGGCTGAAGAATCCACTTTTCAATATTGTTTGTTTTAGTGGAAGATGGAATGAAGTTAGAAGAGAAAATGCACATCTATCATACAGTATCTGTTGAACAGTGCTTTATTTTGTGCTTTTCAATTGTAAGTATTTTACCATGAAGTGCTTCACCCAAAGCTTTCTGGAGCAACTTTCCGTTGATTTTAACAACCTTTGGCTGAGGCCCATGCTGAACAAAACTGATTTTTTTTCATAGTCATGTCGTCATTATTCTGTGTCTAAAAATATTGCCTTGTGTAGTGGAAAACATTTTATCTCCCTGAACTCTTTTTGCTTTACTGCTCTAAAGTACAATAGAAAATGAAATCCTGTCTGCCTGGAAGTCAGTGGTAAAATCCATGCTGAATTCCATGAAGCCAGGATTCATGCAGAAGTTCTTAGATGCGTGAAAATGAGAGTCAAGCTTTGTCTTTCACAATGTAATGCAACATAATGAAGTGGCCATTTTATTCATTGGCTGAATGTATAAGCAAGCAAATTTATATTCTTTTCATGTAGACATGAACTTTTTCATGAATACATTTTTTTCATATCACTTTTTCTTCTCTGAACATCCATATAAGTCTTTCACTGTGTTGTACCTTCTGCTTTTCATTTTCTGAAGAATCTATAATAAAAGCCTTTTGTGATGCATACCTTAATGTAAAAGGTTTCTTGGTTTCCAACAACAACTTCTGAATGTTTCTGACTGTAGCTAGTATCCACAGTGTCTTCCAGATGGATAAAATTAAGTATTCGTATCTCATCTTTTTCTACTGAATCCAGCAAGTTTTGGAAAGAAACTTCATTCTTTCACATTCATCCATATGTGGCAAGATACCTATGTAAATCTCTTTTTAACGTGCATGTCAAAAAAGAGCTCAGCTAATATGATTAAGTATGGGAAACATTTGTTTCAGTCCATGACAAAATATAAACCCTTTAAAACTTAAGAAAGTTTACATATACACACACACACACACAAACACACACACACACACAGATATAATATGTACATATTCCAGGCACAACTTATCTTATAACACAGCTGGGGAAAGTTGTTAGGTTTCCAAAATGAGCAACATATGGTCTTTATGAATTGTGAAAGAAATATTTTGAATAAATATGTGTTGTGATTTATTTTACATAAGCAAATAAGGGAATTTAAATTAAAAAGATAAATCTGTGTCTGTACAAGATCTGAAATGCTGAGTGTGCTTATTGCTATTTGGGTTCCAAGAAGTGCTTCTAGGTCCTTGAATTTCTTTCAACTGTATGGAAACTGGATTTACTCCCAGAGCTTCAATTCTTAACTAGGGCAGTTTAAAAACTAAACAAGGGCTGAGTCAGTTAATTAATTTAAATGAGATTACAAATCAGAAACACATTACGTAATGTTGATTTAATTACCATTTTTTATTTACCTAATTAAAATAGTCTGAAGAAAAGTTAACAGTCTTGACAATGACTGCTTGGGTGACTTGGCAGCAGCAGATCTGAGCTACTGATAAAAGAGGAGGTGAAGGTGGGAGCCCATTGTGACCTGCACTACCCAGACATCCTGAAGCATCATGTGCTGCCCCTTTGCTTTGCTGCTATCCCAAGTCACCGGGTGGGACAAAAGTGAACCATCTCAGCTGCAGAGCTGCCATCACTGCCTCCTTGAAGCTCTGCCACTCGCACATCCCACAAGGACAGGCTTTCTGCTGAAACACGTGGGGTTTCTTCCTTTTGCAACAGCTATAGGTGAACTTGTCTATTCTTGGAGCCTGTGGGAGAGTATAGTGGAATGGGATGGTAGATGACTGAGTTGTTCTTGATGTCTTTGCCCCCACTCCAAAGTAAACAGGCTTAAACTAAAGATTAAAACTGAACACAGTATCTTCTCCCAAGCCAGCTATCTCTGACTGAATGTACCTTCAGACCTGCCAGGACTGCTTGGGCTAAAATCCGTTGAGTAAATAGGAAAGAGGGATAGATATTTTAGCTTTTGGTGGCCAGTAGTCAGTTCTATTTCTCACTGCATTTTTGAGGTACGTTTGTGTTAGCAGGCAGCACTGTTTCCAGGTAAACAGAGAATGCCTCTATAACAGTGCCCCACTGACTCCTGATGTGACAAATGCAGACTGCCCTTGGAAGATCAGCATACCTGGCCTTCAGAGTAGTTCCTGTCATCACTCTGCTATGTCTAACTTCATGTTCTGACTTCAGTTCTATAGGCTTCCCATTTAGCATCAGCTGTATGAATATCAAACACATAAAAATCTTCTGGAGATAACACTATATATGCTTATCCAATCCAACAGTATTGTACTAGATAGCAGTCCTGCTGAATAAAGAATTACTTCTAGAATAAATATATCAAAATGACATTTTAAGAAACAAATCACTTCTATGGTGTGAGAGTTTCACTTTGGGTGTCATGACATATATTGCTCATGAGAACATATATTGCTCATGAAGAACATGCTGTTGGAAAAAAATTTGAGGCTTCATCCTGCAAGCTTATCTTTCCCATGTGAGGTTCTTTTTGTCATGATGAAAGCTTTCCTACCACAACAATGTTTGGAAAGACTTTGACAGATGAAGAGATGATTTGGAAAACCTTTCTCCCCAGCATGATGGCTCCGCTATAGAGCTGGAAACCAAGTGGGTTGGGCCGTGTCTGGCCTTGGGGCTTTGTGCTATGGCTGAATGAAGTGCTGAACAGCCCAGCCTGAGCCCCAGCTAGGCTGCTCTGGGCAGGGAAACCTCTCCAGGTCCCTTGTCCTATGATCCTGGGATACAACCACTTTCTTTTGAGTTTTCAGTGTTGGGTGGCAATGTAATGCTCAAAGATTACAGTCTGTGAGATAATTGTGATTCTTGTGACTCCATCAGTTGCCAAATCAGATGCCTTATTATTATGACTTGAACAGCACCAAAGTGATACATACGTGGTGTCAGATCTTCGTGGTCCTTCATCTCTTCCTTTCTATATGCAATTCATGGAGTATCAAAGAACAAGTGTGTATTTACATTATGGTAAATGCTGAAATTAGTATCTGTCAGCTGAGTGAAATGGATGTAAAGGTGAAAGTGAAATCATGGAGGAAGTTTATTTGATTAGTATGAGTACTGAGGAGAATTAATTAATAAGGCATGACTCAATAATTTTAAAAAAACCTCTGGATTCTATCTCTATTTCTTTTCAAGAACTTCATCTTTATGCTACTGCAAAGAGCTTTAAAAGCAAAATCCCTTGTAAAGTATGGGTCATAAGGGAAGTATAGCATAGCTTACATTTTAATTACTGCATCTTCTCTTAATGGCTGAAAAAAAACCCAAAAAAAATTAGACATTTGAGGTGGAGAATATTAATAATTCCTCTGGAAACTGTTGAATAGCAGGGTGAATTGTATGTCTTTGCTAGGTAATATTCTTTCTGCTTTCCGCTGCTTCCTGTTGAAGACTCTTTATTGAGGTACAAAGTGAGAAAGCATCTTGTTTAACTGAATCACAAACCATCAGCTTTTTTCCCCCCTGCCTTACGTAGCTAAGAATGAGGCATTCTTTATCCCATGTAAAGCAGAAGAAATTGGTATTTTTTTTTCTCATCACCAGCAGGCCTCAAAAGTCAGTTTTATTTAACCCCAGAGGTGGTGAGAAATGCCTGCACCTACAGACAGATACTTTTTGAGATTAAGCCCTGGAAATGAAAACACGAGAAGCTACCCAATGTAAAATATACTGCCTTCTTGACTTATTTTTTCATAGATTCATAGAATTGTTAACATTGGAAAAAACCTCTAAGATCATCAAGTCCAACTGTCATCCCATCACAACCATGCCCAATAAACCATGTCTCTAAGTGCTACAGCTACCCATTTCTTGGACACTTCCAGGGTTATCTGTTGTCTGAAAAAAGGAGTAATTTGAGATAAAACGTTTAAATTTTCAGATGGTATCCATGCTGAATCAAAGCAGATTATACAGAATATAACAGTGATGTTAGAGTTACATGAACAGCTGCCAGGTAAAAACAAGGACTAATTTGAACCAGTGTCATACCAACTGTTCATTTGGCAATAAGTAATCAAGGCACTAATCAACCACTGAGAGAAAGAATGACTGAACAAAAGGAAGAAAGGAAGAGAAAAGAGGGAAGGAAGGAAGGAAGGAAGGAAGGAAGGAAGGAAGGAAGGAAGGAAGGAAGGAAGGAAGGAAGGAAGGAAGGAAGGAAGGAAGGAAGGAAGGAAGGAAGGAAGGAAGGAAGGAAGGAAGGAAGGAAGGAAGGAAGGAAGGAAGGAAACGTAAAATTTGGAACAAGCTAAATGAAAATGTTGAATATTTCAGTTTCATCACATTTGTATGAGGAGTTTGTTTTGCTACTGGTTGTATAGATTTACCTACAACTAGTTTAAGAAGTTTTTGTGCACAGAATTTTTTCGGTGAAAAAACTGAATGAAAAGCCAGCTAGACAGACAGTGAGTCCGTTTTATGTCTTTCTCCACCACACTGGAAGAAAAATAAGTAGTTTTCTAAACTCAGTGCTCATATTGTTAAATAAATTAATGACTTTGAGCAGAAGACAAAGAGAGATTTAAAGCG
Organism: Pavo muticus; assembly: GCA_016647715.1. NCBI lineage: Eukaryota > Metazoa > Chordata > Aves > Galliformes > Phasianidae > Pavo > Pavo muticus. The sequence goes on from JACDJE010000267.1 coordinate 1,804,457, forward strand.
TCTTAACATGCCTGTTGCTTCCTTGCATTGTGTGGCTTTCCTAAAACGTGTCTTTCTCCCGCCTCCAGTGGAACATTATTCCAATTTATCTTTTCATTCAGTGTTCTGCTTATAAATTAAGTTATTCTTTTAATTTATTCCTGTAATGATCATGGTTCTCTTGTTCTTTGTAAGGCTATTTGTATCCAATACAATCAGAAACAGAGTGCTTTATAATTACTGACACTGGTGAGAGAATTGGATCATCACAGGCCATCTTGGGTCTCTCTCTTTCATCATAAGAATGAAATGCTTCTGTGTGTTTTAAGTGAAGACTTACATAGGTTGATTCTTACATTCAGCACACAATAATTCATTGCTTTTTTGAGATCACTGAAACCCAAATACCTTAGTAGAATCTACTGCTCAGACCACTGTGAGAGAATTAATCTGTAAAAATCATGTTTGATCAGAACTTAACATAAAGCAAAGCTAAGTCTGACTGGAAAATTATAATAATTAGCTAACTGTCCATCCCTGTAACTGGAAAATTCTTTGCTATGTTTGTCTTACTATTATATGAAAAATAGTTATTTTAAATGACATCGATTTTTTAACTACTGGTTTGTGGATCCATAAAGAAACCATGTTGACACAGAGAGAAATTAGGACTCAAAGAAAACTTCTTTACAAGAACTGAAAAATATTCTTCACTTTGTTCAGCTTTTCAGTGAATTTTAACAAGAAAGCTTTGAAAATTATTACATGTTAGGCTATGTTAATCCAGCTTCAAATTTCTGTCCACCCCAAACTTTGCTGCCCAAGCTTCATTGGATGCATCTGCTACCAAATGGGTACTTCATTTAGCTATCTGTACTTTAACCATTACTGAGGACCATTACTGTGTAAAACTGTTCCTCTCTGATAATTTAAATAATGATTTGTATGGTTTGCAGAAACAGAGAATACATGTTTGAAGTATGTTAAAGTTCTCCCTCTTGATAACGAAGTTCTTATTCTTGTTGAAACATAAGGAAAAGGACATTAGTTCATATAAAGGTTTATGTGCAGAAATATTTTTAACATTTTTTAGAGTTGATTTTTTTTAGAGTTTTAAAATTAACTTGGCTTAATTTTTTAGCAAGATCTGATGCATCTTATGAAAAATTGTAGAAATATTTAAATAGCTACATAGTATTCACTGTTTTCAGAATTTTTTTCTGGCAGTTTAGGAGATATTCCTGTCACAGCAAACTAACTCAAGAAAATAATGCAGCATTTACTATTAATTGATTAAAAGTACTTTTTGTTACTTATGAAGAACTATATGTGTTCCATTGGTTCACTCATGAGAGAGTTATTTTCTCTGTAGTATTAGCAAAACTGCATAATTTGTCTTTCCTGAAACACTCTTCCTCACAATCCATTAGAGATTTTACAGAAGCCTTAGATTCAGCATATTTTAAAAATAAAAATGCTATTCTAACAGCAAATAAACCAATTTTTTAAGGAATGCTAACAATGTATCAGATCCAACAATTTTAACTTAAAATTGCAAGTTTAGCAGAGCATGACTTTTCTTTACCTGTGATATCCAGAGAAAGAATGATTAGACATGGGAAAATGAAAATAAAAATTACTAACTTTCATATAGTTTCAGACCTTTCACAGCATATGTAGCAATACATAGAAAAGTAAGTTAGATTTTCTTTAAGGCCCTATCAGTAAAGAATATGATGTCCAGCACATATCAGAGTGTTTGGAAAATTGAGAGATAACCCTGACCAGCTATGGTGACAAGAATTTCAGGAGCCCCTGATGCTGTGCAGTGGGAACGAGTGCACAAGGATCCAAGCTCCCAAACTGCTGGATGTGCAAAATCTGACCAGGAGTTATCCTTCATCCTTCCTAGCGTGGGTTGAAGAAAAGAGAAGAAATTCTGTGCAGAGGAAATTCTGTATGAAATTTGCTTTCTAGTGTGGACTTTGTGCAAAAGTGATTTCATTCTTTATTGTAAAATTTAATTGTGTTTCTAGTAGCTTTGGAACTGGGTTTTACATGTGCCTTGGTTTTCCAGTACTCTTGTAGATCCCCAAATGCTTTCTTGTCTGATGAGTTCAGCATTTCAGCTCAACATAGTTCAGGTGAATAATTTACAGGCCGCAGAGGTACATTTTCATTCTGAACTTCTCATCTTCAGAATTTGAGCTGTGAAACTGATTTCTGTCTCAGTTAATACCATCCATACAATTAAGTTTGTGTTGTCTTAAACTACTTGAAAGGTGTGTGTGTCAAGCCATGTTTGCTAAGTTACATAGCAGATGGTAAAAGATTTTAATGAACTCTAGGTAGCAAGTAACCTTCTAGGTTGAAGACTATATTGGCTTTAAGGAGACTGAAGGACAAGTATTTGTTGATATGTACTCTCTTCCTTTTTCCTTTCTCTCTGTGCAGTTTTATTTTCACTTTAATTTAACACTGCAAGCAGCAACACATTCAATAACTCTGACATCACTCAAATTCAGTTGGCAGTAAGAATTTCTGTAGTACTGTGATGCAGTCCTTTGAAGGTCCTCTGCTACTAATGAACATGGCTGCACTTTGAGTTAATGGATTTTTTTTTTTTTAATTGAGCCCACTCATATACTGAATGAATAGGTTGTGTTTCATTTAATTTCTTTCACTCTTTGAGTACAAGAGTGTCTTTCATGTCTTAATTTGTTAAAAAAAAAAATCTTTCGGCAGAGAAAGATTTTGTTATATTATTGGTGTGGGAATATAGAAAGAAGATTGTTTTAAGAGCAATTACTTTTATATCAGTTATTGTCTAGTATATTGACTTCAGATTTCACTCTCATCTTGATTCATTAAGTGCATTTATCAAGAACACATTTGAAGTATACAATACTTGTTTTTTAATAGCCTTATGTTACATAACCTTCATTTCACAACAGCAGTTCTTACGGACTAGGAACACAAAGGCTATATTGTTTTAAAATGGACAGTCATATCTAGAATGCAGATCTGAGCCTGTGGATGTACCCTAGGCTTTTGTGCTTTAAGGGGAGGTTAAAGAAACAGGATTCATACTGCAAAGTCCATTAGTTGCCTGATCCAGTACATATTTCTGGTCATTGCCCGAGAAGAAGCTACCTCTGCTCTGCTGATTATGCAATATTGTATTTGGGGGATGGAGGGAAAGGGAATGAAAAGCTACCCTTGTAGATGTGTCTACACCCTGAACATTTACCTGAATGACTGTTTTGTCCTTGTTCAGTGATCTATGAGTTTCCCTTGTTAGGATCATTGCATCTTTCACAATGTTTCTGGTTCTGCATAAAATGGGTAACACATAGTGTGTTTGTTCACTAATACCTTCATGTAGAAAGTCAGGGAAATGACCTTTAAATAACAAAGTTAAGTATTAGTTTAATACTGAAGGAAGGTATTAAAAGGATGTGAGATACTTTCAAAACAAATTAGTAAAACATTTCTTTGATTTCTTCATAGATTCTGGACAACCAGGAAGTCCAAGCCACAATGATCCTGCCAAGAATCCACCAGGTAAATATAAGTTCCAGAACATGTGCAATCTAACATTGTTTGAGAACAAAGATACTACTGTTAATAGTTAAAGAGAGCATAATTGATCAGCAACATATTTTGCGCTGGTAGGCACATATAATCGGCACAAGCTGTGATTACTGTAGCTCTTTTAAACTGGCAATGCCTCGATTGTAGTTTCATTAAGTTTCAATTATTCCATATTTAATATATGGAATTTTTATTTCAGTTCATGTTTTTTCAAAGTTTGTAAGTGGGGATGGGCTGAGGAGTAAGGCGACAAGATCTCCAAATAACTTTACTTTTCAAAAGTCCTCACATACTACAATTAGCCTTTTGTCTCAGACAAAACACAACTGCCCTACGTCTAAGTCCGTGTACTAACAACTTCTTTCCTTTAGTTTCACTTTTCATGTGCATTTTAAATGTAAATATGTTCATTTTTTGTAAAAGTATATCAGGTCAGAGCAGTTTTTGAACACATTGTTAATGGATCATTTTAGCGACATTTGGCACTTTTTGGAGAGGTATTGCAATGATTTCATGGAAACAGCCTTTTCAAGGATTCTCTAAAAATAAAAATTCAAGAGCAAATCAAAACCAGACATTGCCGTTTCACACTGTTTAGGCCAAAAGCTCTTTGTACTTTTGTGGAGTTATCCTTCTAAATCAATTTGGCAGTGCCGGTAAATCTTGTAAGTCTTTTGTTTTTTTATGAATTTTATCAGACTAAGACAAACAAATGTAACAGACTTCCTCATACTATCACTTCTTAAAGAGTAAGGAGTGACTCCTGCCATCAAAACCATACTGTATCTTCACATTTCAGCTCTCAGAAGAAACATCTATCGTTAATAAGCTTCAGCTAGCTTAGTTTGCTTTTTCTAAATGGAAAATGAACCACACGCTAACCAAGAACTAACTGTGTGATGGTAGGCTGTTACATATACATGAGTATTTTCTGGATTTGTTAAAACATTAGGGAAAACAGCCTACATTGTGGCTATACAGTTTTGTACTCTGGATACGATCAAAGCGTTCTCAGTATGTTTTGGAATGTGCCGTGTGTGTTGGAACTGAATACCCAACAGTGGAAGAACCACTGTAGCTCATTATACAAAAATCTGCGTTCATTTATTATAAAGAGCAGCAATATATTTCCTGAAGTTTGCTGATATGTTTTGGAGTTATGAGAACAGAAGAGGTCAAAAAACTTGTCAAGCTGTTTTTCAAGTGTTTTTGGTTGTAATTTATTTATTTATTTATTCATTAAATATGTGGCATAAATTATGTAGGATAATGGTTTAAACCCCCCTCCCGGATATCCCTAAATTATCAGCAAATTTACATCTGAAACCAAACTGATTTTTTTTCCTCATAGAAAGCACAATTTTGTAAAACTTGGAACATTTGACCTTAGAGAATTTGCTTTAAAATATTTAAATATTTAAATATTTATACTTGTAAATGCAAGGAAAGCCAAATGCATTACATCTCATCATTTTGAAGGATCCTCTGTAGCCTCAGAGTTTGAGAAGGTGAAGGCTAGTTGTGGAAACGTCATTGTTTTAAAATTCTGATTTAAAATACTGTTCAGCATACCATTCAACATACCATTCCAAATACCGTTCAGGAGGGTAGAAGTATGTATTCCACTAGTGAGGATCACATCTTTTTGTGTCCAGCCTCATCAACTCTCAGTCTCAACTCCAGGTTACTCTAGAAATGGGCAGTCTTGCTGCCAACAATACAACTATATGGCAGGCAGCAGGGAAGCCTCATAGGCTTTCTTTTGGCAGTGCTGCAGGACAAGATCAGTTGCCCCAGTGTCTGATGAACTCCATTGTCCCAGGAGCCAGCAGGAGACAGTGGCAGAGAAATCTTTTGCTGGACTTATCGTGAAACTTTATGCTTGTAATTTGAGCATAACACTTTCTCATACTTTGGAGTCACTGTTGGCGGCATTGTTCCTTTTATCTGTAGCCAAGGGAGGACAGAAAATGCGAGCCGTGCCTTGCTTCCATCAAAACCCTTCATTTGAGCAGAGACAGTAGCATAATTAGATGTCATCTGTTTATTTAAGGATATATGAAATTCTAGCATCATTCAGCTTCCCTGTGTGATAGTGTTTTGCAGTTAAAATGGCAGAGAGAAAGCACTGAGGCTTGTGGGACTGCAAAATACAGAGCTTCTGGGCTTGTACAAGGATATACAATGGAGTCATACTCCCATAAGCTTGTCTGCATAAAAGGGACTACTGTCCTGTTTTTTTCTTATTAAACTTCGTGACTCCTGTTCTTAGGACCAGCAGTCCTTCACTTCTGTCAAAATCCCAGAGGGCATCCACTCTGAGGTGGCTTTTTTTTTTTTCTGTACCAGGCTAGGAGCAGAGGGACTGGCTATGCTGGAAGGGTCCTGTTCTTTCAACGTGTTTTGGTTTGATGCCTGAATATCAAAGAGCCTGGGTGTTGGCAAGGCATAGGTGCTGTTAGTGCTTGGATGCCACTACCTTCACAGAGGCTTTGCCAAGGAAGAAGAGGCTGGAAATTGAGCTGTAGTTAGTGAGATTGCTGGTGTTAAAAGTGTTGCCTAGGTTTGGCTAGACTATTACATTCTTTAGGGTGTCTGGTAATTTGCTGTCTTAACCATGGTAATGTCACTTGCCAAACAAAAGAACATTAAGAGCCCTTGATGGAATTCTTCATAATAGGTTCTTAAAAATACACTGAATATTTTGATAGCATAACACAGCATTAAGTTAGTGTAGTTTGTGGTGAAAGTGGTATTTAGCTTTTGTAGTAAGATCCACAGATATCCTCCTCTAAATTTTATTTTTCGATAACTTTTATTGGGTTTACTTCTTAAGAATGAAACTTGATTTTCTGTGAGCCGGGCTGTGAAGGTCACTTCTGCAAAGGGATTGTTTTGTTTGCTGCTGACATCTAGACGAGCTGAGCTGAACTGAACAGACCAGTCATTAAGCACCTGGAATCTACCGGTTTATTTGATGTTAGCTGTTAAAAATTTACATGGCTTCAGAGAGAGTATAGACACGGTACCATTGGGACCAAGCCATACCTGGATCAGTTACTGCTTAAAATGAAAACAGCCAGAGCATAGGTGGCTACAAGTAAAAAAATACCCACAAAACAGCAACAACAACAAAACAACAACCCCTGTTTATGTCCCAGCATGACAGTTTCAATGTAATTCTGTATTATTTGCTCCCAGCGAATTTCAGTGTAGGTATGATCTTATGTGTGTCCTAAGTGTGTAGCTTAAGGAAATTAAGAAATGAGCCTTCCTTACTATCTATGTGACACAAAGCATTTGTGAAGCTGTGGGTTGATAGGTATGGAAGGCAGAGGAACTGCTCTTTCAGTGAGTTCATCTGTTAGGCATAAGAAGCTTATGAGGGTGTGTAAAAAGAGAAACAACATCCAGAGCCATTTATAAGCTAATGATTTTCACACCACACATAAAAATTTGGTCTCTGGATACATCATCCTTACTGGTCAGTTCTCATATTAGAAGATTTTCTGGATTTTTTTCTATTTTATTTTTCTCTCCTCACTGCCTGCTGGCCACAATAGTTAGACATTGGCAAAGTCATTGGTGTGAGATTGCAGCTTGGCAGACTTGACTTACACACTGGCATTAAAATGTCTGTGTGCAGTTGTTGCCAGGGTGCTCAAATCTTTCAAGGCCGTCTTTTTAAACTGCTAAAATAAGGGTAGCAAATAGAGAGACTGATAGAGTAAAATGTTATGTTGATATGACAGTAAGATAGGATGGACATCTGAACAGAGTTTGAGCCTCATGAGAACTCCTAATGGAATTGATACTAGTTACTACTGGTGCTTCATCTTTTGACCTATGGATATAGCTGCAAGGAGAATAGTTTTCTCTTGGTCAGGTCTCTTCAGAATATAAGAACTATTCTTGACCAGCACTGGGGAATAAAAAAGATGTATTTCAGAAGGTTGCAGAGAAAACCTAACCATCTTCAAATAGATGATTACGAATGTCATTGGCCAGGGAAGACAAATGCATTCAGATTTTTGCTATTATTCAAGCAGTTGAGTTCGGAAATTATTACAACTGTTTTCTAGCAAATGAGACCTACTAGGATTTTTTTTTTCCCTGTAGAATTTATTCTGATTTAGCTGAATATCTTCATATAAACTTTGCAGACTCTATAAACTCAGTCAGGGCTGAATGAGGAATGAAGATGACTTGGGATCAAGCCTGTGTGCTAATGAATATTACATTTTTAATATGGGGGGTGAGACATTTTTAGACAGAGACTGAGAAACTGTCTCTTCAATTTTCATTCCTCCTCACCGTTTGCCTTCTTCTTTCCCCCATAGTAGCCCATGATGGTCTCCAGTCTGAACGACACATGGTTTGGTGAATCCCTAGACACAATGCTGCTACTCTGGTGTGGGTTTTCCCCTTGTATTTTTGCCAGAAATTTTGTTCTGGGAATCTTTTCCAAAGAAGACCTGAATGAAATCACAATCTATTCTTTTTTTTTTTTTTTTTTCCCCTAATTAAAAAAAGTGTTGCCAAAAACCAGCCTCACCTATCTCTTAACATGCAAATCTCTCTTGCAGCTGTAGAGCCCCAAAGGCTTTTTTGAGCTTTCATATGGGCCAGCAGCCACAGGGAGAAAATTCTTTTTGGATCAAGCCCTAAAGAATGTGTAATAAATTTGCCTATATGTGACTGTTTTAGAAAGAAGTATTTCAGTTCTAACTTTTAGAACTTACAGCTTCAGAAATAACCTCTGAAGAGTAATGTGGTCTCAGCCTTTGCACTCCTTTGGAAATGCGATAAGTAAATGTCTTTGAGTTTTGAATGACTCAGAACACAGACGGTTTCATTGTTTTACTCCATTACAAGTTACCTTCTTGAGGATGGCAAATTATTGCCCTAATTAATAGGAATATAAGAGAGATTCCCTGGCCTCATCATTGTAAGCAGCTTTTGTGAAGGAATGATGCTGGGGTAGCAGTTTGGGGAACCAGGTAGAAGTGCATTTAAACAACGTGTATTCTGCACCTTGCTTTTTCATCATGGGAGTGGATATTCTGAAATGCTTGCTGTTTCCTGTATGCCTGCAGCCATGCCATCTCAGATAGCAATCTTCAAATAAAACAGGGTTGGGTTTGGTTAGGGCTTGATTTTCTGTGGAGTTCTCCCTTTCCCAAATGCTCTATGAATTAGTAATGACAATGATTGAGAGGTAATGTCCTTGCTTCTTTTCGCTCTCAGATCCACACCACTTAGGGTGTTCTGGGAGGCAGTTGAGCTATCTTGACAATCAGAAACCTTCATAGATTGCATAGACCGTTTTTCCAGAAGTAAGTGTTTTTTGTTTTGCATGCAGGTTTGAATTTTGGTGTGAATTTTGCTGTCTATGGTTTTAGATTTACTTACGAATTTTCATTTTGATGGACTAGCCTTCTTTATGAATGTAGTGTGTAAATATTGATACTTACTTCTGAAGCAGTTGTGTTCAGTGGTGAACATAGTGTCTTTTACTTCAAAATGCACACAGAGCATGAATTTACTAAAAATAATTTACAAGTTAGAACTCCAAAAAGCTGCTTTGGCATCGGAAAGTTCCTTTTTGATACCTGACAGTCTTATACTTGATAAGAAGCAGCTCCACCAACATCTTTAAAATCTTGGCTGGAGTGTGGGTATGATCTGAGCACCTCTGGAGTGGAAGGCACTTTGCATTTGTGTTAGTCACCCTTTCTTTTTCTTACTAGGTTTCAGGCCAGCTCACTTCTTGTATTCCAGCACATGGATTACAGATTCAATTAAGCTAGGTGTTTACATCTTGAAATTACTGCAACACTGAAGGCAATTGTAGTTCTGGTTATTAATGTCAGAGTATGGAAAATCTCATTTGTTCTTGATAATGGCACAAACAGCTTCTCAGGCCTTTACTGTGCTAAAATGCTCAGTGGAGCTGGGATCTTTTTGCAGTACGTTTCTTCATTGTCCCAGGGATGGCATCACTTCAGAGAAAAAAAAAGCTTGAGAAATGGTGGTGATGCAACTATGCAACGAGGTCAGAGACAATCATATGATAACCAAAATAGCCTCATTTTCTGGACAGGATATTAATCCAACTGTTTCAACTGACATCACTACTGGAATCTTCTCTGTCACTCCTTGGCTCATGCTGTACACACTTAACTGCCTGTAAGCAATTCTTGCCCAGTGAGAATCAGCTTCTGGTACTCTTTTAAAGTTACTGTCTTCAAAATGTATGCAATGAGAAAACAAACTGCAAGTTCGCTAGACTCTGTGGTAAGATATAGTGTGAGACTACTTTTCCACTACCCTTTTAATTGTAAATAGTAGCTGTACTCCAGTAGCGTTCCTGCTGAAGGTAGAACTTCTTGTACAGGTTGATGCTATAGAGATCATTAAGACCTGATCTTTAAAAGTTTGTTTTCAAAGACAGTGAAAAAAGAAGCAATACAACAAAATTATTTAACCTACAATTATGACACTTTTAGAAATTGGAGAAACACTATGCCACCTAGTTTAAACTCAAGTTTCAGCTTTGTTAGTATTTAGGCTGAGTCTTGCATCCTCTCTTCTGACAGTCGCTCCTAATGTTGACCCTGTTACTGCTATTAAGTCTACTTATTGCTTCACAACTTCTCTTTTTAAATGTCCAAAAGTAAAAGTACATTAATACAAATTATTTCCTGCACTGATTGATTCCTTACTCCTGCTTTATTAGTTTCTCAAACTCAAGTTTGTATCAGTGAAAAAAATAGATATTTAATTATACCAAGAATAAATTCTATTTTTTTGGCAGAACATAAACAGGCATTTTATCCACAAAAGTGCAGTTAAATCAGAAGGCATTAAAAAGGCTGATTAAAGATTTGTAAAGCTAGTGTCACTGGTAAGCTTTTAAGTAATTTGAGAACAAACTCTGCACAGTACATGTTAGTAGAAAATGAAAATATGTTTCAATAGTTTTTATCAACCTTTTCTCCGTTTTAAATCATAACCTGTTGAAGGCTATACCTATACTTTCACTACTGAATGCATAACGCAGGAATAAACAGGAAGATGTATAATGACTGAGACAGAAGTTGCTTCAGTAGAAATTGGAGAACTGCTAAAGGTTTTTCTGGATTTCCAACTGTATGAGATGAGCTTGATCAGAACTGCTGCTTTATTTGACCTGTTTATCTGTTACCCTTAATTGCATTAGTCAGGTCACGGTAGTATTAAGTTTGGTAGAAATATTCTCTTTAAATAACTCAGAATTTAACAAATAATGATAATAACTGTAATGTATTTCAGACTGTGTCATCTCTCAGGCAGGATGAGTTTTGGTAAATAACAGTACTCCATGTTTATATTAGGCTTGAACAGCATAGATAGCAAAGTATTATCATGACCACAAAAAAAAAAAAAAAAACCAACAGTAAAATCTCTATGAAGAATACAACAATAAAATGTTCTTAAGTGTGTTAGTTTGTGGACTGAACAGATCTAAAACATATACCAAGGATTTTAATTTAAGTCTTCAAAGGCATTAACAAAGGATGTTAATGCAAGCAGTGCATTAGGAAATGCTTAGTCAAAAAACAGTAAGGCGTATACTGTACAGACATCACTGCATCTCTTTTTCTTGCATGTAGTATAGAATCATAGAATCATAGAATCATAGAATCATAGAATCATAGAATGGCCTGGGTTGAAAAGGACCTCAAAGATCTTCTAGTTTCAATCCCTCTGCTATGTGCAGGGTGGCAGCCACTAGACCAGGCTGCCCAGAGCCACATCCAGCCTGGCCTTGAATGCATCCAGGGATGGGGCATCCACAGCCTCTCTGGGCAACCTGTTCCATTGTGTGTCACCACCCTCAGAATGAAAAACTTCCTCCTAACATCTAACCTAAACCTCCCCTGTCTTAGTTTAAAACCATTCCCCCTTGTACCATCACTATTCATTCTCATAAACAGCCGTTCCTTCCCCTGTTTATACACTCCCTTCAAACACTGGAAGGCCACAATGAGGTCTCCCTCAAGCCTTCTCTTCTCCAGTATAATGATGTAAATATGAATGTTATGTCTTGTTCAGTAGGAAGACCAGCTTCATAAGATAGAAAACATCGTCTAACATCGTAAAAATCAAAATGCCTTACAGAGTTGTCCTGCTCCATACAGAATCTTGCTGTTTATTCCTTATCATATGTAGAGTACCTTTCTGTTACAAATTATAGCAGTTTAATGGCACAAAACATTTTTATTATGCAGAGCTGGGAGCTAAGAACAGTTTTGCAACACATCTACAATAGATTGGTTTCCTAGCTAGTTAAAACTGTTGAAATCCAGTGATGTTGGAACTAAACATACCATGTTTATGATTATTTTTCTGCACTCTGAGGCACCACTGACATCAAACTTCCCTATTAGAACATGAGGTGTATAATGAAGTTGCTCAGTGCCTGTGAGGGACTGTTTCTTGTCATGGCAATTTTCTGGTAATATTTTGTCACTTTACACATTGAAAAAAACATCAAGCTGTTTTTTAAGTTGATTGAGATTGACAGTAGGTGTACATTTTCCTTTCCCTTCCTAACGCTAAGGAAAGCATTGCAGGTATCTGTGGGTGTCACTGTTTTTGGTGAAACCTGGGTGAAAGTGATTCATCAGTCAACAGTGCATCTTGTATGACTGGGTTGTCAATAGTGGTTGCACACTGTGGCAGCTTTTTTTTTCTGCTCCCATTGCATTATCACAAAGAGAGAAACCTGTTACATTGCTCTTTAAGTTGTGCACCCTAAGTGTTACTAGTAAAAAAACCTGAAAATTCGTGAGACAAGACTGAAGACTCCATGTATGTGTGGTACACAAGCTCTTATATATAAAATTCTGGATGAACATTTTCCTTTTTTTTTTTTTTTCAATATAATGAACTTTGGGAGTCATTGTTTTCACTGCAATGATAGCTTGACTAATATACAATGTGGTAAAAATCTTAAATCAGCCTAGCTTGAGTGATCGAAGATGTCCTTCAAAGTAGAGGTATTTGGATAAGCTGCACAGAATTTTTGTCTTGTCTCATTACCAACTCCAGAGCTGGCTGCATGTTTGTACACTGGCTTTAAGCCACACTTCACATACAGGCCAACTAAAAGCATGAAAGCAAATTTCCCTTTGGAAATCTCCCCTCCATGCAGCACTTCATACTGTTCCTGCTGAAGGAAATAGAAAGAGAAAGGAAAGATTGCCACTGTCAGAGGAATTACTATTCTTTGTCCAACTTGTCAATTCTTAGATTAAAAAATGAGATCTAAGTAAGAAAGGAGAAAGAAGCATCAACTCTTTGTAACTTTTAAATGATATGGGTATGCCAAGTTTTGTCAAATAAAGAAGTAAATATTTGACAAGCCATATCATTTTTCCATCCAAATAGAAAATATGAAGAAGGAGTGCAAGAGAATGTAGAAGATGGAAGAGAAAGGTACTAGTATTTTTTAGAAATAAGAGAGGAAAAAGTAATAGATATGGAGAGAAATTGTTGAGAGAAAGAGGGAGAGAGGGAGATCCATAGAACTGCTGATGGAAATAAAGACATGCATGGATATCATATGAGGTGACAATGACTGGAGGATTAAAAGATGGTGGCATTGTTGTATCACTGTATGGCTCCACAGACCTATGGCGCTCTGCACACCCACTGCACTTCATCCTGTGATTTTTCAGCCTGAGAAAACAGACACTGGCTTATAGGTCTAACTGTAACAGAGATGTCAAGAGAGGCTATAACAAATGTGCTTAGTTGAAAGTATTCACACTCTCTCAGTCTCAGTTGTTAGGTGCATTGTTTATATCTGTACTGGTAAATAACACTCAGAGGCTCTCTGGGGCCAGTAAGATTGAAAAGCAGTGATAAATGATCTTTTTTTTCCTCTGCTATACTTGTTTGACCCCTAAAAGTAAGCAGAGGTTTCTCCAGATGTACCAAGGATGGATCTCTCCAGTGAAGCATACCTTTATAGTCAAATTTCTGATTATAGTGGCAGCGTTTTTTAAAACTTCTTGAAGAAAGTAGTAATTGCCAAAAGAAATCTAATGACATCAGTATTGGCAGGTGAATTTTTTACTTCTGTGCTTGTTTGGTTAGGACATTTAGGGCGCTTTTACTTATTCAAACATTTGGAACAGAAATCTAACAGTATGTTTCCAATAGAAAAAAACGATGTTAATCCAGAAAAGAGGCTGGAGAAAGCACAGTAAGCAATGTTTGATGCACCTTCTTACATGAGAATGTCATTCCTACCTGTAAGGGCCATGTCATGTGATCTCACATTCAGTTAGGTCAGCTTGTGCAATGATTATCAGTATGAGAATTCCACAGAAACCTGGGTTTCTCAGCTCCCTTTTTTTACAGTATCTAGTTACATTACTGCTATAGCTATTGATCATTAGCTGTTCTAACTGCAGACCCTCAAGGTGTGCCAAAACTTGAAGAAAGGGAAAGTGTGTCATATACATTTATCTTAGAATAAATAAGGAGAGGCCATTTTGGCCTCTGATGATGTATGGTTTCTTAGACAATGATTTCTAGATTCTTGTACTGCAGCATCCCGCTGAATTTATAGGTTGTTTTGCCTAGTTCTCACTTTTATTGGAAACAACAATAAAACTCTTGTCCACCTCAGATGTAATAATTTGGTTACTAAGGTGGTAAAGTCACTGTCAGCAGAATAACAGTCAAGTTATTGTCTGTTCATCAGAAGTGTATACTAGGACACGACTGCTGTATTGTCCTTAATTCTAGTTCTTAATTCAATAGTGACTTAAAAAGTAAAGACAGTTATGAAAGGAACTAATTTTAAGATTGTTTCTGGCTGGTTAACTAGGAACACAACATACTGTTTGTCAGTTTTCACGTATGCATTAAAGAGTTGCTTTCCCACAGCTCCTCAAAAATTTAGCACCTCTGCCTGAATCTCAGCTCTCATTTGATTTTGTGATCAGCTTTCAGTGTAATTTGTTCTGCACGCTATAGTTTTGGAACTCCACTTGTGTATACATTTATCTATAGTTATTTATTAATCTTCTCACTAGACTGATTATGTTATTGTGATCTTTTTCAGTGTATCTTGAGGACAGTTTTGTAAAATCTGGAGTGTTCAACGTGTCAGAACTTGTGAGAGTGTCCAGAAGTAAGTTCATTTTTGCACTTAATCAATTCTAAATCAAGGATTTTTTCTTGATGTCAGTCTTTTTCCTTCTCTTCCCTTGGCTTGGCTTATTTTGGCATCAGAAATCTTACGCACACAAATATACAGAAGAAAAAAACACACCAACAAAACAGTGAGGCAGAATACTCTGAAATTCTCTGTCCAAATTTTGCACAGAAACTAGTTCACGCCAGAACAGGATGCTTAATGTATTCATTGAACTTGACTTGTAAGCGTTATGCCATTTGCCATGGTCAGAAATTAATATTCAGCAATTAAGATCATATTAAATCTTCAGGAAAATACTGAGCATTGTCATCCTGCAGTGGTAACACACTTTTTTTCTTTCTTTCTGTCCCTGCTAAAGGTATGTTTTTGCTGCTTTAAGAGACTGAGGGTCAGTGAAATACAGCTTTGTTTGTAGTTGTTAAGTGGTTAAATACATTTAAAAGTATTGGGCCATTCAGATTAAAAAAGAATCAATATTGTAGTTACCCTAGAAAATCATACCTTCTGCAGCTGTAATACATGATATACTTCTAATAATAAGCTTTAAAGAATGTGGTTTCTGTGGGATTTCTTACCACGTATTTGTTTAACCTCAAGCCGCAACAGAGTTGTATTTTAACTGTCAGGAAAAATACAAACCTCCAGATATATGCAATTATGCAATGCAACATGCAATTATTGAGTGCCAAAGGTAGTTAAAATGCACAATGCACAGACAGTGAACAAAGGTAAGTATACCACAATATGCAACATGTAATTTATTCTTGAAATGCTAAAATGTATGGTACACAGACTCTGTAAGAAGGTGAAGATAGCACTGAGTGTATGTGTATTTGTATGTAGGTGTACATATGCAAAGCAGTACCTGTGGCCCTGGGTAAAGGAAAAAGAAGGTGGCACAACATGCTGTTACCACAGCATGCTACTATTAATGCAAAGATTTAACATAAAGGAAAAGAGAGGTTTTGTGTCCCCAGGTTTGTTCTTTCCAGTTATTTCAGTACTTCCATAGAGAATATGAGATCTCTGCATAAGCCCTTCCTCATTCACTGTGAAAGTCCAACTAGTGAATCATAGAATCATAGAATCACCAAGGTTGGAAAAGACCTCCAAGATCATCCAGTCAAACTGTCCACCTATCACCAGTATTTCCCACTAAACCGTGTCCCTTAGTAGAATATCTAAATGTTTCTTGAACACCTCCAGGGATGGTGACCACCTCCCTAGGCAGCCCATTCCAGAGCCTGACCTCTCTCTAGGGGAGTTATTTCCTAATGTCCAACCTGAATCTCCCCTGGAGCAACTTGAGGCCATTCTCTCTAGTCCTATTGCTAGTTACATGGGAGAAGAGGCCAACAACCACTTCACCACATCCTCCCTTCAGGTAGTTGGAGAGAGTGATAAGGTCACCTCTGAGCTTCTTCTTCTCCAAACTAAAGGTGAAGGTTTTATTATCTTCTTCATATTAATGACTCTAAGTTATCCATTATAAAACAATCACGTAGAACAAATATATTTTGTCTGTATAACTGCTAAGGGATTTCTAGGGACTGGGGAAGGTATTTCACTTTTTAGATATATGAACATTGATAAAACTTGTCTGTACTTGGTTTCTGCCAGAGGCAGAAAATTAGATGTACATAGCAACATCTTGATGTTCTTCCTGGTGTTAAAAATGAAAAGATGGCTAAAAAGATAGAAGATTATCTTTGACTCTTTGTAATGATATGTTTTTCAGCACCTATAACCCAAGGAACTGGAGTGAACTTCCCAATTGGAGAACTTCCGAGCCAGCCGTATTACCATGATATGAATTCTGGTATAAATCTGCAGAGGTCTTTATCCTCTCCACCAAGCAGGTAAAAACTTGAATGAATACTAGTGTGAGTCAGTGGGGGACAAGTGCTTCACAGCACAGCACAGTGGGAATGAGGAGGAGCATGTAATTTTTCTCTGGAATCTCCATGTTTGATTTGAGGGACTCATTTATATCTTGGTTCAGCATGCTCCTTTCTTCTGACTCTGAGAAACACCTGGTTCTGTGCCTCAGGAGCAGCTGGCAGACCCATGGAGGTGGAGAACCTTCTTTGTCCTCCTTTTGGCTCCCAGATAAATGTACTTTCTGTCATAAACCCCGGTGCTGTTTGTCTGTCTCCAGGTGTCTGATGTACCATGAAATCACAAGTACTTCAGAATCTCTCATCCCCTTGGTTTCTGCACTCCAGGGACTCTGGAAATGTCTGTACAGTGGGACAGCATTTAATACGACTGTCAGAAACTGGGGTGCTTTTCCACTAGTGCCTAGAACTCTGAGTTATTGAGTTAATGGTCTCCCATCTATTCCACTATATTTTCAGCTGGTCAGTTCACTTAGTACATTTAAAAAAGAATAAATTCATTTTCACAGTCTATAGTAATAACAATAATAGTAGTAGTAATAATACCACTAAAAATTTCATCTTGATTTTCTTTGTTAGTCAGCGTAGCAGCTTTGGTGTTTATTGTTACAGAGAAATATGACTTCTTTCCATTGTATGGAAGTGCTGCCTCATTTTATATAGGGACATGAAATATGGGCCTTTTGTTTTCAATTAGATTAATCTAAAATGAAAAGTCTTTGTTTCAGGTTATAGCTCTTTGAAAAGCTTAGGATTTTGACCTAGCAGAATACAGTGAGCTATGTTTTTCTCTTATTAGCATTCAGAAAACTTTCTGTTTTACCTTGACCTTTATTGTAGTTGACCCCAGTGGGCAGCCGAGCACACACAACCCTCCATTCCCAGTGGGATGAGGGGGAGAACTGGGGACAAAAGGGCAGAATTTGAGGGTTCAGATAAGAAGTATTTACTAAGACAGAAAAGGAAAAGAGAAATAATTGTAATACAGTATATACAGTTCCCGAGCAGTGGCTGTCTCCCTAGCCAACTCTCCACAGTGTTTTGGTTTTTTTTTGCATAATACACATTGTATAGATTATCCCTTTGGCCAGCTTAGGACAGCTGTGGTTCTGTCCCCCTCTTCCGTTTATCCATCACAGCTCCCTCACTGTAGGACAGTACGAGATGTCTATCGCTCTGCGCAGCACTCCTCAGCAATAACTAAATGTTGTTTTAACAACATTGTTTTTCTCTTGTAGCCAAAACATAGCATCACACATGCCACTATGCAGAAAATCAGCTGAAAATAGGACAGCTTTACTAGTAACCTTTTCCAGTACTTTATCTTGCTTTTGTGATTTCTATGTATTATTTAACATTCTCATGAGAAAACTTTTCATTGGTAGGTTACAGGAAGTGTTTTTTTCAGTTGCTCAGCTGAATGCTGGTAGACCGAGAACAATTACAGCTTCTCTATGGTACCCAGTCATGCCATCTCTGAAATATTAAGTGCTGCGAAAAATGAAATCACCTTCCCAAATTACTTTATTACATAACACATTTGTGCATTTGTTTGCAAAAGTTCTAAAATCCCAACTTCTGTGCTTTATATGCCTAGATTACTTTCTATCGAACATTTTTGTTGAAATACAAAGTTTGTATATCATTCCTATCTGTGTATCATTCTCACTGCCAAACCTTACATTACTTCAACAGCAAAAGACCCAAAACTATCTCCATAGATGAGAATATGGAGCCAAGCCCGACAGGAGACTTTTATCCTTCTCCAAATTCACCAGCCGCGGGAAGTCGGACATGGCATGAAAGAGATCAAGGTGAGTAATACAGGACAATTTTATATCAAAGTATGTCCAAATATGCAATAAATACCTGCATCTGCCTTTGCATTACTGCAATAAACTCATGTTTTTTACAAGAATATATACATTTTTAATGTGGTATGTGTATTTGCTGATCTTCTAGTTAAAAACAACAGTCAACAGGATATAGTATGAACAATCAGATGATGGTGTTTAGGTGTTGTGGCTGCCTTATCACAACAGCATTGTTTGAAAAGAGCTGCTGTAAATGAAGTACTTGATATTGTATAATGAAGCTGTGATTATCCCAGCAAGATTTCAGTAAAGAAAATATCTCCATGCAGTGGTTAAGACTGTGCTAGTTTACACAGCTTTTGCTTTACCATAATACATTCTCCCATACATATAGTCTATACTCTGTGACTAAAAATAGGTCCAACAAGCCACTAGGAGCCCTCATGTAGAGTATTGATAAATATTGCTGTATTTTAGATTATCGGGTGTGAAAAGCATGTTCATTCAGAGAGAAAAATTATGACTGTCAAAACACTGAAGTTATTTGTTATAACTTTCTTTATGCTAGCTGAGTGTTTCATAAACTTCAGTGGCAGTGTAGTATTTCTCATCACTTTTGTGATGCAAAAACTTGAATAAATTTACACGTATTGGTTAATGGGTCCTATGATTGAGATACAGCAGCTCTCTGGAGAATTTGTGAAAATGCACAATACAATATGTAAAAATGAAATGGAAAACATGCAACTGCTTCCTTTGCTGATCTTCTGATGTTTGCCTTCATTTTCTCCATGTTCATCATTGGTCTTGGTTCTTCAGCACAGATCAAATAATCATAGAATCATAGAAAGGCTTGGTTTGGAAGGGACCTCAAGGATCATTGAGTTCTAACTTCCCTGCTGCAGGCAGGGCTACCACCTGCCAGGTCAACTAGTAGGTCAGGTTGCCCAGGGCCCCATCCAACCTGGCCTTGAACACCTCCAGGGATGGGGCATCCACAGCTTCACTGGACAGCCTGTGCCAGTGCTTCACCGCTCTCCCAGTGAAAAGCTTCCCCCTGACATCACATCTTCTCTTAATCTTCTCTTCTTTAGTTTAAAACCATTATCCCTTGTCCTATCACTAACAATCCATGTAAAATATTGATTTTTCTGCTGATTTCCCTTTAAATACTGGAAGGCCATAATGACGTCTCACTGTAGCCTTCTCTTCTCCAAACTGAACAAAGCCTAGCTCCCTCAGCCTGTCTTTATAGGAGAGGTGCTCAAGAACTCTGATCATCTTCATGGCCCTCCTCTGGACCCACTCCAAAAGCTCCACATTTTTCTTGGGGGCCCAAGACCTGGACACAGTACTCCAGATGAGGCCTCTTGAGGGCAGAGCAGAGGGGGACCATCACCTCCCTCACCCTGCTGGCCACTTCCCTTCTGAAGGAACCCAGGGTACCATTGGCCTTTCAGGCTGCAAATACACAGTGCTGGCTCATGCTAAGTTTTTAATCAGCCAGGACCCCTAAGCCCTTCTCAGCAGGGATGCTCTCAAGGAATTCTTCTCCCAGTCTGTATACATATCTAGGATTATTCTGACTCAAGTGCAAAACCCTTGTGTTTCCCAATTATATATTGTTTTAGGCTTTTGTATTGTTGTTATTGCTAAGTTTTCTCTTTCATCTGTGCATGCAAGGTAGCATCAGTATTTGATCTAGCCACTTTTTTTTTTTTCACATTTTGGTTATAGCTGGTCTCCTTTTAATCTGCTTCTTCCTACTCTCTGACCTGTACTCTCATCTCTACTCTTTGACCCGTGTTCCTCTCACACAGTTTCTTGCTTGTCTTTTTTCTCCTTTGTTTCTTTTTATATTTCATTTTTCCTCTTGAGGGCTCCTTCTTATTTCTATCTGTTTGTAGCATTTGCTGTTGAATTTTTAAAAAATCTTGCTGTTGGCTCTGCACAAACAAATTGAAGAACAATAGTGTTGTCCCTTGTGCAGAGTATCCTCTTCAATTGTTACCTGTTTTGTGATGATACCTTCATTATTATTCTCCGTAAGAGTCAAGATCTCACCTCAACTAATTTTTTTTTTGCTTATAAAATAGTTTTTGTGGTAATGGTAAAGCAGCATAAGGTTCTTCTCTGAGGTGGTCTCAGTCCCCTTATGCTTCTGTGCGAGCTGTAGGAGCTTCCAAGAAATGCAGTGCTACATGGAAAGCTTGCTGAAGGAGCCTTTCATAGACGATCTCCATGGTTCCCAGTTGTTTCAGTTGTGTTTTAGCTCTTAGATTGTTTTGCTTGCTAAGAACTGTACTCTGTGAATTTGTTCAGTTTTACCTGCCTGCTTCATTCCACATTTATCAGCAGTAAACAGTACTATTGTTCTGATTGCTTGAGTGGATTTACAATGAACCTTTACTTACTTTCTGTGCTATTGGGTAACCAGAGTTTTGGACTGAAGCACCTTTGACTCTCTGTGTTTCCAAAACTGAGAAACTACTAGCTTGAGTTTACATTCTTGCCTGAGTACCCTATTCTACAGCACTGCTGGTCAGAATGGAACTTTATCAGATCCCCATCAGTGAGGTTGCCTTTGAGAGACTATGAGTGTCTCCCATTCTTGTGAAGGCATCAGTATCCCACTGTCTAGTTTAATGACCATTTTACTGGAGGAAGTATAAGTTTTTTGCCCTTAACCGTGTTTGGCTTCAGCCAGTTTCTGAGGTTATCCCATTACTGGGGAAACATTATAAGGTAGTGTCTGCAGTGCCTGCCCTTCATAGCCATTATAGTGGGTAACAGGTATGTGGCAGCTCCTTGCATATTTCTTCTATTGCACATTTGTCAGATGCTTGATATTTCTGTGAAAAAAAATATATCATGTAGTTCAATAGATAAGTGAACAACTGGAGAGATGACTAAATGAGTGCTTCTGCTGTGATCTTCATAGTTTGTACAGATTCTCTAGTGCATGGGCATGCATCATGAGGGGTAGAAACATGACTTCAGTATTCATATTCATGATTGGGCCAGTGTATGGCATTTGTAAATTTAAGAAAAAGAAATCTAACCCAACTACAGTAAAATTTTCCTCATACCACAGTCAGTTGTAAAGCTCCAGAGTTTGCCCTTTTACCGTTATCAGTTTTTTTCCTGGCATACTACTACTTCTAGGATGTCCTGATAAGTTTACCAAATGTTGTGTTTCTTGGTAAATTTTGGGAGAGTCGACTGTTTCAAGATTCAACTCTAAGTAGAAGTAAGTAAGCATATCTGAAAAATTGAAATTCTAGGTGGTGTAAATTTGGTCATGGTCACACGCCATTATTCTCATATAAAACCTAAAAAACCCTCCATTAACCAAAATCAGTATTATAAATGATTTGACTTGTATTTGAAGTGATATTATAAATACTTACTGAAGAAAAAATAGTGCTTGTGGCACTATTGTACTGTCTTTGAGATTTTCTTCAAAGGCTTGCAAAAATTTAAAAATATTTAAATATATGCAGTATACATACAAACAACAACAAAAAAGTATTACAGTTTCAAAATCTGATTTAAGAAAAAATTGTCATAGATTTACAATATCTATTGGTTTTGAGTTTATATATGTTTAATCATTGCAGGAAGATACTGTAGTTTGTGCCATTATTTTTCTACACTTCAGTAGTTAAAAAATGCTTCCAGTTTTCGTAATTTTCGAAACATATGTGAGGTCTTGCTGCAGAGCAAGCAGGCAGAATTATAACTGCAAAATTTTCCCTAGACCTTTCCTTTGCTATTTACTTTCCAAGTAACTAATCTTCCAAAAATCCCAAAGCCTAAGAAAGTGAGGAATCATCCCTGAGGATGTTGAATTATTTAGAAATAGAAATCAAACAAGGCAACTGGGAGTTCAATTTCTGTACCTGTTGCGAGATCTTGTGTAAGGTATTTGTTCTTTCTTGTAACTCATTTTTTCCAAATGAATGTCTTACTGATGTTAATAATGTCTGCCTCATGCCTTAGCTTCATTTCTGCTGATTGGAAGTTTGTCTAGACAGAAGCGTGCTGTAAATCTCTATAACCTTCCTTTTTCCAAGTTGCTGTTAGTGAATTCTGTATATGTCTCTTTTTAAAACAAAAATCTCATTTCCTGCAACAAGGTACTAATATCTTGTGAAATAGATTGAAATTGCTGCATGATTGAATTTTCGTAGTGCTTTTGAAATTCTTAGCAAGATAAAACTCTGTAGGAAAAGAGTTTAATAATAATAATAATAAGCCTCTTCTCCATTTGGAAGTGTAACAAAAGTAGCTACTCGTGCTGTAAAAAAAAAATAAAGATCAGAGGTAATTGGATAAGAACTTCTGAACATCTTGATTTATTAACTGATAAGTAAATCAGATACTTTTTCCATATATCATAAGAAAACAGGAATATCAGAAGAACTGAGCAGTTTATGCACCTATGTCTTTCCTTCTACGAGCTAGCTTATCAAATTTCATTAACATAGTTACAGATAATTTCAGCAGAAATCCTTGAGACCTATTTTACTGTTGTGGAGTTAGAACACTGTGCATGTTGTAAGTCAATAAAACAGGTATTGTTATCAGTGCACACTATTGCCATAAAACCTGATTCACGTGAATTTCCTTAGTACCCAGGTGGCTAGAAATGTCAATATACAACAAAGTGAATTTTAATTTTGCAGTTTCTTCATCATGTTTCCTCCCTCACACTTCACCTACCTCCACCAACATTCAAGAGTCAAGATGCCAGCATACCATTAAAACTGAAACAGCGGGATCACCTTCATCTGTTCATTGGCCAGCAGCTGTTGGACCCTCCACTTCTCAGGTCCCAACCCCCTTTGCTGGATATTCCTCTTCTGGACTTTTGTCCCCTTTTGCTTTCTCCCCATCCACTGGACAGTCCATCCCCATTGGGATTCTTCCCAATGGCTCTTTCCTTCTTGGGCCTTCTTCTCATGGACCATCAAAGATGGACATTCTCATTTCTGAAGTGAAGGAACTAAAAGAGGAAGTAGTTAACGTGGTGCAGGAGTTGAGAAAGGTAACAGATCACCTTGGCTTTTTGGTAGCCTGTGGTGGAATGAGCTCAGGTTTTATTCCAGCTTCTGGTACTCCTTCTGAAGGTTAATGCTTTAGAAAATCCATCTCCATCTAACAGATGTATTCATCTTTCAAAGGTGTACCTTGATGAATATCTGTTAAATGTCTTTCTATGCTTTTCACTGAATTTTCTACATGTTGTTTATCAAAGCATATTTTAAAGTGGTTTTTGTCTTGTTAGTAACTTTCTTTACATCTACCTTTGTATTTTTTAATATTTCAAAATACTCTTTAAATAATGTATGGACATACATATATATATACACTTATTCATATACATTTAGGGATCAAGCTGAATTTTCTGTTTTTAACTGTGTGCACAGAAATAAAATGCTGCCATTTTATTAGCTTCCATAATTTCAGTGATAGCAAGTAAGGGGTACTTTTTATCAAGAGTAAGTTTTCAAAGTACATATACAGAGAATCCTAGATTTCTCATAGAATTCTAGGACCAAATGCATCTATATGATGTTTTTGTACAGAACTGATTTTTCTAAGCTGCCTCAGGTTATACTTGGTGAGGATACAAATATAATATTTGTTGCTTTGTTTTTATATCATGTATAGACTTAAAAGCACTCTCACACAGTAATGGATGATGAAAATATTTCTGATGTATGAACTTCTTTGCTCAGTTTAAGATAAGTTTAGAAGGGAGGAACACCATCCAGAGACATTTGGACATTTTCAAAAAGTGGACACACAAGAGCCTAATGAGATTTAACAAAGCCAAGTGCAACGTGTTGCACTTTGGTTGAGGTGATCCCAGATACAAGTACAGAAGGACTCATTGAGAGTGGGCCTGTGGAAAAGGACCTGGGGATCGTGATCAATAAAAAGGTAGGCATGAGCCAGAAGTGTGCTCTTACAGCCTGGAAGGCCAATAGTATTCTGGGCTGTTTCAAAAATGGAGTGGCCAGCAGGGCGGCGGAGATGATTGTGCCCTTCTGCTGTGCCCTTGTGAGGCCCCAGATGGAGTACTGTATCCAGGCCTGGAGCCTCCAGCACAGGAAAAACATGGATCCATTGGAATGGATCCAGAGGAGGGCTACAAAGATGATCAGAGGACCACCTCTCTCATGAAGAAAGCTTGAGAGAGTTGGGCTTGTTCAGCTTGGAGAAGAGAAGGCTCCGGGGAGACCTTGTTGTGGCATTCCAGAAGGGAGCTTACAAGCAGGAGGGTGACCAACATTTTACACTGTCTGACAGTGATAGGACAAGGGGGAATGGCTTTAAACTAAAAGAGGGAAGAATTAGGTTGGATGTTAGGAAGAAATTTTTTACTCAGAGAGTGACAAGGCACTGGCACAGGCTGCCCAGAGAGGTTGTGGATGCCCCATCCCTGGAGGCATTCAACACAAGGTTGGATGAAATCCTGGACAGCCTGATCTGGCAGGCATCTCTGTCCATGGCAGGAAGGTTGGAACTAGATGATCTTTAAGGCCCCTTCAACCTAAGCCATTTTATGATTCTGTTGTTCTGTGATGATATTTTTACTGTCCTGTTAATGGATTATTTTCTTTCTTTGCCTTTTAAATTAACATAGCTTTTAAAAACTCCTTCAACTATTTTTCTACACCTAGTTGTTTGGTTTTTTTTTAAGCCCTAGATGTAAAAGGGCATTTTCATCTTTATAAATATAACATTTAAGTACCAGTAGTTCATTTAAAGTTGACACTACAGAAAGAAAAGTAAATTATATAGACTTAATTTTAAAAAAGCCTGTCATGGAAGAACCACTGAGTTTTTAAAAAGACGACATAATGTCTGTTCATTAATTGCTATAAACATCTTGTTCTGCTACGAGGAAAAAAAAAAAAAAGAAGAATGCAATTTGTAGCCTTGCAGACAAATTTTCCTTTACTTCCACAATGCTGCTACCAACATAATAGCTGATAACTGGCTAGGAAAGAAAAGCCATAGCAAAGAATTATCTGTAGGTTGCTCCAAAAGTAATACCTCCTATTTATTTCCATGGAAACTACAACAGATACAACGAGCACAATAGCACTATATGATTGAACAAATTCTCACCTACAGAACACTATTTTCCAGCATAGTCACCAGCATTAGCTATGCATTTTGCTGCACGTGTAAAAACCTGCGGTGGAGATGACCCCCTGTTGCTGTCACCGCAGCTGAAACACAACACCCACCACCTCACTGTGCTCACATCCACTGTTTGGTCTCCATCAGCATTCAGCAGGCATCAACAGATGTCAACAGGTGCCAATTTTTACTCATGAAAGAATTCAGTGACACACCTTTGTTTCCTACACATGTCCATTTCAGATGCCATTGTGTCAGACTGCCCCTCTGCTGCCATCTGCCACATGGCAACAAAATGTAATGGAATATTGGTGAAAAGGTTCAACCTCTACTGCCGTACTGCCAACATCCGTCCCTGATTTTGTGGGCTGACATAATAAAACAGGAGGCATTACTTTCAGAGCAGTCCTCAGTCCTTTAGACCAATTTTTGACTGGTTCATAATTTTCTTCAAATATTCAGAGTAGCAGATGATGAAGTTATAATTGGGCAGAGTAGGAACCTGACTTTTCCTTCAGCTCATGTACACTTCAAATTCTGAATGACTGAAGATGCAGTGTTCAGAAGGAAGGACAGAAAGACAAATACAGTGTGAGACACAATAAGAAGTTTACAAAAGAGTTTGATTTTTTACATTTCTGGAAATGGCTGTTATTTACTCAATAAAGTCATTTAAAAAACCTCATTATAGGACCTTTGTCTTTTATTTTGAAAAACATAATGTGACAAGACCTATTAATCAGTGTTTTCAACAAATAATTAGTGAGTAGAATGCACTCAGTATATTTTTCTCCCATACATAACAGTGAAAGATGTAAATGTATAAGGATATTTTTCGTATATCCATAGCACCTATGCAGTTACTGAAATTAGTGACAAAATGCATGTCTCAAAGCAAGATTTGTCCCAGAAGCTGTTACTTGTAATTGTCCTACTTCAGTGTTAGAACACTGTTAGAATATTTGTTCTATAAGCTTCATTATTAGTTTTGAAACTTCTCAGATACTTTGAATGTCAGAAATTGCAGATAAACTATTATTCTGTACGATCTGACCTATTTTTCAGTTACCAAGGAACTGCTGTTTAGTACTACATGAATGATAGGTTCCTGCATTGCTGATATTTTTCCATTTGTGATAAAGTTGAGATGGAAATATGATGAAGACATAAATTTTTTAGGCACTTCTCCTTTTTGTCTTTATTGATAGATTGTTTCTATGCTATGTACATTGATAAATTTGAAAAAGTTCTTCACTTCTTCTTTTACCTACTTTCATGTAGACTGTATCAAACTCGATCGTAGTCATATATGAGCTGACAATTTTATCTTAGATCAAAAGCAATCCCCAAATGGATCTATAATTATATTAATATATCACACATATTAAACCTCCCTAAACGTACAAATATAGACTACAATAGTCATAAAAAGGAGATGCCATAACTTAAATGCCCCTAAATCAACAACTTACCTTAAATTGGAAATTGTGAATAATTTTCCGACTTTTGCAGTTAAGGTTACAGTATTGATTTCATTTTCGAGCCCAAGTTCTTTGGATCTCGATAATAATAAGATGCTATAAATAAGATGCTCTACCTCTTTTCCTTTGGATGACTTTCTGTAGGATAACTTAATTAATGACTAAAATGTAAAAGTCTGTATAATTTGTTTGACTTTTTAATTAGTTTTTCTCACAGTCTTCCATAATGCTATTTTACCACAGCTATGTACTGGAATTACACCTCTTAACAATGATTCATAGCTGATTAAATGGTCCGATCTGTTTCTACAGGGAAAAAAGTTAAATAAAGAAGTAGTGAAGCACCTAAAATACATTCTAGTTACTTAAAGGTTATTTATGGCAATACAGAGTACTTGGAGCACTGTGTGAGTGCGGAAATGAAGGTATATACATTTTCATAGAGGAGAGCAGAGAAAGCAGAGCTGGGATAAAGATCAGGACAGAACAGGTCACATTTGCCTTAAATTTCTTATAGCATATTCTATTCTATTCAGTAGCAACAGTGTAATTTTAGTTTCATGCTTTTTATTTCCAAAATCCTACTCCTTGTTTGACTGGTAGCCACCCCACTGAGCTTTGAGTTGCTCATGAGTACTTCCTGTATGACATCTGATGGGCTGCGCTGGTGTAGAGGTGGTTGGATAATCTGACCCTGATGTATGGGGGAGGAGTGAGGCAGAAGGGCTGTGGAGGTGAAATCTGTACTCTGTTACTGGCCCCTGTAGGTCACTACAGATTTGGTGACATTATCACCTCCCTCCAACTGCAACAGCCCAGCTCCTCACAGACACACAAGTGGGACCTTTGTCTTGGGGTCTCACAGCTGCACGCTTTTAGTACGTGGCATGTAGAGTGGCATGTACATGACATCTTTATGTCAGAAGAATAATGCATGGAAAAAAAAATGTTTTCCACCAGAAACAGTAGAATTATGATAACATATTCATACTGAATATGGTTAGTGATACTGGATCTGTCAGAAACATTCCTGCGAGACTTCCTGTTACCTTCTAATGAAGGGTAAGAATTAAGAATTACTGCCCAATGTTCTTGCAGAGAAGCATGTCATAGTTTCAGCCTAATTTTAATGGGAATAGATGTAAATTTAAAGACAATCTCATGTCAAATAACACTATCAAACAACTGTTATGGGATTAAGTCCATATGTCCTACTGGTAAGCATTTTTTTGAAATTTCTTTGGGAAATGGAAGTTTCTGATGTTTTTATCTTCAACATCAATGTTCTAATCTGTCCATCATAACTTTCCTCTTTTCCTATTTCATAAACTGCTTTTTATAAAAAACGAAATTAAGAAAAAGTTCATTTTAGGAAATGCGTATGCAGGTTTCCAAAATACCCTGACTTAAACAACCATTCACTAGCATATATTATACTTTTCAAATGCAGGTGTTTTTTAAATTTTGTGAACTGGAATTGTACTGAATTGTTTTGCTTTATGTTTGTAAAAAGTAGGATACCCTGTAAGGCAAGGAAGAAATTCATTTTTATCAGGTTAGTCACGCACAGCAATAAAAAGCATTCTGGAACTTGATGGCATGGAGATCTTATTTTTTTCTGTGATATGCCAGGATTTGCAAGGGCAGGTAGATACAACCCTTCTATCCAGCCGCTTTCCTGCTTAGGTAATGAATATCGAGTTTAATACATCCCACAGAATGGGAGGACTGAACAGAGAAACTGCTGGCAACACTCTGCAAGTTTGCATAGACATAAAGATGAGAAAAATGATGTTTATTCCATCTAAAGAGTTTCTGCATCTCATGATATTTCAGTTAGTTGAAAGTTCTCTCATCAATTTTTTCACTTAGGTATAACAGTGCTTTTTGAGAAATGCAAAAAAGATAAAAATAGAATGAATGCAGAAATAGTTAAACTGCCACATTTTTTTTTTCTTGCTTTGCTATAGCTTTTCTAAACTGGAATATTATTTAGTGTTTTGCTCACCAGATTGCAGTACTGAATGTAGCATTGGAAGAAATTCTAGTCTAGTTCCTCTTCTTAGGTTTTTCACTACTGATCAGAAGATATAGTACAAGGAAATTGTTTTGCTGCTGTGAAATGGCAAAACAGCACAACGAAGTGTTAGATTAGCCTTGGGCATGGCTGCTGACAGGATAGCTAGTGTCACAGTCTGATAGACTGGTTTCTTCAACACTGGAGGTGTGCCTGTAAAAATAACACTGGAGCTAAATAGACTGATCTGAAGATAGGAGATTACCAAGTGTTTGTACACTGAAGTGTTCTACTCTAGTATAAAATTTTCAGATGTAAACTGCTTTCCTTTACTTGATGTAGAAGCAAAAATATAACGGAGATCAAATTTTTGAAGAGAAGCATCTCTCTTTGTACCTTCATCCTGGCTGTTCCTCAAATTCAGAACGTTCAGAACTGCTAAGCAATATGTCTGTGTGCCTACATGTAAAACCTCATTGCTTCTTTCAGGAGAGAAAACACATGAGTCTTCACACTGGGAGTTGCTATATGTTTCTGAGAGAGCCATCAGACAGAACTGATCTTGATGTTTTTTTGATTTTCCTCTCATGAAAACATTGATTATCAAAACCGATTTTCTTTTCATGACAATAAATCATTAGGAAAGCTTCTTTCTGTTCCAAGATAAAACTTACAGTGAAGTAGAATGAGACACTAATAAGCTAATGATAAGTACAGAGATTTCAATAACAGGAGACCCAGACACTAAGCCTAATCTCTGCCTAATGATGAGCAGGAATGCAATCATCCTTTGTTCCCCATATCAAGCACTTCCAACATCAAAATAGTTAGGTCTTTCTCTCCTATTTACTCATAAAAACATCGCAGTTCCTTTTCTTTTCTTTTTCTTTTTTCTTTTTTTCCTGAGGAATAAAAATGTCTTAAAACGTTTTAATTTTCAAGATTCTTGTTTTCCATCAAGTCTTTCAGAGACATGGCACAACCTTTTTCTTACATAAGAGATGGTAGTGCGTTATAGTCGCTCAGCTGTCCGTATTCTGCGTTAGGTGCCTCACTAACACTTGCAGGTAAGAAATACTGAATGCCTGCAATGTTAAAGGACTTTGGGCTTAGCACATCTGAATGCTGCAGTCCTTTTACAAAGTGGCCATGCTTGTTCTTCACATGCAGTGGTGTAAAACAAAGCAAGTTCTGAGCACAATGGGATTTGCCTTGTTTCTTCATCATATTGCAGCTATGTGCTGTGAATTCAAAATCTTCCTGGGTTTCCACATGTGCTTCACACAAGTGTACCTACAACATATGGTAAAGGCAGTGGAGTGAGGCCCCTCTGTATATGATGTACTCTGGCAACAGGAATAAGCTCAGGTACGGCCTCTGGGAAGTGATCGGTTTATTTAAAACTATACCTTGAAGGGATGATTCTAATAGCTTGCTGCTGATGCTTTGGATCTGATGTCTTTCCTGCTTTCCCTACAGCTCTAAAACCAGTAAGTTGAACATGGTTTTATCTTGATTTCTCTGGAGGCGATGCAGCACTAATGAGCTGTAAATGAATCTTAACAGATTGCTGTCTGCAGAATTGTTCCATGCAAGGGAGGACTGGTGAAATTAAGCAGTACAAAAGATATTAATGAGTAGAGATAAAGAATAAATTGGATTAAAATAAATTTAACATTTGTTTTTGACTTCTTACTCTGCTTTTGAGCATGTCTCCTGCCCTGTTGTGGTACTGTACAAGAGAGCAGATCAGGTACTGAGAAACTGGCTGGTGGATGTTCAAATGTGCCCCAGACCTCTGCCTGCCTCCAGTAGAGCTCTTGGAACAGGTGGCTTGAAGACCGGTGTGTCAATGTAACACTCATCCAGGGAGATGCTTGGATCATGAGCTGCTTCAGACTGAGGAAAAGGGTCTTTGCTTTGATGAGGAAATTGTCAAAATTCATGTCTCATTAGTGTTTCCTAAGGTTCTTTGGAAGTGAACAACACTTTAATTAAAGGCTGACGTAAACACGTTTCTGCACAGTCTTTCCCTGTAGCACTTTATCACATTAAAATTGATCAAAATTGTTGCCTTGGGCTGTCTTCAACAGATACACATCTGGAGCACAATTTGTGCAAGCTGCTGATGAGCAGGCTGCATACGCTGTGCTTCACAGCAGTTCTGCTGCCTTCCTATGTAGACAGATTTACCTGGCTGGGAGATGACATGATCTAACTCTTTTCTATTTGATTAATCCCTTGCTTCTTTGATATGATGTTTTAAAAATTATAGCATGCCCCTGTTTGGGTGCATAATTACTGCATCATCACAGTTGTATAGGAATGCAGGCAAGAACGATTAGGAATAGGACTGAGAATTAAAAAAAATAATAATCCATTTTTCACATTTGAAGAAAGTTTGAGGCAGGACAGGACACAGTGTGTTCTGATTAATGTTGATCTTTTGATAATTTTGTCCAAGTGTTTTTGGCATCTTTCTGCTCTTCATGTATACTTAGCATTTTTCCAGAAGTCTAAAAATAAATCATACTGGAAAATGTTTTATTTTCATTCCCCATGTAATAAGGATTGGAATCTCATTCCTGAAACTCAGACACAGACTTAAAAGCAAGCAACCTATTTCTGTGACCTCTGCTGGTCACTCATTATGCAGTTATCAGTATATAACTAAGGTGTGTGTGGCAACTGGACTGCATCTCATGATGTGGAAAAAATCAAATCTGTTTCAAAATGAGAGAAATGTGTGTTTTCCACTGCGTAGAAGTTACTGGAAGAATCACGTTGAGTCTCTCCATTGCTTTTACTCACTCTGCTTTATTTAAGGCACTGCAAAACTAAAGACAATGAATAACCGCTTTGCCTTTTTTCAGCCTCTCTTCATTTTTGTAACTGGTTAGTCTCCAGAGAACTGTAACCAGTGTCCTTCCTTGTAAGAGCTATGAGACTCCTCATCTGGTCAAGGAGGACATGGCTGGAGCCTTTTTTTCCTAAAATAGACAGTTATTGTTCCAATTCCCTTGTCAGCTTTGTCTGTTCCTTGGCAGTGAGAGGCCCATGAATGCCTCATTACGATGTCAGTTTATGCAGGATGCCAGGGAAGTGGCTATCTGAATCACTTTGCCAAGCCAAGTGCATGATTTTAATGGCAAGGCTGCCACACGTGCTCAAGCCATTATTCTTCTCAGTTGCTTCTACTGTATACGAGACTTCTGAAAGTACTTTGTGGTGGTGTGCCACACAGCATACATTGAAGTCCCTGTTTTGGCTGCTCGTGAGTATTTTTCTGGCAGTGCTGAATTTTCTGCTAGTGACTACCAGTGGCATTCACCTTGGTGAGAAAATAGTCTTCTGCATGAGAGTTTCATTGCATTTGCTTTGCAGTTTACTCTGTCTGTCTTCTGTGTGCTGACTACAATTCTTTTCCCTGTAAATAGGAGCAGAAGAAAATGACACATTTTTAAAGGAACTGCTAGTGTTATCATAGTCACCAGTCTCCTTTTCAGAAGATTCTTTTCACATTAGTGATGCCTCTAGGGGGTTAATGGATATTCTAATTACATTGCACTTCATGTAGCATTCTTCTTCTGAGAAACTAAAATATTTTGGTTTCGAAAAACACAACAACTTTTGCTTGTTTAATGAAGTAACAGCCACCGACCAAATTAAATCTCTGCTGCATTCCAGCAATCAGAGATGCTGACGCATGCAGAACTTCAGGAGCTAGGCAGCTCCTTCTTTCATTAATTCTTTTGCTGAATATGGGCTTCACATAAGGAAGAGATTTTCCACCTCCCACCCATATTTTTTTTCTTCCTTTGGGAAATTCAACTGCAGTACTTTTAATTTGAAGAAAAAATTAACTTTTTGTACATTCTCTTATTTGCAATGGCCTATATGTGGTCTAGCCAGAAAGATACGTGGTTACCAATATCTTCTGTAACAACTGTTGAACAGAAAGCTGTAGTGGGAGGCTGTGCCTAGGAGCTGTTAGAAACATTTCTCTTTTTCTCAGACTTTGCAGTGTTTCTGCAGTGGCAGGGTGTTCATGCAATGAACCATGGTACAAAGACAAAATATTTGGTTTATTCTGTATAATGACTCTTAAAAAACCCCACTTCTGTTGTGGAGGTGTGGAACTAGGAGCTTATATTAAGAAGCTAGGGCTGACATTCAAGCAGAAAATAAAAACATAATGAAATATTTCAAATTAATTCCAGAATTAATGTGTTTTTTTGTTGCTTTGGCTGCTTATGCCAAATGTAGTTTAAGAAAATTGTCTTTCAGTTTTAAAAAGGATTTTCTAGCTTAGCAGAATAATGGTTCATCCAAACTGTAACCATTAGGCAATTTCATCTTTGCTGGCTGCTGATGGATTCAAAGAAACAAAAATATTCCTCCATTTTCTTTCTCAACAATAATTCATTAACTAAATTTTTATCAGACAGCCGGAGGTGCCTCTGTTAGCACTCAGCATTTCTGATAACAACAGAAAGTTGCAACAGATCAGTATAATAAAAAACATACAGCAGCCTTTGTCATATCTGTTAAAACGGAAAGAGTCCTGAATTGCTTTGTTGTAAAGCAATTCCTCGCTCTTGTTGAGCGCTTCCCTGAATAAAATCCTTTCTCGGTAGCCTTTCTGAGGGGGTACACTGGCAAGCTGTCTGGGAAATCAGCAGATGCACCAGCTATGGGCAAAGGGCAGCAGAGGTGTTTGCAGGGGGTGGTGGAGGAGCACTTGTAGGGTCTGCCCTGCCTGGCAGCAGTGCCTCTATAGAGGTCAGCTGTGCTTGCAGGGCAGATGGGCAATGCAGTCTCAGTCCGAGAGAAAGGCTTTCAGGGCCAAACCTCTCACTTAAACTACAGTCAGTTCAGAAGGTTTTGGTCTGATTTGGTCTCAGTAGGGTGTTCCCACTTACGGAGATCTTCCAAGAAGATTTTGTGTTCCTCAGAATAGCACAGTACAGTGCACTAATATTAGAAGTGCCAAAATCACTTCAGGGATGAACACGGTCCATGTAGGAAAGTCAGCTGCATCATGGCCCCAGTCCAGTAAAGTACTTAAGAAATGAGCTTCACTTTAAACATGAGTTAATCCCATTGATTTGAAATGGAACACACTAACAGTGCTGGTGTGTGTCCTATAAAAAATGTTAAAATTAACTTTGAAATAATTTAATTTGATTCAGAGTGCAATTAATTAATTCAAACTTTTGGAAGGAATTTAGTGTTTTTGCTTGGGGCAGTATCAGTAACCCTGTATGGTAGAAATCATTTGCTTTTCCCTGATATTGCAGCCAACAACCTTCATGTAGCAAGTTTTGTCGAAATGGAAACTGGGAGAAAGAGGTGGGCAGGCCCTACTTGACACATGGAAAACATGAAAGAGGAATTAAAGCATCCTTTATTCTTAGGAAGGTTACATTGTTTCAGTATGGTTTTGGAAAGGGTAAGGGAAGGGTTTTGAAATAACAAAATAATAAATACCATAAAATGGCATGTGCATAGCAGTTACCCTACACACCTGAGTGTAGGTGTTCCATTAAAAAATGCAATAACTATTATGTGGCTGTTGAAGGAGCAGATGATTTGGTGATGTTGTGGGGAGCTGAGAAGTATCTAGGGAGGTTCTGAAGACATGCATTTCTTTGCTGTTTGGCTTGTCTGCTATGAAAGGAATGTAGTTTCTGTTTTGGAGGACAAAGACCAGCTAGTGGATTATTATTCATTCTCAAGTTGGAAAGTGATAGTTTAAAATTAGTTTATTGGTCATAGGGGAGTTGGGACACCAAACAATATTTGTTCAAGAACTGCAAAAATAAACATCTACAGTTTACAAAATCATGTGCCCTGAGACAGGTTTCTAAGTTAATATCATTGCTCTGTTTAATTTTACTTTATCTTCTTATTGCAGATATGTCTTCTCCTACAATGAAGAAACCTGAAAAGCCTTTGTTTAGTCCTACTTCTCCCCAGGATTCTTCACCAAGACTGAGCACTTTTCCCCAGCATCACCACCCAGGAATCCCAGGAGTTGCACAGAGTGGTGAGGACTACAGAGGAGGAGGAATTTCCTCCCTGTTTGTCTTGTGATCTTTCATACTGTGTGATAGTGATGCCTTTTTACAGAATTATGTAGAGACCTAACGCCATTTATATTGCTGGTGAGGACAGGAGCAGAACTGAATATGTTGCAGAGGTTGTGGTAACCTTGCAGAGACTCTCATTAAGGTAGTTCAGGTAGTCTGACTGCTGCAAGACACTGGAAAGAATTTAGGATTAGCTCTAAGCTGAATAAAGAAAGTGACAGAGGAAAAATTCTCTCTGTTTTTCCTCCTTCTACTTGCATCCTTTTTATTATTATTATTATTGTTTCCATGGATGTATTGTACTTAGATACCGGAATAGGTAAGATTTCATACAAAAGTGAATTCACCATTATATTCATTACATGAAATAAGTACAGTGCTTCTTTCGAATTCTCTGTGATAAATGATTTTCAGCTTTTTTTTTTTTTTTTTTGAATCCCACAGTAAATCCGTACTAAAACTTCACTTAAAGTGTGAAGGAACTGCAAGGGATTTCATGTTATCTTGCGGGCTTAATAGGAAAGACAGGGAAATTCCAGCACCAGGGTCTGCTTAATTTGAGAGGTGACAGTTACCCTGATTCTTCAGATGAGAACACAGTACACAGAAGTCTTCCCTCAGTGACTCATCACATCTCCTTATACACTGCATAGAAAGGGTTTAATTTCTTGAGCAAAGCTGGATGTTTTGAAGAGTGAAGCAAATCTGAGCACCCTCTTTTCTTTAACATGCAGTTCTACTTTGAGAAGTTTCTCTTTTGTGATTTCTCTATGGTCTAGAGATTTTGTCCTTCAGTTTACATGTAAGGATTACATTTCCCTTAACATCCTTACTCTATTGTGAAGGGAAGCCTGGACTCAATCTGGTCTGTGTGGGTTTCCGCCATAATCACAACGGAGATAATGTGTGAGATGAAATAGAAGTATTCCTACTCACTTGAGTTTGTTTTGCACAGATCCCATGACAGAGCAGTAAGTAAGGTTTTATAAGTTAACTGAGTTGGTGGGGTTGTGATTAAAATAAAACAAATCTGTCTCAGAAGAGGTTTCTGTAATAATTTTTGACCCCACACTTATGCGTTGACACTTATATTTGCTTTAGTGTATAATTTTTAGGTGTATGTGATGTGTTTGTATAGCAAGATATAATTGTAACCTAATTCTGTAGATCAACTATTTACTCACTGGGAGATCTGACTGCTATCTGTATACCATGTTCTGTTCTGTCAGTGAGCAATGTTTTGGGGATTTGCAAGGTTATGATTACAAAGTACAGCAATTTTGGAACATTTCTAGCAAGGGCAAACTTTCATTTGGTCTCAGCTCAAAAATAGAAATCCACTTAAAAATTAAGCTGGAAAAAAGCAAAGACATCAGAGATAGCCCAGTAAAGCACTGTTGGTGTGCTTGTACTGATACAGTACAGAAATGTGATGTGATGATACTCATGAACAGAGGAGCTACGAGCTATGGTTTAGTGGCTTGTGATAGCAATGGTAATGGGAGCATGGTTGGACTAGATGATCTTGTAAGTCCTTTCCAACCTTGTGATTCTATGATTCTATGAACAGTTTGTAAAATACCCTGCTTACACAGATCAGATTTTGCACCCTCCTACTAAGGAAAATGAGCACAGCGCTGTCTTTTCTTTACTTTCACTGAAGTCAGCACCCCCTTTTAGCAAGCCACATGTAGGTGCCCACCAGCCGTGCAGCAAGGGAGAAGGCAAGGGGGTGCCTGTGCAGCCCAGGAGAGGAACGCTCTCCACTTCCAGCCGGATGAGGCAGCCGTGGCAGGACATGCTGTACATTCCTTTCACTATGAAAACACTGCTGGTTGTTTAGACATGACATATAGTCTATAGATAGAGAAGTATGTGTTTGTAAGGGCTGGGAAGAAAGGGAATGTAAAGAAAAATATGTACAGCGTAGAGCCTTTTTGTTTGCCAGAGATATTTTCATTGCATGGACTGGTTTCCCAGGCCCTGAAGTTGAATGTTCATTAGCATTTTCACAAAGGTCAGCTAATTATTCATGGCTTTATTACTGAATAGTTATTACCCATCCCCACATGAAGCAGGTAGAGTGCAATACAGTGATGAATCACTGTTTTCTTAAGACGTGGTGACTGTGTTCTCTTCTGTTGGAATGATGTGAATGAAAGCGTAGGTTTTATCTATTTAGTAAAATATTTATTCTGTTTATTTAGGCTACAAATTGGAAAATTTTATATTGAAGTGTTTTATGGTAGAGAATAATTACTGCCTGAAGAAAAATAATTAAAAAAAAAATGAAGGCATAACCCACAAAATCAAAGCAAGTTATTCTATTTATGAATTTGAAAGAGAAGTGCTTTCCATTGCCTGGTGTGAAGGGAGGACACGAAAGGTTTTCTGTAAGGATGCCATGAAACAAGAATACAATGTGCTGGTTTATAGCTGACTTATTATTTTTCTTACTGTAACACAGAGATGAAGAATTTTAGAAGAAACAACATGCAAAGTAATTTTAATTTTATTTTATCTTCTCCAGTCATCTCAACTAGAACTCCACCTTCACCTTCACCATTGCCATTTCCAGCACAAGCTATTCTCCCTCCTGCCCCGTCTAGTTACTTCTCTCATCCAACGATCAGATATCCTCCCCACCTGAATCCTCAGGATACTCTGAAGAATTATGTACCTTCTTACGACCCGTCCAGTCCGCAAACTAGCCAGGTACTGTAAAACCATGCAAACCCTCCAAAAGCAGTCCAGTGAGGAATGTGTATCTCTTCCAAGGTGTTTATACCTATATCTCACTAGTTCTACTCTCAGAGAAAGCTGGGAGCTGGAGCACTTTTCCTATTTGGCATGGTTGAATAAAAGGAGCAAGACAGTCATATCGATTCACTGTTGCTCTGCCAAGCAAAAGAGAAATGCTTGCACTGAGTGCTTTGCCAGTGCCAACACCAATCCCCATCCCACATCCCTCCTGCAGGCTGGGTGCCGCTGTGGCCTGAGTGTCAGGACAGAGGTAAAGCTCCTGCTGCAGGATGGAGCCAGGCATCTGCTGATACATGCACACACGCACATACATACAAGTATATTCACAGATCAGCAAATAAAATAAAGTCTGGCAAGGTAATGCTTGCACTGTTTCATAGACACCTGACATTGCCCAGATGTAAAGACATTTATTGAGCACAGTGCAGATCTCTGGACTTGTTTTTCCTTCCTTCTGTAGAGAACATGCAGCAATAGATGAGTTTCTGGCTGCTACACTCATTCAGGCTTGTCTCTGATATTGGAAATTAACGTGGTTTTCATTAGAGAAGAAATTCATTAGAGAATTTGTACAGGACTGTGTGCAAAACTGCTTTCCATGATAGCATCAGCACACAGCATTAACGTGTGATCTGCACTATGGGATAAAGAGCAGCTGAGTCTTGGTCTGTCAATGATTGGAGTATTTCCAGTGTCAACGTAATGTAATCTTTGCAGCTTGGGCTGGTATCTAGTTTTGATGTTTTGTCTGAAATGCTCCTGTGGAGTCCTGTAGTTTGTACACTAGCATGTGTTTGGGAGAGCCTTGGGAATGCACTGTAGTGGCAGCAGGCAGGTTTTCCTGCTCCTAAGAACTAGGTTCCTTTGGAAGGGCTGTCTTATCAGGCTGAGGAGATTGTTGTGTTGATGGTTTTTTTCCCCACAAATAATGACAGAACTTTCAGTATGTGTTTCAGACACAAGAGCTGTAGAACATGAGACTGAATCAAAGTTTCTATGTTGAATAACAAATAAGGCCCCTCTGGGCTGTTCAGAAGGTCATTGTGGCTATTGTGCCCATGGGCAAATGCTCCAACCCAGCTGCATGACATTCTATGTATTAAAAAAAAAAAAAAGTGGGTCCATAAAACCAAAACTTACTTCGATGGAGAGTCTTAACAAAGTGATTTTTGTTGGTTACAG
Source organism: Pavo muticus (assembly GCA_016647715.1). Lineage (NCBI taxonomy): Eukaryota > Metazoa > Chordata > Aves > Galliformes > Phasianidae > Pavo > Pavo muticus. Next base: position 1,843,653 of record JACDJE010000267.1, read on the forward strand.
TATTAATGCAAATTAAACCGAAAAGTGAAAACGGAGTATGTCAGCTTTAGAATACAAATTGCTAACTGTGCATGAATTGAAACTCTTTCAGTCCTATATAGCATTTTTGCTGAGACTCAGCTGGGAACATTGCACGCAGAACCTGATTTCAATTTGTGTAAAATTTCCATGAATAACAAAGTCTAATTAAGACACCCATTAAAAGTCCTTAATGTTAATTCAGCGCGGAAAATCTTAAGACTTCTATTGGATTTTTTTTTTAAACTGATGTCTTAATTAGGCACTATTACGGGAAAAATTATGCAAATTAAAATCAGGCCCTTAGTGTTATGTGTTTCTTTAATTATTCAGTGCTTGTTTTACTTACATTTTCATTTCTTATATATATTAAAAGAGCAGATTAGGTGATAATCTCAGATTGTTCAGTGTTCTGGTTTGGATCATCGCTGAAAAAGCACATCAACTAAAAGAAGTATCTGACTTTCAGTCGGTTGACAAATGTACCGTCTTTTGATTTTGATTTTGGGAACTGTATTCACTGAGGAGAAGCACTTTCAACCCTTTGCCCAAGAAGATTACTTTTACCTTATCAGTAGTTAAAAGATTAATCTTTAAACCTTAAAAGACAAAATTTTACTCTGCCGAGTTGTAGTGAGCTGAAAACATTTCCTACTCTTCTGCTGTGGCACCGTAGGGAATAAAGGACAAATTGGCTTCAATTTACTACTTCTGTCACCTTTCATAACCTTTATATTAAGCTAATGTTTTTCATTTCATTTGATGTTTGATTTAGTTCCTGAGAAGAGGGGGCAGGGTTAAACAACACCAAGTATGGGATTCCAGGCATCTGCACCAGCTATTCTCTGCAATTTATTATAATTAATCACTATTATTACTGAAATCTCTTTTAAATTTAATTATTTAAAGTTCACCTCTCAGATATCGCCTGTTGCCCAGTCAAAATATCTCCAAACAGAACAGCTAAAGGATAGCTGTACAAGCAGTAAAATAACAAGAACGTTGTTGGCTTTTTTTTGCTTAGGAAAAGAAGCAGCCGTCTGTGAAGTTTCAATGACAAACAGGAATTGTTCTGATACAATGGCGTGCTTTGAGCCAAACCAGTTTTTCTTTCCTAAATAAAACATGAATTTTTATTCAAATAAATCTAATTATTATAAAATGCAAAACTGCATCTGTAGGAATACCACATCAAATTTAATTATACTTTCCCACCTCAAAACATATTCATTTGGATTTCAAAAGGAGAACTATGATGATAGTTTTAATTTCAGCTTTAGAAATAGAAAGAATGGATACCCTGACAGCATTTACCTAAAATGAACTGTTCCTTCCCAACATCTTTCAGTAATACACTAATTTAGATTGTTACGACAAGCAACTGAGATGCCTTGTACTCCCCACAGCAATTTTGAGATTAATTACATTAGTGCTGCACTGATTATAGTGAGACAGTCATGCTATTCAGTGAAATACTTTTAAGTAAAATTAGTTTAAAGCTATAGAACTCCCATAGGTTTCCATTGAGGGAAACAGTGGGCAATTTTCTTGACATGATGTTAAATACCCCAAATTATGTGTGATGAACAGTCAGGAAGTTCAGATAGGCCCTTTGGCTGCAGTGAAAAATGATGCAACAATGGATGATCCTAAACAAAAGAGCCATAGCTTTAAGTTTCATGAGTATCTGTTTATTATCCCCTGTTCAATCTGGAGCATAAATAAACAAACGTATTGGACAGAAATGGATCTCTTCAGATATAGAGCTGAACTTGCCCATGACTGGGAATCTAAGAAGTTCCCAAGATCCTTAGAATTAATGCACTTTCCACTAGTTAAGTAATTCTGCTGAGATCTTTTTATTGTATTTATTTTAACTTTTTCATTTTAGCTTACCATATTACTGAATGAGATTTTGCGTTTGAATATGTATTCATACTATGATGAGGTCTTGGTCTCTCTAGTTAAATTGATACTGGTTGCTTCTTACATGCTTCATCAAAAACGAATCACTTGTTATGTGTCTAATCTACCTACAGTATTTATTCATCTAAAGAATATTGTGGTCTTCAAATCCACTCCAGATTTTGAGCACCTATTTCCTTTTTGAATGGTTGCAGCTGAATGTTTGAATGCTTGAAAAAGCTTACCTTCTGTGTGTGTACTCATGTTCACAAACACTTAAAATGCATTGCTAAATGAGACTGCATGAAACAATACACAGGAACAAAATCATCAAGTACAATAAAAATGGTGTGGCTGAAGGCAAATCCAACAGCTCCAAACTTAATGCTCCATCAAATTAAATAGAATCATTTCCTGATTGAGGTGTGGTGAATCACAGGAGATGGGGTCTACAAGTGAGATGAAGGATATGGTAGTAAAGCAAACAGTTAAGGTTAATCCTGCTGAAGGTGAATGTAGGCATCCGTGAGATTGTTTTTTTTTTCTTTTTTGAGTGAACCAAGCAAACAGAATTATACACTCTTGCAAACTCTTTGGGTTTGAATTATGAAGGGCACAGTTTACAGGTAACCTCAAATCAGATTTTGTGATATTATTTGTGAAGTGTGCTGATCTCAGTGGCATGGTAATACTGCTTCCAGTTTGAATGAGTTACCTGTCTGACTCTTTTCCTCTTAAAATAATGCCTTACAATTGTTATACACTGCTGTGCAAGTGAACCTGTCTACATACTGACTAAAATTTCCAGGTTATGAAAACATAATTTGTGGCAATGTGGACCAGTTTGCAGCTTTATGTTTTAACAGTTTTATTTTTGTCTGAAGACAGAAATATCTGAACTGCTAGAGAAGAGTTGCTGCTGGAAGCTGGTGAGGCTGCTTGTTTTCCTCTTGTAACTGATTGGGATATTCAGTTTTTGTTTAACAAAGGATGGATACACTCTTATGGAATTCCAGGCAGATGCTTTGTCATTCTTCAGTACAAAAACTTCAGTAATCTGGCAGTGAGGAGAGAATCCTTGTGAGGCTTTCTTTGGGCTGGGCCAAGTCCAGCCTCCCTGTTGATTCTTAGGAGAACCAACCCTCCCTATTGGTTCTTAGGAGAAAAAGCAGAGTAAGCTGGCACAAATGATATGTGCGCATGCAATTTCTCTGAGGCAGCCAGAAACTTTATTTATTGACATTATATAGCTTCAGCTTCTTGGGGATGCATCTTTCTGTCATAATTTTTAAGAAATTATTGAAGATTAATAAGGCAATTTATTGGTTTTAACTGTAATTGGAAGGCAGAGAGAGAGTACTAGTTTAGGTTTCTGCTGACAAAGGACTTAAAGATGGAATTGCAATTCTAAATAATTATTCTGTATTTACTTTACTCATTTTTAGCTTAATAAATATACAGCTATAAGTCTCTGGATTACATAAAATGCCATTAAGTCCAAATATACCTTTTGAACATTTACCTGCAAAGAAGTTTCCTTTCCCATGCTTGCATAACATGGCTTGTTCAGTTAAGGAAAATATCCAAGGAAAATTGAGTATTTCCTCTAACTTTAAATGTCAACAAATAATTCACATTTTATAAGCTCATGGGTAAAAATGTTGTTCAGAATGGAGGATTCTTCTTCTAGAATCTTACGATATCCATATCTGAACAGTGGATGTCAAAGCTCTGCAGCTGCTCTCAGTTTCAGCTGCACTGTGTTAAAAGTGTTTTCTCAAATGGATGAGATTCAGAACTTCACCCTGATTTCTTTCAGAAAGTAATACAGATATGATATTGCCAGCCAAGAACTGGCAATAACTTGTTCTTTTCTGAAGCTAATTCCTCCAGGCAGACAGGTAGCTGCGTGTCACTCCTCCTGAAGCTTTTGTGTGGGATCTCTCAGTGAGGTCTGTGTAGGATGTGCTTTAGCAGTCATTTATTGAGGTTATGGAAACTCTAGTGAGATACATCCTCAAGAAAAGTGGTGAGAGGCACTATAAAAGGGCTAAATGTTTTTTCTCTTGAGACTATTATGTCTAATAGCAGGAAAAAAGTCTCCCTAGCCTTGTTTTTTGACAAATATTTTAAGGAACTCCCGAGGTTCAACCCAAGGAGAAACTCTTACAGTGCCTTCTACAGTCTCAGTGGCAGTGTTTTACTAATAAGCTTTTTAATGCTTAGAAGAGTTTCAAGACACTGTGTTGTGTTACTCAGGCAATATCTTGAGCATGTATTTTCTAGTCATTTGATGAAAACAGCTCCTGTACTATCGAGCTGTCTTCCAAGGAACAAATGGATGGGTACAAGTAATACAATATTAAAATGTCCTATGAAAAACTTCTAACCTTGAAGATGGTTTGGTTTGTATCATATTGCCAAAAAAAAAGTGTTGGGGAGAGGTAGAAAAATATAAGATATTTCTTCCAATTCCTTTTACATGTAGATTTACTGAAACAGCCATAACCCCCTGTAGATTCCTCGGAGCACAATAAAATGAACTTACAAACAGAACTATTAGTTATGAATTCCAGGTTCATGTGGCCAGTAGACAACTCGTAAAAGATTTTGTACAATGGACCAAAATATGCAGACCTGACTCCTCTGCATTTTCGTCAACAAAATGAATTCAACCAGTGGTCTCGAAACCACACTACTATAGATAGATAGAGTTTTGCACTGTTACTCACCATCACAGTATCTAACATGGGACTGGAACTGTCAAGAGGATGCAAGTGATAAAGGATTTCCAAACACACCAGATCCAGCGTGACAAGATTACATTTAGTGGTAGATCACTCAGCTGTAATTGGTTAACATTCTTGGGAAACACTGCTTCTCTTAACAAGCTTTTGTTCAGAGATGCAGATAGACTGTTCCCCAAGTGTAAGGTCTAGCTGGAGTAACATGATTTTTATTAAGTCCCAAACTTCCTTCTGAAACACCTGACACAGTACCCTAAGTAGCTATACTAGAACATATACAGAATTCAGATAATTTCTGGCCTTTTGTTTTTTTTAATTTCTTTTTATTTCATTTATTATTTCTTTGAAGATGCTTTGCGTTTAAGATTCTAAGGACAAACTGAATTGTTTTATTTGGAATTTGGACTTACAATAATAAAAAGTTGTTGCTTTTTTCACAGTTAAATTAATAAAAATGTATTGTAGTTTAAACATAAAGTACATGTTATCATTTAAGCAACTTAGTTGTTTATGTGATTGTAATACCTATCTCATATTACTGTTAGATTTGGATGTCTCATCTGCAGGTGTTGGCAGCTTTAATATGGCAACATACAGATTTTTTTAATGCTAGAAATAGTGAGCTATATGACAAACACACTGTTCATAATTACTACCGAAAACCTACAGTATAAAGGTTCTGGTGTTTGGTAAAATCTGTGAATAGTAGTCCAAGGGGAGGGTGATTGACTACTGGTTACAAATTTGTTAACAAAATCCCAGCAGCAAAACCAGCTACACTAAGTTCTGATTTTAAGAAAGTTCACATTAATATGTGTTACTAATTTCTGTTCCGACTTCAGACCTAAGGATTTGCTGAAATCGTAGTACAGACAATTAGATATTAACTGTCTGAGTTAAGATCTGCTACATTTAAGACAGTCGGTGGCTCTGGGCATTTAAAAGAGCTTATCTGTGATAATTCAAGATAGTGTGATATTAAAAAGCTAAAAAATGTAATGCTAATCTAAAAATCAAGTTAGCCGCTAATCCAACAACAAAAAATGTATGACTACATAAACTGGGGCTAAATTTGGCATTGTGTTTTCTTCTTTCTCTCATTTTCAAATACACAGCTTGTTTATCTAACACAGCTGCCTTCCTGTAATTTGCTTGAGGTTTATGCCTCAGGCTTCATCGTCTGTTTGTGAATCCACTGCACAGACATATTGATGCCTCAGTTGATGGTAACGGTTGATTTTTCACCTGTAATGCATTAGTCTGAAGAATCTCTTCAGGGAAAACTGGAACTATAGTCTATAATTTGTATTTAATACAAGTGGAGAGATGTACTGTACTGCTGTTCTGTTCTGCAGAGGGAAAACATTTACATGCAAATGGATTTAAAGTATATTTTTTCTTTTTCTTGTAATCCATCAAGAAAAAGGTTTGCTGTTTTGGACCGTATGCATATGGACTAAAGCTGGAGTCCACGTGAACCTATTGACTGGGATCTCTAGGGAACAGTAGAAGGTGATACATTGCTGTAAACTGTCCTGGATTCCAGCTGTGTCCATTTAATTAATTTGAGTCTGGCTTTGGAGACAGAGCTGCTTTTGGAAGCTAATGACAATGGCTGATTTAATCCATAAATTCCTTGGAATATTCTTTATTAGCCTATAATAAACGCTGATTGTTTTAGTAAGGGAATCTCAGTTGTTTCTGAGGTACACTAACATACCACATGAGCTAAGCATCCTAAGGTAGTCAGTCCTATAGTCACATGTCTATGACTGCACTAAGAAGCTACCACATGCAATGGAGACCTCCAGCAGGCTGCATGGATGGCTTGGCAGCAGAGAGGAGGGGGGTCTTACCACTGCAGCAGGGCTCCCAGAGGCATGCCAAAGGCTCAATCCAAAGCAGAAAGCAAGCTGGGTAAATCTTAGAGGTTTTCTGAATTTACGTTAAAGTTTTCACTTTCTTCTAAAGCAAGTAGAGTCAGATTTATGCTCACTAAGAAACCTGGTTTTAGAGGATGTCAGGCTTTTAAAATAGAGCCTATAAGATAAAAATTCCTAAACTACTGCTATGATAGATCTCAAAGAAAACAGACGTAGCTACACAAACTTTATATACTACTATTTTCGGTAGTATAAATATTTAATTTGTAGTAGATGCTGAGTAAATTTTTAGGCCACAGTTTTCTCAAGAAGATACCCAGTGTATATTCTTCCACATGTCATTTTCATTTCAAGTGTATAGAGTAAGAGAGATCTATTTAACTGTTAAGTTTCACCCAGTGAATTGAAGTCTAGATAACATACTAGATATTTGGATAAATGTGAAAGTATTGTCATTCCTTTCCTTTGAATCAGTGCTGTTTTCTTATTCGGAAGGTACTTTGACAGCTGATTCTCTTTCACCTACTTGTTACTAAACTTCTAGTAGTAACTTTCCAGTTTAATCAACTAGGGATGTTAACGACGAAGTGATAAATATCACCCAATTCATAAATTTACAGGATCTTGGAACTGTGTGGCTGCTTTGACCCAACCTCTTCCCTCCTAACATACAGTTGTGTTTAGGAAGTGACTTGTTTACGTTTGACAGTAGTGGGAGTAGTTTAATTTGGGTGTAGTTTGTTGGCCCTTTCTCATCACTACATATTTGGGCTTTCACCTTCCATTCTAAGGTTTGTGATTTTAGAGGGAGAAGTAATCTGCTACCTGCTCAATATTTGTTTGAATACCAGATTGGTCTCCATTTGTACTTACATTTTCTAGTTTAGTTTTGGGTGTCCTAAAGAATGAAGCTGCCTGTCTCCACTGGGTTGCAGAGTTTCATAGATCATACTGCCAGGAAGTTTTTCCTCCTATTCATTTTAGATTTCCTCCTTCTCTATTTCATTCCATTACCCCTGGTTTATACTTCCTGTACTTTCGAAATATTTCCTTCCTCTTCTGTTTGTTTATGCTCTACATATACTTGCAGAAATCATTTCAGCCTGCAGTTATTATTTTACTACTATAGCCATGTTCACCTCTTTTAACCTTCCACTGTATCAGGTCTTTTATCAGTCCATTTATTTCTGTGAGTTATTTCACACTGGAGAATATCCTTTTGATAATAAGATTCTCAATACTTTTTATTTTGTATGACTGTATTTTAAAATACCTGCAATTCACAGAGCACAGAATCAGCTTAAAAGTTGTCAGCCACTGCTGAAATGACTACATTACTTGCTGATTTCTGCTGCAAGGTATTTACCATTAGAGTATGTACACTAATGCAGAATGTCTAAGGCATGTTTAAACATTGTGTAAATATGTACGTTTACCAGTGAACACTGTCAACTTCAGATGTGCCTATATGCAGAGAGTAGAATATTATCCTGATGACCTGTGCCATAAAGTCACATGCAGACCAACTCTTGTACATCCAGTGAATCTGTGAATGATGTGGCTTTATCATGGTCTCAACTAGTGGAGTTTCCATTACTAAACACTTCTGTGAAGAATGCTTTTTGATAGGTCCTTTTTTTTTTTTGCAAAAAGTTACCATATTTGCAGTACAGTGAGTGCCCACTGTGAGTCCCAGCCCTCTCTCCTACTCCCAAACATGTGAATTATTAGTTAGCCTTCCAGTATGTGTAATCTCTGTGGACAGCTGTGGTCAAACCTTGGTTATACTCCAAGCCAGAGTGGTATGGCACGTGAAAATAGAAGTTTTGCATCGTTCATTTCCTCTTAATAGTTAGCACATCAGGGCTTATGCCTGGTCAGTTTAATCTTGTTATCGTGGGACTTAGCGTGGTTCACAGCTGTGTGAATGGCAAACATGCTTTGAAACAATCTGATATATGCTGCATCCAGAAAGAAATAAAGCTCACCGAAAGGTAGTGCTTCTAAATATGTAATACTTATCTGAGGAGAGCTTTTCTGTCAGATGAAAATATCTCATAGGAATTCGTAGGTTTATTAAAACAGCACATTCCAGCATGCAGTACTACAGTGATGGGCGTTCTGGAAATCCCTATAATAGGTGGGTAGGTGCCTTAAACGCAATATGTATGTTTCACGAACAATTCTTTTGGTTTTGTTTTGTAGCCTAACAGCAGTGGTCAAGTAGTAGGGAAAGTGCCTGGCCATTTTACTCCAGTTTTGGCACCCTCTCCCCATCACAGTGCGGTGCGACCTGTGACCCTGACCATGACAGATACTAAGCCCATCACTACATCCACTGAAGGTGAGGCATCTTCACCTACAGCAACCAGTAAGTATTTCTCTAGGAAACAAAAAATGTCCATCAAAGATTAAAAATACCAAATTGAGGCCAGAAAAAGGTGCCTTTTCCTACTATTTGACCAAGTAGATGCTCATCATTTACATGGAGAGCAAATATGTGATCTGACTGCAAGCTTTTCCTCTCCAAATTTCAACCAATGCATCATGTTACATGAACTAATATTTGTGACATGGCAAACAAAATGAAAAGGGAAAGCCTGCATATTCAAGAAAAAGAAAACATGATAGTTCATTTAAGGTGGACGTTGTAATGACATTGAGAAGCACACCCAGACAGCAAGGCTTTACCATGATCCGCAGATGGAATTCCAAACACAGATTGGATGATTTGCTCCTCAATGAGCTTTCCTACAGAAATCAAGCCTTTTTACAATGCATACCGAATCCGAGCTATGAGAGTTGCATACTGATATAGGTTGTGTCAATTTTAGCAAAAATAAATGACGTGGCAAAAGTAAATTTTCATTTCTTTTCATCGTTGAAGTGGATAGTTGATCCCCTGTTCTTTTCATTTATTTAAAAAACAAAAAGCTTTCAAGTTTTATGCTCTTCTTATATATGCTCAGGACCAGATTATTTACCCTATTTTCTTCAATGGAACTGCAGTTTTGGAAATAAGAGCAAAGATATTGCTAGGCAATGGGTAATTTTTTCTCTTTTTACTATTCATCTTATTCTCAATAATGCACTGACTTATCTTTTACTTATCTTCTGCATATCTGTTGTCTTTGAACTTTTCTTCAGACTGGAGATATGTTACCAGTAGTTATTAGATGTGAAGATTTTTAGGAGACACTTCTCATCAATTTGGAAGAAACCTCATTTGTTAAAAATAAGAATCTCTTTAGGACCAATTACATTTAACTGACTTGCTTTAGAAACATTTAGTTTTTGAACTGTGATTCTATTCCAGAACTGCTGGATTGGCATTAACTGAGACCACAAAATCCTCTTTTGTTTTTAAAATATATATACTACCTCAAACCACCTCATTAGAATATGAAGCAGAAACAGCACTCAAATACATGTGAGTGGCAAGATTTAAAGGAGTAAAAATGGTTATGCTTTTATCATAGAAATACAGTAGTAAATCTTGGACAAACTACTGCTTACCTATAAACTTATATGGATAGATTTGTGTCAGTGTTTTAAGTATTCTTTTAGTATACCAGAAGGTTTCTTAAAAGAGTTTAGTGGTACAGTGTATCTGTACCTTGTTTGGTGTCATATGGTGCAGTTCTTGTAGTTCTTGAGAAGAGCCGGTTTTAGCCGCAAACATGAAGTTGTTGCTCTAAATTTTTGGTGTAGAATAGGTGGGAATATAACAGGTTCATATGTTATTTCAACTATTCAACATTTCACCCTCCTTCCTGTTTGACATGGTTGTGCGTGGACCAAGTATCGGTCTCAGATGAGGTCAGAATCTCTAATACATACGGTAAAAGGAATAAATACAGTGTCAGATATGCATTGGGATGCTTTCTGGTAGTCTGACCATAGTAATGATTGTTAGAAGAAAGCAATCCTAGCCTGTTCATTAATTGTTGTCCTACTACTAAAGGAAAAATTTGGATTGTACCTTGAAATTAAGTTTGCATCCAGTTTTGCTTGAATTTCATTGGAACTTTGGCTCAAATTACCCTGTGAACATTAGAAAATCTCTCCTTGGATAATTGAAATAAGGCCTGTTCTTGCTTCCACAGGAGTACTTCAGCAGTTTTTTTTGCTTAAAGATCCAGTGTCTGTTACAACAGCGTAGAAGTAGCAATAATAAAGTGTACACATTTTATCGGAATGTGCCAGTTCTGCACAAAATAGCAGACTCATGCCACATATTCAGAGTGCTATGACTCTGAGAGCAGTGCAATTGTGTTCCTACTTGGTAAACCCTACTGAAACTGGTTTGATAACTGACAGAGAAAAATAAGTGAAGGAACATGGCTTGCTGGAGAAGAAAATAGCAAAAATGAGGGATCGTATCTTGCTGATACAAAAATTATAAATGAATCTATACAGACTGCATTATCAGCCTCAACTTACCTGCCACTGGGAGTGTTAAAGTGTTAATTTAGTGGAAAGATTCAGCCTGAAGTTTGTTTCAAGGCATAATTTTACCTTTATTTGCAATAAATTATTGATATTTTCAAAACGTGTAAGTATAAATAAAGCATATGCTTGGCCAGCAAGTTTTTATTATTAGTGTGATGAGAATAAAATGACAAATGATGAACACTGCTTTTTATTCTGAAGCACAACAGCAGAATTGCTTTGATAATATTTGAAAATATTCTCAAATTTATAATATTTTTATAAGCTCTGATAATATTTGAGGAGCGCTATGACCTCCACCATAATTTCCTTCTTAGTATCTGGCTCATTTTTATGATAGTTTTCCAGGAAAGCTTTTTTTAATATAGGAAGTCTTTAATTTTTTTTTTTTTTTAAACGACAGATATCATTTGCTTGCAATTGCCATGTAACTTTACTACAAATTGGAGCATTTATTAAGCATGCCCATCTAGATCCTCACTGGCATACTTCTGTACGTCTGTTCAATTTTTTTAATTCTGCTTTGTCTGCCAACAAATTTCCGGGCTGTTATGTCATGAGATGCAGTGTGGACATCTCCATATGAGGAAGTGGAGTAAGATCATCTGCCCCATTTTTTAAGCACCACCAAAAGCCATGAGAAGGTAATAGCTTTTAGGGATTGCTGACAGACCAGACAGGAATGTGATCTACAGGTGAAGGATCATAGCACCTACCATCCTCTTCCTCTTCAAAAATGGATTTATTTAAGCTTTTGTAGCACAGAAGGAACAAACTTCCTTAAATTGTCCTGCTGGGAAAATGTTTCCTGATGCATAAAGGAGCTGAATATTTAATATAATATTGCAGAGTAAAAGTTATCTCCCATCTCGTGGAACTACTAATGAGATTGCACCTTTTCTTCAAAGGACTGGAAAGAGTAATTTCATGCTAAACTGAATTTTTGTTTTCAATTTTTGTTCTCTTACAATTTTGTGAAGGACAACGACAGCAGTAAAACCACATGGACTAATATTTACTTTTTTCTCACAGCATTAAAATCTCAGTGATTTCACTGGTGCCTTAGACTGGTGTAATGGAAATGAGAACCAGACTTGCAATTCTTTCAAATATATATATCATTTAATTAGTTTACAAAAAATAATATGAGTTAATCTGACAAACTTTTATTTAACAAGAGTCAACACTATGATTTATGCACGCAGCTTCCATTGAAGTTTGTAGGAATTTGCACATCCCTCTGACTATGGTCCAACTTTTCTTTTGCATTCTATTAAAGCCTAAGTGAAGGAAAAAATAGACACATCCTATATATTGCAAAATCATAACTCTGGATATTTGTACTGTACCTGCACAGGGTAATAGCTATGATAGGTTGGTATTTTTATCAATCTGTTTTGTTCTTCCTTAATCAGCCTACACAGCTTCAGGCACATCCCAAGCCAATCGATATGTGGGACTAAGCCCAAGAGACCCATCCTTCCTACACCAGCAACAGGTGGGCAAGTTTCACATAGGTGTAAAAATGTAGAGAAGTTTTTGCGATATTACCTTTCTACGTTCTGCCACTGTTACCTTGGACTAGAATGGGAACTTAAAATTTTCAGTATTTATCATCTGAAGGTGCAGTTTATTCAAACCAATACTGAATCGCTTCAGAAACATGAATTTAGCTTATGCTTTATTTCTTAGACTTGTGCCATCTTAAGGAACTTCTAATCATATTTCTTCCAAGTGCTGCATTTTTTGAGAGCTCATACATGTAATCTTTAATTGGATTTTAGGAATGAGAATTAGATATATAAGGAACAAATAATCATTTCAAATCAATTAAAATTAAGCAAAATTTCCAAATGGAATAGTCCAATTTACTATTTTCAAGCTGTATTGTAAGCATTTTCCAGATGTTTAGGGCAACATTTCTGCATTTTATTTCTAGAAAATTAAATATAAACCCAAATTAGCAGTGCAACAAGCTTACATTGGTCTTCAGATCTCAAATGTGATAAAAACATGGTTTTGTTCTAGTTTCTTATATCATTTATGTTTCAGGAAGCATTTTAAAATTCACATCTTGTTAATGCTGCAAATTTAATGCAAATGAAGTGGTTATCCAAACTGTGAAAATATACAGCCAAGATTAATGATAGTTTACAAACAAAATATCCGCAGTCAATTTCAAGGCCATGCATATACAGAAATCCTACACTGCTAATAACAGTAATAAATTCCAACACCTTAGATTATCACCATATTTTATGATGTGTGTTTGCGTTGCTCCTATATCTTAGCAGGAGAAGAGTTTGAAATTAGCAGCATTTAAAATGTTACATGGAAAAAAAGTGAATGTGGCAGTAAAAATGGAGCTGTTAAATGGCCCTTGGGCTTTTCTGTGATTGCCATGATATAGCTGGTGTGTGCTTCACCTGGAACTCCCTCCCTCTATCCAATCCCAGGGCAAGGTGGCGGTATGGCTGCTTTAGAAGTCACCGCATGCAAAGTTCTCAGAAAATCATAAAGATGATATTTGAGACAGTTGACACATTGCCAACTTATTTGTTAATCACCAAGATCTCCCTGGAAACACCTGTATGCACTTATGAAAGTATAAAATCAAATGTTTTTTGCCATCAGTTGTTTTGCTGATTTATTGTTTTCTTTAAAGATTACTGCATTATGAAATGTGTTATAATTACTACAACATGATTATTTTTGAAGACATACAGTGTCATTATATATATTATATATATAATATATATATTATTTGATACACACACAAGATCTCTCTTTTTAAACAGTACGTTGTTATTTCTGGATTTTTTTTTTCATACGATATTTTACAGAGTATCCTTTGAAAAGTCTCTGACACCCAGTTAGTTTGCACAATTAGCTTTTTTTCCACATACGTTTATAGACAATTTTTTTTCCTAAAATTCACTACCTCTTAAATCTACTCCACCTTCTTCCAGGTTCACTGAAAGAATTTACAAACTTCTTCTCACATGCCTAGAAGTTGGTGGCAGAACACTTAATTTTCTGCTGGCTGCGATTATTACATGTACATTATATAATGCTTATTTCATGCATCCTACATATTTTAGGCTTTGTGTAGACTGAAATAAATTTGGAGATTTTAGCAGCATCTTAGGAACGTAAATGTGAGGGCAATCACTGTTATTAGTGTTCACATATGCTATATCTTATACTCCTTTTCTTGGTAAAATGTGTGGCCAAACAACTTAGGTGAAAAGTGAAAGTAAGTCAGGTCTCAGACACAGTTCATAAACACTGTGTGAAACCAGCGTTCTCCATTCTGAATTATGTTCTTTCATACTCTTTCTATATTAATTCCAAAACATCAGTTGGTGACCGGATTGAAAAAAATTACGTTATTGTTTCACTTTTGTTATGATTTCTTTATTCTTCTGTAACTTACACAATGAATACAGGTGTACGTTTGACTGAGTGTGTTTGATGTATGTTTGTCTGAATGGTTACACACACGAATATGTAGAAAATTAGGGAATAGTGTGCACTGCTTTAAGCCAACTGAAAGAAGAGACTGCTTTAACAATAAAGCTTTTCCAAGTGGGTAAGTGCAAGCATGTAAGTGCATATAAGTCACCTTCACCCACTTAAATCCTAAAGAGATCTCAAAGATGATGATACCATATATGTTTATTACCCAGAAAGTGTGGTACAGCACTGAAATTGTCAAAACTTCAATAGTATAAAGGTTATCCTTTGTGAGGCAGGAATTAGATTGATTTACTATGTCCTTTCATTACTTTACAACAATTTAAAAGAGACCACTCTTCCTGTGGCCAGTTTTAAATGCATCTGCTTTAAAACAGCTCATGATGAATGGAAAAGAAAATCAAGAGGTACATGAAATAAAGGCAATCAATCATTTTGTATTAGCTGAGAGAAATTCTAAATTAGAAAGGCAATGGTTTTAGTTCCAGAGAGGTCCTTTAAGCATTCACCATTCCCTGTAACATACACTGACCCTTCAAGAATAAATATTGTCACCACTACATTTTTTACTTAATTGGAGGAGGCCTTATGGAGATTTATTCTCTCTGGTTATGAGAAATATTGGCATCTACTCTTGAATACCTTTCTGTTGTTGTTAAAAAGAACCAGGATGTAGCCTTTATGAAGTACAGTAACCACAATGCATTAAGAAGTTACATATACAGTTTGTAACGTACTTAACACAGAGCATTTTGGCAAAGTAGTAGTTTGCTAGAACTTCTAATAAATGACTTATAGTACAACTACCTGGAATAATTGCATTTAGATGGGAAGTACTAAATACAGTTTTGAAAGATGTAGTGACACCTATGGGAACAGTTTGCTTTTAGTGATTTGGATACTGTCAAAGTATGCTGTTGCATGCATTACCTAGCATGCTGTGTTAATCGGGAAGACATGCATCTAATGAGAATTTGTAACTCTGCAGATTGATATCTGATGTATTTACTGGTAGGTCTTCCTGCTACCTGACTTGAAATGTCAGATATTTCTATATGTTGACATCAATAGTTACAAAACAATTATCCTGCTCAAGTGGCAGCTAAAAGGTTATACTGGTCTTAGCATTTTATTATCACTATTTATGACAGCTCCCCCAAAAATGTCTATTATAAATCATCAATGACCACTTGGTTTGCTTTCCTTAATTCAGCGTCAGCTTCTGAGTATTGTCAAGTGTTAATAATGCAGTTGTAAGGATAGATTCCTAGGAAAGGAAGTGACAGGAACTATAACTGAGTCAGACCATTTTTCTTAATTTTCCTTTTGGTGGTTGGTGGGGTTATTTTATGAAAGTGAATCTAGTGCTCAGTGCTCATCATCTTTGCTGAGAAACAACTATGCACAAAGGAAAGGTTGGATAATCTTCACAATGGTATGGGAGCATCTTCTCGCGTCCCATTCTTTCTTTGTTTTGCTCACTGTTTACCCTTTTATCTACTGAGAATGTACAGTTCCTAAGTTAGGGGAAGAACCAACAAACTGAGGTAGTTCTGTCAGTTCAGACTATAGATGCTCAGCTACAGGTTGATGTTGTTTCTGGCTTTAAACCTAGAATGTTGCCAAAAATAGCAGTCATGGACTTTACCTGTGAATACAACATTAAGAGATGGATGGATGGATGGACGGTCAGACAGACAAACACTTACATTTATTGGAAGCACAGACAAATAGATTCACAAAGAATAAGATTTCTGTAACATGTAATTAACAGGTTTTCTTTCTTGACCATTTCTTTCATTTTAATGCACCTTGGAGCCTGAGATTCATGACTGTATTTTAAAGCAGAAAATATAAACAGATTAGATATTAAGGTCTGTGGACACAATGACTTCTAAAACCGTACTGTCATGGTAAACTTTCCTAACTAATGCCAGCCCAATTGACAATGAACTGCTAAAGTCCTCCAGTCTGTGCACTGGTTAACACAATGGCATAATTTTCACTAGAGCTTGGAGTTTCTGATTGTGGTACGCATGATATTCACACAGCAATGACATTTATGACTGATACATTTGCAATGTGCAAAGTAATAAGAAACACTTCAGATCTCTAAAATGCAAAATCAGAGAGCTGCAGATCGCTTTTTGTTTCCTAGTATGAGACTGCCCTGCTCCTTTGATAGGAAGTAGTTTGTTCCAGATGTATCCTTTAGTTACTGAATCGCACAGTTCAAAATGAGATTCTCTTCATTCTGTTCGTCATGAAAGTTATAAACTTAAATGCCCACTGAAAGCAAAGTATCAGTTTTTAAAATGTTTTAGGTGAGTGCTGCTTTTGCTTTCAGCAGAGAGCTGAAAGAAAGAACACAAATGGACTCTCAATCAGAACTTCTCAGTAAAGCCAGGAAACAGGTTATCAACACTTAAGCTGCTCTCATTGTGTCCCTCATCATAATTGACAGTTTGACGTAAAACTTGGCCATGTGAACACCAGGGAGGTATGTAAATGGATAAGAGGTCAGTTTTCACATATGCTTGCTGAAAAGGAAACACATTTAAAGGAAGTTTCAGCCAAAACAATGACAATATGCAAATGTTCAGGTTTATGAGCTTTTTTCCAACTAACAGAAACTATAGCAGAATCTCACATTACAGCCTCCAAGATACTTACCTGTTTTCACTAGTAATCACAGAGGCTTGAAATGAATGTTAGTATTTGATGGGCCACTATTTCAATAGGAAAATACAAAAAGAAATTATTCAGGTGATTAAAGATTGAGGTGTTGACTGTGGGATTATAATGTAGGTAGGATTTGTCTACTTAAAAGTGTGCAGGACTTGTACTTGGAAGGTGCCAGTTCAAAATGAAAAGGTGGATATAGCGAGATCTGTCTCTTGGCTAGAGCTTCTTATCAGTTTGTCTCAAAGCACTGGAAAGCACTGGAAAGCACTGGAAAATGCAAAATAAAAATCCCTCTCCTGGTGTTTTACAGGGGCAAAGCAGGAGTAGGGAGGTAGCACTTGACTCCATTGCTACATGGGCCTGTGGCCCCTTTCCATGATGTTGCTGAGGTGGTAAGGGAGTTGCACTGTTTTCTGGAGAAATATTTGCAGGCCAGGTAGTGCAATTTCCTGCAGGCTTTGAGCTCCCTGCTAGTCCACAAGTGAGGGCACATCCCAGGGACTGCAGACTCCATATACAGCTCCACTCACTGGGGTAAGCTTAAGCTGCATGTCAGGTTTCCTCGTCTACTGGAGGCTTTTTCTCCTGAGCATACAGATCCATGTTCTTTTTTCCTGTGGGATTAAGTGAGAGAGAAGTAAAAAGTCATTGCTTGTATTTTGTGGATAGAAGGTGTTACTGTGCTCGCCTGTCTGAAGATGGCAAAGCTATGGGACTGAAGTGCAGGCCGCTTCCAGCAGGCTTCTAGGAGGGGCTTTTGCCACGTCACAAGTGGCAAAATCAAGTCATTTATTTTGCATCCACAGCATATTTATGAGAAAGTTAGTCATGTTTTTCAGCATTTATTAACTGTCTCAGGAGGACTATTTCTTAAGTCCTTCTCCTAAGGAATCTAAGTTTTCTCAAGCAGGCTGCAACTAGTTTCCTGCCTCTCCCTTTCATATTTCCTGCTCCAAACATCTCCTAGGTGGCTTATTGCAGGTGAGAGTGAATTGCCTTCTCATCTCCAGTTAACACTGTGGTATAATTTTAGAAGTCACTCAATTTACTCTGAGGACTGCAACTGGCCAGAAAGCTTTCAGCATGACTCCAGACAAAACGTAGTGCTCAAAATACTGTACTGAAGTGCCCTACATCCTTCCAAAGCTAGGTACTCGTGTCAGGCCTGTGTTCTCAGGCTTTCCCTACTGGGTTGTCTGGATGTTCTCCAAGGGCAGTGTTCCTGCTGCTGCTGTAAGCAGACATCTTCCATCAAATGCAGGCACGGCTTGTTGAGGCCTTTTAAGCCCTTCTAGACCTTTTACCCAGAAAGCATGTGAGGGATGCAGATGAAGACTTTGAAAGGGATATTTCCAAATACTTTCAAATATATATTTCTAAATCTTGGACTGTTTTCTTAGACATCGTGGTCTCCAGGCAGTAGTGATTTGTGAGAGGAAATTTTATGTGAGGTTGAAAAAAAAAACCATTTTCCTGGTAGGTTAGCTTTTAAAGACAACACCACAGCTATGTTAGCCTGCAGAGGAATGTGAAGCAATAGATTTTAACACGGGAAAAGTGGTTTTAAGTACAACAGATGCCATCCTGCTTTTCATACATGCAATTATCAGGCAGACCTGCAGTGGTTTGTTTTGACAGTACTACAAGGAGGCATAGCTGGTGCAACAAAAAGCACTACACTTTACACTAACTATAGATTTGATCCAACATTAATCTACATATATATGTGCAGGCAGTAGGTCTACAGCATATATAAAATGTATACATTCTATAACTATCACATCAGTATTTATATGTGTATGTGTTGGTGTTGTGCTATGTATGACTGTATTTAGTATGATATATGTCAGTACTAACTTTAATGACATAAATTTGAAAAGCTCTTTTTGGAGCTCTTACTGATAACTCAAACGCATTAACTGCACATATGGAAAGTTTTCATTTAGACTGTGGGAAAAATACCACAATTTAGTGCAGGAGCTGATTTTACTAAAATGTAATGTAACTGCTTTCCTCGTATCACAAATGCAGTCAGGTTCTATTGAAAACTAAGTACTTGCCAGATTTGTGAACTAGACCTAAGCACATAAAAAAATTTGTAACATTAAGTTTAGGATATTAATATTTTTCTGCTTATTATCAGCCAAATATCGTTTATTTGTAGATTTCATATTTTGTGAAAAAAGAAAAGATTTTTTTTTTTAATGTTTCAGCCTTTTATTTTAGCGGGAAGTGAGTTTTTATAATTAAGTTATAACCCTTTAAAATATTCTTAAAGAGCTATAATGAGAATACAGCTTTCATATATCAAGTAACCAAACCAATGTTTTACTATATCTTCCATATTAAAATTGGTTTACAATACTGTTTTGTATAATGAATAAATGAAATATTTACTTAGCCCTTTCTTTAAATGTGTTTAATGTATTATTCACAGTTACTGCTAGCAAACTTTTTGAATGCATATTTCCTTTTCTGTTTAATTTCATGTGGTTTAGTCATGCTTTTAATGGCCTTTAGAAGGTTCCTTGGAGTTCTTTAGATAACAAACAAGAAACAATCCCTATGAAAATATCAGAGACTAACATTTCCATTTCTCAGACCTTAACAGCAGGAAACTTATGAGTCTATCGGTCAGACAGGGTCAGGTTTGCAATACTGTCTTGTCCTTAGAATTTGTATTTTTCAGGAAAAGGTTGCAAATAACTGTGCTCCTGTGAAAATACTGTAGTTTCTCTGCTGTAGCTTGTACTGTCTGAAGACCAAATATGAATAGAGAAAACTGAAATTAAAGTAATTAGATTCAGTAACAACATTATCTTCAATTCAGAGTTCTTTATCGTATGTAATGGTACAGCAGTTTATAATAACGCATAACTATACAGGGGTTAAAATATGTGTTTTCTTTGCAAGCTAGATAAGTTCACTTTCTTAAACTTAAAAATAAGTCATGTATCTTTTCAATAAATCTGCTAACACTATGGAGCAGCTGTTAAACAAGCAGAGCTATACAGGGTTGCTTGAACAGTGCATGAAGGCAGAACTGATGATTTGAGGATCTGGGAAGAATTTGCTTCAGATTACATTTAGTACATTCTTCATTATACCAAAAAGCAATAAAGTATTTTAAATGCTGTTATTCTGAGCCTAAAACAAGATTAGATTATTTTATCACCTCTTGCTAAGTAAAACTGCTTTCAGTAACACTAAATTAATAAACTTCAGTTACAAAATACCTTTACCCTTCTTAAATAGCAAGATAAGGACGTACAGATTGTTTAATTTGGACAATATTTCTATAAACTGCATGTCTTCCTTGTTTCACAAAATGCATGCTACATGATATTGACTACATTAGACCTTAATACACGATTTAGAGCATTGCTTAGAGAAAACAGCATTTTTATTTTCTTTCTTAAAATATTTCACTATTGAATATTAACATTTCCTTTTATTCCAGCTCAGTTTGTAATCTAATAATGGCTAATTGTTATGTGCTAAACACTAGTTACTCTTTTATGCTTTATTAATAGAGAAGCATATTAAAGTAGCATTATCTTAAGCAAATCTGTAGGCATTTATTTTACAGAATAAGTTATTTTTGTTTGGTTGGTTGTTTTCTTTTGTTTTTGTTTTTTGTTTTGTTCTTTTTTTTTTAATATTACTTCTTGAGAAAGTAAGGCTTTTGCCATGTACAATACTATTTTGCATGCATTCATTTAAATACTAAAAACTGTAGTACTGCTCGATCCATATCTGACTGCTAGGTTTCAATTGACAGCTGAGGATTTGTGACTGGACCATGAATCAAAACGGCAGGCATTTATACCCCAGTGCCAGTGAGGATACATTGGGAATTACTTGGCAAAGGTAACATTTTAATTATTTCCACCCCTACACCACATAAAAAAAATTTACATTGAGCTATAGTATCTGTTTTACCGGGCTGCCAGTGGAATATGTGACAGCGTCTGATCAAAATTTGTGTAACATTTCTCCAGTACACATTTAGGTTATCTTTAATATAAGCTGAATTTAGGACAACTTTAATAATCATCTGGAGTGATGATGCTGTGCTATCAAATGCAGAAGGTTTACAGATTTAAGGGAATGCTGATTTCAGGCTTTAACAATGAAAATGTCATTTGCATAATTAAGGGACTTGTTTGGGGGGACTTAGTGGTTAATACTAAGAAAACGGTGCTCTGAGCGGTATAGACATGGATAATAATAAATGTCTGAGATGGTGGTGGTTTTGGACAATGAATAACCATACTATTAATAGAGATTTTTATGACTAATGAGCTGGTTTAGATTTAGGTTACTAACACGTACATGAAGGTAAGATATAATCTTATTTCTAAATAAAATCCCCAAATAATTAGGAATGATTTCCACAAATTAAAGGTTATTTTTGTTTGCAAGAACAAACAAGTAAAATACCCACAAACATGAAAAAGAAGCCCCCACACAACCTTTCCCCTGGGGGGAAAAAGAAGGCCCCTCCCAACCATGACTTTTGGGACATTAATCAATTACTCATTATTATTCTTTACATCTGTTGATATATGATGAATGATGATAACAGTAGGGATGTGTTTGTCTAAATAGATGTGTAAACAAATCAGCATAATTGTGATACATCTGCTTTTCAGCTCTTTCATGTGCAGAATTATCTACAGCTATTAGTGGGGGGTGTAGATATAAAGCATGCAGGTTGGGAGCCTGTGAAATGATGTATTATCTACTCACTCAAGATAATTTTAAATACTTCTTAGATGTTTGTGTGCATATGACAGTATAAATCATTCTGGATAGTCTGTGTGTGTATATCAGTATGAGTGTGTATGTGTAAAATCTTTCTTTACAAAATGATTTCTGATATACTGCATTATACTACGGATTTCTAGAATTTTTTGGATTTTTTGAGTGTCAACTTGGAATATTAATAACAAAATTTGAAAAATTATTGCTGTTAACAAATCTGAAGTTTAAGTCCCTTAAATATTGTTGCTTTACTTTTTCTTTCTACATTTGTTCTGAAATAATATTTGTCTAGAAAAAAACCGTTGTGCAAAAGCAAAGTGTAATCGTGTCTTCCATTATACAAGGGCTGCTCTGAAAGTAATGTCTCCTATTTTATTATGTTGGCCCACGACATCAGAGGTGGATGTTGGTGATATAGGAGTAGAGGCTGAACCTTCCCACCAATATTCCATTACATTTTGTTGCTGCGTGAGAGATGGCAGCATCTGACAGAACAGCGTCTGACATGGAAGTGCATATAAAGCAAGGGTTTGGAACTGAATTCCTCCATGTGGAAAAAATGGCACCCACTGACATTCACTGATGCTTGCTGAATGTTGATGCAGACCAAACAGTGTATGTGAGCACAGTGAGGTGGTGGGTGGTGTGTTGCAGCAGTGACAACAGCGTTGTGAAAGACAAGCCATCCTCTGGATGGCCATGCAGATTGTTATGAGCATAGCATGCAGGCTCTTGTTCATGGCTGGTGAAAATAAACATCTAATGGTGGTGACTATGTTGAAACATAGTGTTTTGTAGATGAGAATTTTCTCTATCAAAGTGTTGTTGTGCTCTTTGTAGCTGTTACAGTTTCCATGGAAATAAAAAGGAGGCATTAGTTTCTGAGTGACCTACGTAGATTATGGCACAATGGAAAATTACCTAATGGATTCACCTCACCTCCTCAAAGGCTGTGATTCACATTATAAATCCTGATCATAGTTTTCAGAGTACTGTCAAGAGTGAATCCGAACTGTGCTACTTTAGCATAAGGGGGGCTCACAATAGTGGTGGTGATTTATTCTCCTACTGCAAAGAGTATTGCTTTCTCAAGGCATTGACAGGCATTGGGAAATTATCTCACAAGTGCCTATATAGAGAAATCCTTGAATGGTTTAAATCAGTCATGTCTCTTGGCCCCTTTAAAGCAATGAATATTTATACCAGCTGAAGCACTGTCCTGGTGAATCTTTTTTTTTTTTTTCAGTGCCTAGCACATATGAGCCTTAGTTGAAAAGAGAAAAAAAGGGAAAAACATTTCTAGGTGCTGACCAAGGAAACCTTGATAATGAAATCAAACATTCCATTATTTGCTGATCTTTATACACAAAACTGCTTTGCAGGTAGCTTCTGGAGTGTTACTTGCCAATTTGGTCCTACCAGTGGACAAAAGTATTCCCAGATGAGCTTCGTCACAGATTCTCCAATGAGCATCAATGGATTGCAAGAATTATTATTTCTTACTAGCAGAGAAAGATATTCTAGTCCAGACAGCCAAACTTTATCACAGAAAATTGTTTGACAAATGTTTCATCGTATGATCCCCTCAAATCTGTAGTACTCGTTTAGATGGTACTCAGTCTGACCTTTTACAGCAGGCTTCTATGCTTATTTTAAGTACACTGGTTTTCAGAAAAGTCACTGACCTCAAGAAAGACAAAATGTTGGTTGAATATCAGTTGTCTTGTCTACACAGAAATGAGGTAATGGAAGTGACCAAGCTGAAAGTTGGGAGGATTGGCTGACACGCCTGAAGGCTGTGCTGCCATTCAGCGAGACCTGGACAGGCTGGAGAGCTGGGCGATAAGAAACCAGATGAGGTTTAACAAAAGCAAGTGTAGAGTCTTGCACTAGGGAGGAATAATTGCATGCAGCGGTACAGGTTGGGGGATGAAATGCTGGAGAGGAGCTCTGCAAAGAGGGACCTGGGTGTCCTGGTGGAAGACAGGTTGGCCATGAGCCAACAGTGTGCCCATGTGGCCAAAAAGGCCAATGGCATTCTGGGCTGCATTAAAAGGAGCGTGGCCAGCAGGTCGAGGGAGGTGATCCTCCCCCTCTACTCTGCCCTGGTAAGGCCTCATCTGGAGTACTGTGTCCAGTTCTGGGCTCCTCAGTAAAAAAAAGACAGGGATCTCTTGGAAAGAGTGCAGCGGAGGGCCACAAAGATGGTGAAGGGCCTGGAGCATCTCCCCTATGAAGAAAGGCTAAGCGAACTGGGTCTGTTTAGCCTTGAGAAAAGAAGACTGAGAAGGGACCTGATCCAGGTCTATAAATATCTAAGGTGTGGGGGGCAAAGTGGTGAGGCCAGACTCTTTTCAGCAGTGTGTGGAGACAGGACAAGGGGAAACGGCCAGAAACTGGAGCACAGGAAGTTCCGCACCAATGTGCGCAAGAACTTCTTTACGGAGAGGTGACGGAGCACTGGAACAGGCTGCCCAGGGAGGTTGTGGAGTCTCCTTCTCTGGAGATATTCAAGAGCCGCCTGGACGCCCACCTGTGCGACCTGGTGTAGGGAACCTGCTTTGGCAGGGGGGTTGGACTCGATGATCTCTGGAGGTCCCTTCCAACCCCTATGATTCTGTGATTCTGTGATTCTGTGATTCTGTGAAAGCTTTGTAATGGGTCATAGTTGGTGACTGACATCTTCAGAACTTAGGGAGAGCAGATGAGAAAATGCCTGTTATTTTTGTCTTATTAGTAGCTGCCTGTCATGCCATTTTGCTGTACCTTCTGAACTCTGAACATGTAGTACATAGTGGATTTAAGCTCTTTTAAGATAATTTAGGTCAATTTTGCTGTACATATGAAGAAGATATTCAGAAATCATTAAAAATACTCCTTTTTTTTCATAACAACACTTCTCTAATAGTATTTCCTTAGAGACAAAATGTAGGGGGAAATTACAAAAATCTGTCAAGTTCAATTAGAAAATACAGTCTTGGTCACTATCTAAGAGCAAAAGCATATGCAACAAATAAACCTAAGACATGAGTGAAAGCGAGAAAATGTGTTCATGTATTGGGTAGGAAGCTTGATAATATGAACTTGAGTCTCCGCTGATGAACAGTAACTCCTGCATCATGAGGCTCTTTCATAGCATATGAAATATTAGCAGGTCTTTCGCAGACTGTAAGCAAAGCTTCATTGCCAAACTCAGATATTGTTAAACATTCTTTTTATTTATTCTATACAATACAGATAACTATTGTTCATGTTACAATCTCTGTTACTTTTACGGGTTAACTGTAACTTTACATTTACACTACTCAGGCGTCTGCACTAGATTTGCATTTCCTGCTTTCAGCCTGTTATCTTGACACATAAGTACAGTACAACAGCTGTTTTGTTCCTGGAGATGTTGAGGAGAGCTCTATTCTCAGAATACTGAATTTCCTTTCCTGTTCTAGCTATCAGGGTACTTAAATGCTTCACTTTTCAGGCAGTGCTTTTCTCCCAGGACCACTCGTGGCTTATTGGTAATAGTGCGGATAAAGTGGCCTAAAATGGAGGAAGTCGGAGGGTAAATGAGAATGGGTGTGAACTGCTTTTATCTCATAGTATCTTCTGTGTGTTTGGAATCCAGCAAACGCAGCTGAAGTAACACAGTCAGCAGCATTGCTTTGGTAAGCACATTTTGGTAAAGACAGACACCTGTTAGAGCAATAGTTCATGTCCACCCCCCTTCTCCCCTTCCTCTTTCTGCCTTGGGCAGTATGTTGGAAGAGAAATATCAATTCACGTGTTGGAATTTAAGAACAAAAACACTAAAGTATTCTGACTGAAAAAAATATTCATAGAAGGAAAACCTAGTGATTGCTAGTCTTTATCAATTTAAACTGCTAACTCTAATAGTTTTGCCCAACTCTTTAATACAGAAAGATGTTCAGAACATTATGTTTCCTCTCCATCTAGGCAAACATCTTCAGAACACTTCCTAAGAAATTAATTGTATTCAGGCCAGACTTGCATGCTGCCATCCCACAGGAAATGGGTCAGCAATCCATTAAGATGCCATTAGATAATCTAATTTGGAACTTAATCTCTAAATTAACCATGCTCCATACTTGAAGCATACTTGAGAGAAAGAAAAAAAGTTTATGTTTGAATCGATAGGGGAGCCGAAGCGTGAAGAAGCCTGTTTGTTTTTTCTGTAGCTGTGGTCACGTCTCAAGCCGTCTGGTAACCAGGAGAAACCAGACATGATGTAATTCCAGATTGAACTTGAACTTCAGGGACTTAGAATGGGGGAACAATGGACCATAGGAATCAATAATGTCCATTTTCCACATGATTATGTTTGGAGCTTTAAGTTAACCTTTATGGGGAAAGTAGCAAGAACTGTAGTGTGATGAAAATGAATGAGATGATCCAGAAGCAAGATGTTAAAGTAAAGAAAACAACTTCAGTAATATTTTCTGAGCAGCATTTCAGATTCCAGCAGGATTAGAAAAGTTCCCGCTCTGCAGTGAACTGGTTGCCTGTTCTGAGCACTCTTTGTTCACTTAGGTAGGACAAACTTAATCTTATGTTTCCTGTCAGATGATTTTTGGCAGCACTCTAAGTAGAGGAGGGGCGTACTATAGAGAATTCCCAAGTGTAAACTGTATCTTTAACCCCTTGGTTACTCCAGTTTTCTATTTCTGCATCACCTTATCTCCAAATGTTTCTTCTGAAGCTGTGAAACACTTTTTTTTTTTCCTTCTTTCTTTCTTTCCTTCTCTCTTTCTGCCTCATTTCTTTCTCTCTCCTTTCTTTCTTTCTTTCTTTCTTTCTTTCTTTCTTTCTTTCTTTCTTTCTTTCTTTCTTTCTTTCTTTCTTTCTTT
>JACDJE010000267.1:1879725-1884725 GCA_016647715.1 Pavo muticus
CAAAGTGGGTACTGCTATTTTTGCAGTGTGATGAGGTCCTTTTATGTACTGAGAGATGGACGGGGATTTTTTTTTTATACATATATATATATTCTGGGGTGGGTGGGGATGATTTTTAACACTTTACAGTGTAGCTGTGAAGCAGTGCACCCTTAGCCAGGCAAGGGCTGCAAAGCGACTGTTCTGCCTACTGTGACAAACTTTCAAATCGGTTCCCTCTTTTAACTTCCCACCTGGGGTGCAAGCTGAAATCATTTCTGGATTTAAAAAATAAATAATGAATTCTGTTGGAGGCAGACTTGACTTGAGGAAATTGTTTTACTTCGAATTTCTTTAGAGAGAGAGAGAAAAAGGGAGAAAGTGATAGAAACAGAGGAGAGAGAGGCAGTCAGAGGGAGAAGGAGGTCAGGACCCACAGCGAAATGAAGCCTTCCCACTCTGGTGAATACACTACATCTGAAAGTGTTCGTGTTAGATATGTTTTTAACTTAGAAAGATGCTTGCTTTGTCTAGGAAATGCACGTAGAGGGCCAAAATCTTTGCTGGCATAACTCCACTGGCTTCAGTTGACTTCAGTGATGTGCCTGCAGAGAATTTGCCTCCTTTAGTCTGCATGGCTGGTAAATACTTATTTTCCCCTGCAACAAAGCTATTTTTTGCATTTTGTCAACTCACAGTGTCTGAGTTCCAATCTTCAGTCTGCTCAGACCATGTCAGAGGTTTGCAAAGTCTTCTCATACAGCAGGTCAGATGGAGAGCTCTGGGCTGTACCAGGAAAGGAGTTTCAGAATGGGTGGAATTAGACTATGGTGTAAACAAAAGTGCGTTTCCAGTAAAATCAGACCTTACAGATTAGTAGTAAGCCTGTTGCTGGAGGCCTTGTATGCTCTGGGGATGCCTCTTACCTAAAGCTCAGTGTATGGAGAACACCTTCAGGCGCAAGCAAAGGACAGAAAAGTCTCCAAAGGGGGTATCGTTTCAGCCCTCTGTGGTTGTCTCTTCATTTCAAAGGTTTTCCCACCCTGGAGCAGCCCCAGAGTACAAGTCCAGCAACAGGTGCTGGGTGCTGACACACTGACATTGGTCCCTTCTCGCCTTGAATCATATCATAGAACCACAGAATCTAGAAACATAGAATCATAGAATGGCCTGGGCTGAATAGGACCTCAAAGATCATCCAGTTTCAACCCCCCTGCCACAGGCAGGGTCGCCAGCCACTAGACCAGGCTGCCCAGAGCCACATCCAGCCTGGCCTTGGCCAGCACGTGGCTGCTGTGAGGCTGTGGTGGTGGCACATCCTGCGTGTGCCTGCAGCAGGCAGAGCATGGACAGATATTGAGGCAGAAGCTGTAGGAAAGCAGATCTTTATCTATATCTAAACTGAAAAGGAAAGGAAAAAAGCCGGGAAAAAAAAAAAAAAAAAAAAAAAAAAGAATCCAATATCAAAGTTATGTTTCACTTTTCCTGAGCCCCATGGTAAGTGACTTCATTTCCTAAGCACGCTGCTGTTAAGACTAGCTGAAATGTGGGAGACCCACCCAGAGCATGTCTCAGGCTCTGGCCTGGTGAAATAAATGATGTTATTGCCTTTTCTGCTGGGCCCTGATATCGAGTGGTCAGGGGGCAGTGTCCGTGTTACGGGGAGCAGGCTGTCCCCTAAAGTTTTAAATGCATGTCAGGATGAAACCGAAATGCGTGTGATTGCCAAAAGGATGAGTATCCCTGAGGGAAGATGGATGGCTTTATGTGAGCTTTTCTGTTATCTCTGACCTCTTGTATGAAAAAAAATGAGCTTGCAGATGCGATATTTTTAAAAGCAGATTCCTTCCATGTGAATGAATTGGTTTTGTTAAGAAACTGTGGGTTATTTCACACGTGCCTCTCTGGTAGAAAAGTCTGGTTGGAAGAAAACACACTTTTCATTTATGGTTTTTTTTTGTTGTTTTTTAAGCTCAGCGGTCAAAAGATTAAGATAACATTGAGAACTCAAATCCAGTCTCTGGCCTCCTCCTTCACCAGGAAGTGTATTCTGACTAAATCAAGCCACCCCGTTCTATGTGCACTGTTCTGCCTTTATTAAGTTGCTTTGCAGCCCTGGCCTCACGGCTGTGCCACTGAAGTGTGTTCCCCCTGGAGTGACATGAACGTTTGAGGCTTGACTATGGAAAAAAAAAAAGGCAGTGAAGGAGACTGTACATAAAGACATGGCAAAAATATTAATTATAGCAATATAGTTGTGGGGTGATGTTCAGGTGGGCAGCTCCATTGAAAATATGTGAATGGAATTGTGAAGCTGCAAGTAGCGAGAAGAAAGGAGGATCTTCTGAATGAACCGCCTACCTTGTAGACAGTAATTTGTACACTGTATAGTTTTGTTAAGATTTTTTTTTTTTAATTAAAATACCCTTGTTTGTAAAGCTAACTTTTTAACAATTATAATGGAAATATATGTCATTTCCATTTTTAAAGTAAACAAGAATATTCCTTGTTTGGAAGCTGGACTTGGGTTAAAACTCTCCAGTTTCTTAATTTATGTGTTAAAAAAAAAAAATAAAAAATCTGTCCATGTTAGCAGTTATTTCACAGATTCCTGTGCTTGAAAAGCATAGGTTACTAATCCTTTAAAAATGTAAATGGAGAAAAGTTATATTTTATGAAGGTTATTTTGTTGTATTTAGTATTGGAAAAGTTGGTTTTCAGAGCATTTCAAAATGTTGGAAGCACCACTGTCTTTTTATTAGTATATATGGCCTTTAGCAAAAGTTTTTGTGATTGTTACATGATGGTATTTAAGATTAGGTTCACAGAGCAATTCAGGATAGGCAGAGAATAAAAACAGTACTTATGTCTCACATAGCTGTGTCCTCAGGGAGCAGAACTTTGGATTTGCAACTTGTAGCTTCATAAGGACTTAATGAAAGAGATTGCACAAGGACATACTCAGCTGTGACACCAGGGTGTGTTCTGTACCTAAATCTAAATTATATTTACTGTGTGAGGTTATGAAGGCTGCAGAAAGTTATCCCATATTCAGTGTACAGTATTCACTTTTAATGAAACAACTCTTTAATGTTGCTGGCAGTAAGGTCCCTAGCATGACATCCAATATAGTTTATGTGATCCTGTCAAGGTCTTTTGTTAACATTAACCAGCTGCAATGCTCCTGGACTTTTTTTTTTATTGGGTTTCTANTAAAAAAAAAAAAAAAGAAAGAAAAATCTATAATCAAATAGATTTGTTCACCTTACATTTTCAAAATAACTGCAAGATTTGTTTAATTGCTCAGATTTTAGGGTAACCTGCAAGAATAGATTCAGCGGTGAAAAAAAAGCTACTGAATGTTCTTTTTAGTTCAGACATTTTAGATACATGGGGATACTCAATTTCTTATAATTCCCTGAGGAAAAGAAGAGTTCTGCTCTCTTCTGAATTTGACCGTGATGGAGACAAGCAGGTCAGGTCTGTGAAATTTCCCACCTTTTTGATGTGTAAAACAGAGAACTTGAAATTAATTGTTAGGAATCAGAATAGTAAACTAGCAGGAATAAAGAGGTGTAGAGAGCATCAAACAGAAGTACATGACAGAAGCTGTTTCCGCTGTTTTCGGTATGAATCACCTGAGGAACATGTCCCCTGGGTTTTATGAAATAAGTTGACCCCTTTCTTCAGTATTCACACAACAGTAGCTCAGACGATCACAAAAATGAGCACATGCTCCTTCAGAGAGAAAGAGGTGCAAAAGGTTGACCATGGAGAGAGAAGGAAGAAAGCTGTCAGTGTCCATCTTTCACAAAACATGTCAGAGGCTTTAGTATTCACACATATAATAATGAAACATCTGTTTAATGCCAAAGTGTGTTCTCAAGTAAACTGTCATGTTTGTGGAAAGAACTAGTGCAGATAAACATTCACTACAATAAGATGCACAGGAAGTATGCATTTGCACAATGTGTTTGTTTCTACTTGTTTGGCAGTTATTGCTGACATAAAGATGCAGCTTTTCTTCTGAATAAACTTGACGGGAATTTCTAAAAAGCCCCTTATTTCTGAGGGGCTGAGATAGACATCTAAGCAAAAGGCTGCTCAGGGTTTGCTCTGGCTACTGAAAAGTGGCAGCTGAAGTCTGTCTTTAAGTGATCCTCTTGCAAATCCTGATGGATAGAGTACCTACTAGGAGTCTGTGCCTCTTAAAGGTGTGAACACCATTGGGACTTAAACACCTCAGCGCTTTTGGCATGGTGATTTAAGTAATGGAATTGTCTTTGAAAATATTTTCTTACTCTGACTTCTGCTGAAAAATTTATGGTACTCACTGTCACCCTTAACAGGTATTTACATGATAGAGCCCTTTGTTATGGACACTGGTATTTTGGGGGTAATAAATTGTTATTAAAAACAAACAAACAAACAAACAAAAAAACACAACAAAACCAAGAACTTTTTTTTTTTTTTTATATTAGAAATTTTATAGCCCAAGTTCTCTGTTCTAATGGTGACTCACAGGCATATTTTGGGATTGGAATGATGTAAGTTGCTGATTTGAAAAAGAGTAGGAAATTGCACAGGGAACGTAAGCACTGAGCTTTATTTTGTTTTCTTGAAATGAGAAAACTTGTACACTGTAATAAATTTCAGTAGCACTTAAATAACATACATAGTGTCGTGCAGTGTCATGTATTTGGTTTAGTGGTGTCTGGTCCATATATTTGCCTCTAGAATTTCGGGGAACTTTCATAAATAAGTGGGCTACTTTGTGTAAATCAGCAGTAACACTGCTTGCAATTGAGAGCAACACAGATTTTTAGTTCAAATAAATCATACTTCTGCAAAGAGAACGGTAAAGTTGAATCTCAAGCAATATTCACAATATTGGTTAATCTTTTTATCTTAAGTAGTGGTATTCATATCGAATATTGGTTTTATCCTGATTCAAATTCTCTGTGTTCTAATTTTTGCAAAATGTCTAATTTGTNTAAAATTGTACACAGGCTAAGTAAGTT
>JACDJE010000267.1:1887225-1967121 GCA_016647715.1 Pavo muticus
ATTTCTATGAAAAGTTCATTGTTTTATGTTTGGCTCTGCAAAGCAAATTGCTGTGCGCTGAAATGTTAGGAAGTTCTACCAACTTCTCCTGCTAAGAGTTCACTTCAATGCCGCTATCAGGATATGATTTGCAAATTATATCATGGACATGAGGTGCCATGTCTGAAAATCCAAAATAGAAAACCTTCCAGAATAATCCATAGATGCTTCAATTCAGTCCAGCCTCCCCTTTGTGGGAAGGTAATTCCTTATTTCTTGAGCCATTCTGGTCAGAGCTTCAAAGCAACTCATTCTTGCATATGGCCCACTAGAACCCCAAGGCAAGTTTCCTACAAGATTTTGTTGCTGCTGGCTACTCATTGGTGCTGATGCCAATAGGCTGGGACAAAGAGTGACAGCTGCTTGCATTTATTCACACTGACATTGCCAAAGCTAAGGCTGGCATGCTGAAGATATGCAATGTCTTGCCCAGCGCCAAGATCCAAGGAGGCAAGAGGAGAGCGCACAAAGACCATGGCTTGCAATGTCATGGTGAAGGCATGCTTCTTGGCAGTACGTACATGAAAATTAAGAACAGAGACAGTAAGATCTCATAAAAAATCTCTGACAAACACCTTGAGAGCTCATTGAGAACTGCAGCCACTGCCATCAATCCAAGGACTGATGCATTTGTTTCGCAAAAACAGAGTCAAATATCCCACTTGTTTTATGGTTTTGTTGCACTTTTTTTTTTCCTGTAATAAAAAATATTAAAGATGAAAATAGGTTTTATTACTTATATACATTAACTGTATTAAATATTTTATGAGTGCTGCACTGTAAGTAATACCTCCTATTTTATTATGTTTGGCCATGACATCAGAGGTGGATGTTGGTGGTATGGCAGCAGAGGTGGAACCTTCCCACCAATATTCTGTTACATGTTGATGCTGTGATGTCTGACATGGAAGTGCACATGTAGCAAAGGTGTAGAATTGAATTCCCCCATGCAGAAAAAAATGGTACCAATTGACCTTCATTGACACTTGCTGAAAGTTTACGGAAGACACACTGTGGATGTGAGCACAGTGAGTTGGTGATGATGCGTTTCAGCAGTGGTGACGACAGTGGGTCACCTCCGCTGGTGCAGATTTTTTGCAAGTGCAGAATGCAGGCTATTGTTCATTGCTAGTGAAAATGTATAGAAAAAGGCAGTGCCTATGTTGAAAAACAGTGTTTAGTAGCAGTCGATTTTCTCTATGAAACAACGCTATTGTGCTCTTTATTTCTGTTACGGCTTCCATGGAAATAAACAGGCATTACTTTCTGTCCAACTTACACATGTGCGGCTTAAGACAATTCCTCCTCACTCAGTGTTGCCCAGGCAAGTGAAAAGTTTGGACACCTATGCTTTAAGTCACTACATTATCTTTGCTGCACACAGGTTTCTTTTTTTTTAGTATAATTTTTCTTTGTATTCCAGTTACTGAACTGAGTTTGTACATTATAGCTATTGTTTGATCAGCTCCTATCTGGGTACTCAAAAACCACACTCTGCTTGTTGCTCATGAGTTTGGGCTCACTCAGTGCAAAGGGACCTTGGGAGTTTTTGGGATCTGAGTCACGTCCATGACTGTCTATGAACAGAAGGTTGCTGAATAGTCAGAACTGAACTAGATGTTGTCTGCATTTCACTGGAGAAACAAAAGGCTCATCACTTCTATCCAGGTAACTCTCATGTCCCTTCTCACATGTCCACTTGAAAGATCAGCAGGCTTTAATTTTTCTGGTGAGCTAACTGCAAGATTGTTTTATACATGGCATATCTAAGTCACCTTCAGAAATGGCAGTCATGTTTAATGAGACTTAACCATAAAGCACTCAGGCTAACTATAGTCATTATTGATCACAGTTTGACAAGTGCAAACAGGATCTGGCAATAGGGACTTCCATCTGTATTTCATTAGAGAGCTATCCCGCTTCTGCCTTTCAAATCTCTCTTTATAGCGTCTATTGATAGTTTCCTTAAATTCCTTGCTGTTGTGAGATCAGCCTGTATTCCTAAGGTTATTACACAGAAACACTGATTGACAGAACAGCTAAGAGCTGTAAAGATTTACCTGAAGTTGTACAAGGATTTAAGTGTGTATCAAACTGAATTCAACTTCTATTGCATGCACACTTACATTGAACTCTAATCCACTTTTCACACTCAGTCTAGAATATCAGTGTGTTCTACAGACAAAGGACAGCGTGAAGCAAGTTAGAGGATGTTATCTGCAAAATATAGAGCTTTGAACAATATGGGAGATGGTGATGACAACAACAGTCCTTCATAGAGTCATACAATCACAGAAACACAGAATCACAAAATCATAGAATAGCTTGGGTTAGAAGGGACTCCCCAGCAGCAGGCAGGGCACCCACTAGATCAGGCTGCCCAGGGCCCATCCAACCTGGCCTTCAATGCTTCTAGGGATGGAGCACCATAGGTTTGCTGGGCAGCCTACGCCACTGCCTCCATGGCCTCTGAGTAAAGAATTTCTTCCTAATATCTAATCTAAATCTCCCCTCTTTTAGTTTAAAGCCATTTCCCTTGTTCTATCACTATCAAACCATGTAAAAAGTCCGTCTTCCTCCTGTTTATAAGTTCCCTTCAAGTACTGGAAGGCCTCAATGGGGTTTCCCCAGAGCCCTCTCTTCTCCAAGATAAACAAGTCCAACTCCCTCAATCTTTCTTCATAGGAGAGGTGCTCCAGCCCTCTGAACATCTTTGTGATATTCCTCTGGACCTGCTCCAACAGCTCCACATCCGTATGGTGCTGGGAGCCCCAGGACTGGACATGGTACTCCAGACCAGGCCTCAGGAGGGCAGGGTGGAGGGACACAGTCACCTCCCTCTCCATGCTAGCCACACCTCTTTTGATGCAGCCCAGGATACAGATGGCTTTCCAGGCTGCAAACACACACTGCTGGATCATGTTAAATTTTTCATCCACCAGAATTCCCAAATCCTTCTCCATAGGGCTGCTCTCAGGGAGTTCTTATCCCAGTCTTATCACAGACTGGGATCAGGCAAAATCTGAGATTGCCCGAACCAAAGTGCTCTTTTGCCTTGGCCTTGTTGAATCTCATAAGGTTATATGTGCCCACTTTTCAAGACACTCCAGGTCCCTCTGGATGGCATGCCTTCCTTCCACTGTATCAACTGCACCACTCAGCTTGGTATCATCAGCAAACTTGCTGAGGGTGCCGTTGATCCCATGGTCTATGTCACTAATAAAGATGTTGAAGAGAACCGGTCCCAGGAAAGACCACTGGGGCACACCACTTGTCACTGGCCTCCACTTTAACATGGAGCCATTGACCACAACCCTCTTGCTGTGACCTTCCAACGAAGTCTTCATTCACTGAATACTCCTTTGCTCATATTGTTATGCAGGCCCAAAGCAGAAACCATTGCTTAAAAGAGTGGGATAAACCAGCTCATCTAGAAGCCACTGGGGTCAATATAAATTTTTCTGCTGTTTTTAAAGAAGGATTGAACCAGACCCACACTGCTGGCAAAGCGCCTTAATTTAGGTGAATGTGGGTTTCCAGGTCTCAACATGTGTGCTGCTGTTGTTTTTTAAAGGGGTGCCTTGGGGTGAAAGGAGGTGTTCAAAGAAGAACATAACTGTTTCTGTTCATTAAGCTGATGTTCACTAGTAAAACAATGGTCTCCATTGACTGTATTTAGCTGCAGTAAAGGCTGCCAAAACCAGCACACATTGCTGTGAACGGACAAGCAAGGAAGTCTAACACACAACAGGACTGGGGCAGGCGTAAAAGCTGTATTTCCCCATAACTGACAAATCAAGAACTGCGGCACTATGAAGCTGGAACTATATCAATTGTAAGCAGCTGTCTATTCAATTTTCAAAAACTCTCTGATCAGCTAATTACTGAAGTTTTAAGAAACAAACCATGCCCTCAGTTAGACCCCAGAAACGCCTCTCAATTCAGTGAGGTCACCCAAGGGTAAGTGAGGGCTTTAGTACTTGAACACTTTTCAGACACAATTCTGGTTGTAAAACACCTCTCTCCTAAATTATTTGAGATTGAAATATTTCCCTTAGAGTATTTTTCTGCAGCAGTATATTGAAAAATGTCACAGTTACTTAAAGGATTTATTTCAGAGATCAGAAAACCTGTGAAAAACCTTTAGAAGTTGAGTATATTTTTCTGTTTCTGAGAGATAATAACACAAACGTAAGGGTTTGGGTTTTTGTTTATTTTGTTCTGTTTTAATTTGGGTCTTTTTTGTTTGTTTGTTTGTTTTAAGTAGATTGATCTTCCTGCCCACCTTTTAAAATAACATGATATTAGAATTCGCTTTATATATAATAGCTGAGTTAAATTAATGTCCTAAGTATGTTTTTCCACAGGCCTGGCTTTTGGTGCAGAGTTTCATATGCATATAACATCCTTGATCAACATCTGAGTCACAGCTGTGCTTTGCATGTTGTGATTGGCCAAGACTCTTCCCCAGAGCTGAGAATTTGCATACACTCAAAATATCAATATGTGGACCAAGGATGAGTTAAGGCACTTCAGAGGATGGGAAAGTGAGTTAAGCTTGTAACATAGTTAAAAGTAGCTGAAATAAGGTGGTAAGTTGTTTGAATATCTTTGATAATCATCTTCTAGGCATCTTACACAAGCATCACACCAGGCTGAAAGTCTTGTTGTGGCTATCAAGCCTGCTCAAAAGCATTCACCAGTAAGAGCCATAGAGTGTCAGCAAACTCAGGCCATGGTATCATTAAGAAGTTTTGACAGCACCTGCTATGGATGGTGTGCTTCTCTAGGCTACTGTCTTTCAATCTTTGGTCAAGAAACCCTGGGATCCTTGGATAACTTCTGTAGGCACCATAAAAGGCAATTGAGGAAAGCACGCTTACTGTCAACAGGCTTCAACTCACTATGTGACTTCCCTTAGAAAATTTTCAAGTGTCCACAAACTGGAAGAAAAGTTATTTCCATGCATTCAAAAAATACTCAGTGTTCTGTGGGATAAATGTTTCTTTCTAGTAAGAAAGATGTGACCTTCACTGAGTTTACCTTCCTCACTGACTCCATGGGATCAGTCCTTCACCTTAGAAAGCCCGCAGTGAGCACAAGCTTTGTTTCCTTCATATGGCCATCCCTCCAGAAACATCAGTACACCTTGGGATGAGTCCTGGAGCTGCTCATGTGTATGTGGAAAGAACATCTGTTCCCAAAGTAAGGCAGTTGTGTACTCCATGTATGTCCATGCTATGGATCGTGAGGGGCATTTGGCCAGCAGGGTTGCACAGTTAGTCACCCAAGAGAGCTCTGGGATTGTTTGGGAGTGCCCCAGAAGATGCATTGGTCCAAATTGCAATATAATTTACATTACTGACTGAAATGGCAGGAAAAGTATAGGTAGAATTACAGGTAGCTCGCTTGAGTAAATGAGAGTACGAGAGAAAAGGGTGTATGCAACATCAGGTGCCCTGAGTTGGAAAGCCGTGACTGTGATGACAATTATTTCCTAGTAAACCCTGAGCTTGTGTGGGATTTGCTGCTCAACCTACATGCATGTAAGTCCATGAGACTTGATAGGATTCATCCCAGGGTATGCTGAGAGCTAGCCAATTTCATTGACAGACCTCTCCCAATTATTTTTCAATGGTCTTGGGAATCTGAAGAAGTCCCAGTTGACTGGAAGCTGGCAAGCATTATTCCAATTTACAAGAAGACCAACAAGGAAGACCCTGGTAATTACAGGGAGGTGCTCCAGCCCCCTGATCATCTTTGTGGCCGTCCTCTGGACCTCTCCAACAGCTCTCTGTTTGGGGCCAGTTCTCTTTAATTTCCTCATAAATGAATTAGATATAGGAGTAGAAGGTGTTTTGATTAAGTTTGCTGATGATACTAAACTGGGAGGAGCTGTTGACTGCATTGAGGGTGGAGAGGCCTTGCAGAGAGATCTAGACGAATTAGAGATGGGCAATCACCAACTGCATGAGGTTTAACAAGGGCAAAAGCTGGATTCTGCACCTGGGAAAGGGCATCCCTGGCTACACATACAGACTGGAGACGTGACACTGGAGAGCAGCCCCACTGAAAGAGGTTTGGGGGTTTTCAGTTGACAGCAAGTTGAATGTGAGTCAAAAGTGTGCCCAGGCACCCAGGAAGGCCAGCTGTATCCTAAGGTGCATTAAGCATGGCATTCCTAGCTGGCTGAGGGAGATAATTGTCCCACTCCTCACTGTGCTGTGCAGCCTCATGTTGTGTGTAGTTTGGGGCACCACAGTACAAAAAGGACATAAAACTATTACTGAGTGTCCAAAGGAGGGCTACAAAGATGGTGAAGGATCTAGAGGGAAAGATGTATGAGGAGCGGCTGAGGTTCCTGGGTTTATTCAGCCTGGAGAAGAGAGGGCTGAGGGGAGGCCCCATGGTGGCTGCAGCTCCTCACAGGGAGTGGAGGGGCAGCGCTGAGCTCTGCTCTCGGTGACAGCAACGGGATCCAAGGGAATGGCATGGAGCTGTGCCAGGGGAAGGGCAGGTTGGATATCAGGAAAAGATTCTTCACAAGAGGGTGGTCGGGCATTGGAATTGCCTCCCCAGGGCACTTGGTCATGGCGTCGAACTTGCCAGAGTTCAAGAAGCATCTGGACAATGTTCTTAGACATACAGCCTGATTTTTTGGTGGTCCTGTGTGGAGCCAGGCATTGGAAACAAATGGTCTGTATGGATTCCTTCCAACTTGGGATGTTCTATGATTCTATGACTCTATGAACTCTGTATCCTCGGGAGAGATAGACAGTGGAGATATTCAAACTCACAGCTGGCTTTGTAAACCTCACCTCTGGGAGATGGTGGAGTCAAATCACTCTGCCCCAAGAGGGGAGGTGGCATGTGATGGCTGATCATTGGGCAGCAAAACCTGGAAGCAATGAGCAGGTGTGCATTCTCTAGAGTTTTCTTGGTGACTTTGGGCTGAAAGGTGACAACAGATTTTTAAAAGGACTTTATGTTCATCACCAAGGGCTTAGCTGGGAGTCTTCTTGGCATAGTGATTCTGTTAGAAGCTGATTCCCAACCATGATTCTCAAAATAAAATTCTGTAGACCAAAAGAGGGAATAGATAGATTAGACTTCAGCATTCCTAAACCTTGGTTTCTGTGTGGTCAGATTGAGTCACAGCACTTCTTTGTATGGTCTACATATTTAGCTGATCAGAACCTTAGCAGGTAACTGAAGAACCCCTGGTCTACAACGATGTTTCTAGATATTCTTATTAATATGAATAAAAAACTATTATTAAAAACTTAATCCACATTTCTGGAAGAAGCATTTTTGGGTTCCTTCTAAAACAAGTCTGACCATTGCCTTCTCTACACAGTAGCCATCTGACCACATTAAGAGCTTTGCTGCACCCCTATTCCTTCAAACTAAAGTATTTTAGCTTGAATGAAGGAATCAAAAACACTTCTTAGACAGGCTAAGCTTCCTTGCAAGGAAGTAAAGAATTCCCCCAATTGCTTTAGCTCCTAGTACTAGTCTGCTTGGATGTTACTTCACATGTAGAATAATATTGCTTCCTGCAACTTGTCTTTATTAAGCAGAAGGTCTGCCCTGGCTATGAAACTAGTATAAGGATATGATTTCCAGTGATGTCATCACCTCAGCAGTCAGAAAAAGAAATATTCATCTTTGACCTCCAAAGGAAATATTGATGGTCTCTGCACCATAATCAGAGGTTAGAAACTTTGAATCACTAAAATATTGGATTACATTTTAGTACTGAAGCTGCATCTCCAGAGAGGAGCTTGGGAGAGAGCAGAGATAACTTAAGATAACGTGAGCTGACTTATTTAACATTCTTGATACTTACAGCAATGATGAAAATTCATCTAAAAATATATTACTCAATATATGGATTCTGTACCTGGAAGTGGGGGCTGAGCTGTCTGACTCATTATAAACAGCTTGCTGCCTCTTCAATACAGCACTGAAAATACTGAACTCCATGCCATGGAGTGACTGCAGAATAAAGAAAAATTCCCAAAGGTGAGGGTTTACTTACAATTAGTTGACACTATTTTGATTTACCGTTTCTCACCTTTTATATTAAATTTATTTCCCTCCAGCTCTGTCACTGTTGTTGATACAGTAATAGAAAAAATATTAATCAGACATAGGAAATATCAAATCACATGATTGTTACTATTTCATCACACATTTTTGGTCATGGTTCTCTTACCATTTTGAAG
This sequence comes from Pavo muticus, assembly GCA_016647715.1. Lineage (NCBI taxonomy): Eukaryota > Metazoa > Chordata > Aves > Galliformes > Phasianidae > Pavo > Pavo muticus. Next base: position 1,895,493 of record JACDJE010000267.1, read on the forward strand.
ACATGCTCAGAACCAGATTGAATGCCTTCACTCATTTGTAATAATTCTGCACTGAAATGTAACATAATGAAAAATAATTCTAAAGTACAGATTCATTGAAAGTTATTAGAGTAAAGAAGCTAAAAAGTTGTACATTCGTTTGGCAAGGTAACTCACAAGCAACTGGGAGCCAACTTTAAACTAGAAAAGCGTCTCACAAATTGGTATTGTGTATTGAAGCTGAAAAGGTGTTCCAAGAGTGCAATGGTAATAACTTAATGTTAATACTAAGAGAAATAATAAGTCTGTGTTGTCTCTGTAGGACAAACTCTGTAAGGGCATGATATCTGCTGCTGTTAAGAAAAAAAAAAGAGCAAATTTGGAACATGGTTTGCCATTTGCAGAGAACAAGGAAGGCAGAGGGGACACTCTTATCATAGAATCATAGACTCATAGAATGCCTTGGGTTGAAAAGGACCACAGTGATCATCTAGTTTTAACCCCCCCTGCTATATGCAGGGATGCCAACAACTAGACCAGGCTGCCCAGAGCCACATCCAGCCTGGCCTTGCATCCAGGGATGGGGCATGCACAACCTCCTTGGGCAACCTGTTCCAGTGCGTCACCACCCTCTGAGTGAAAAACTTCCTCTTAATATCTAACCTAAACCTCCCCTGCCTTAGTTTAAAACCATTCCCCCTTGTCCTGTCACTATCTACCCTCGTAAACAGCCGTTCCCCCTCCTGTTTATAAGCTCCCTTCAAATATTGAAAGGCCACAATGAGCTCTCCCTGGAGCCTTCTCTTCTCCAGGCTAAAAAAGCCCAGTTCCCTCAACCCTTCCTCAGAGGAGAGTTGCTCCAGCCCTCTGATGCTTCTCCATTGTTTCTTGCTGTCAGAAACTGTACACAAGATACCCACATTTGTCAGATCACCCTTCTGCTGCCATTCATTACACAGCAACTAAAAGTAATGGAATATTGGTGGGAAGGTTCAACCCTTACTGACATACCACCAACATCTGCCTATGACATCATGGGTCAACATGATAAAAATAGAAGGCATTACTTTTGGAGCAGTCTTTGTACCTCTAATTTGAGCTGCAAATTCTGTTGCTGTGTACCTGTGACCAGGTCTGGTCACTTGATCTCTGTAACAGTCATAGAATCATAGAATGGCTTGTGTTGGAAGGGACCTTAAGTACCATCATGTTCCAGCCTCTGCCACTGGCAGGGCTGCCAGCCACTAGATGAAGTACTAGATCAGGTTGCCCAGGGCCCCATCCAGCCTGGCCTTAAACACCTCCACGGACAGGACATCCACAACCTTTCTTTGCAACCTGTTCCAGCACCTCACCATTCTCAGTAAAAAACTTCCCCCTAACATCTCATCTAAGTCTCCCTTCCTTTAGTTTGAAACCATTCCCCCCTTCCCTGTTATTATCTTCCCTTGTAAAAAGTTGATTTCTCTCATATTTATAAACTACTTTTAAATACTGGAAGGCTGCAGTGAGGTCTCCGTATGGCCTTCTCTTTTCCAGGCTGAACAATCCCAGTTCCTTCAGCCTGTCTTCATGGGAGAAGTGCTCCAGCCCTCTCCAGCTGGGGCCTCATGAGAGCCGAGTAAAAGGGGCAGCCACCTCCCTCACCCTGCTGGCCACTTCTCTTCTGATGGAACCCGGGATACCATTAGCTTTTTAGGCTGCAAGTGCACACTGCTGGCTCATGTTAAGTTTTTCATCAACCAGGAGCCCTAAGTCATCCATCAAATGCAACAATTACATTCATATCAAAACAGTAACACCTGGATAAGGCAAGTAATTAATAACTGGAATTCAAGTCAGGCTGATGCCACAGTGCATTACTTAGCACCTCTGGCTGATGTCTGTTTGTAAACAAGTAGTGCTTGAATTCCTTATACTGTTGTCTTCCTGTGTTTCTGCTGAGAATGAACTGACTTTCTGATAAGACCATACAAAGTAAGAGGCAAACACAGGAATGTTGGGAGTGGTAGAAGCAGGAATTATTTGTAGATTTAATTTCTGGACCTTTTAATTCTATATACAAATGAAATAGTTCTTAACTCTGAAATTAAAGAGACGGAAGGATACTTCATTCAAAATTTGTTTTAAGGTGTTGGTTTCTATTCGAGAGACTTTCACAGTTTTTATCTTAAACTTTGATTCATTTTTGTATTTGGTTGTTTCAGTCATGTAAAGAAGTATTTTCTGAATCCTACTTGAGCTTAATTTTCTCCAAAAATCATTCTTTTTTTCTTTCCCCATTAGGCTATTCACACTTCAGGTGAAATTTCTCTGTCTGTATATGTATGCTGTGTGGTACCTTACAAAACTCATTAGCACATTTTCTAGATCATCTAGATCTGGCTGTTCAAAATCCCTTATTTCCAATCTGAAGGTCTTGTGGTGGTCTGCTTTCAATTCACTTGAAAACTTGATTGCTCCTTTGGTATTTGCAGTGTGTTGACTGTGGCTGGCTGCCAGACCCCACCCAGCTCTTCTCTCTCTTCCCCTCCTTGGAAGGACAGTAGAACCTCTGTTTTGACCTCTGACTTTTTCCCATGCTTAACTTCAGAACTGTACTCTTGGTTCTGCTATTACGCTGAGCAGCACAGGGAAGATGTGGAATTGGGGCTGTGGTCAGTCCATAGCAGCTCTCTCTCCACTTCCACCAAGGCACCCACTTGTGGCTGCTGGGCCAAGCATGGCATATGGTGGAGCCTCTGGAAACAGCTGTGTTCAGCCTGGGACAGCCCTGGTCTCATCTCACAGAGCCCCCACAGTCCCTGTCTACACCTGGTAGAGGTCACTTGGTATTTTTTCCATTTTTCTACATCTGATCTTTTCTTAGGATTAAAGGCTACTACGTGGCTGTGCTTTTTTACTGCTGAAAGAAAGCTGAAATGCCCTTACTGCTATATTACTCAATAACTGTAGTAGATATTACTTGTGGCATAGCTTTTGCCAAGTTCTTTCTGCTGTTGGCATCCTTGTTGTTTTTGCTGAAAAGTGGTTTCTTTGAATGAAGTCACAGATGAAGTGATGAGCTTTTCAATGTCAGTGCTGGAAAGGGAGGATTATTCAATACAGAAAGCATACAGATTATGGGATTTGTGTAATATTCTTACATGGTACTCCCACAGAATCCCACTTTCTCGGGGGATTAACAAGAATGTCCTTTGAAATACTACAAGAACATACTCCAAGCATTATCCTTGTTCTTCTGTCTTCTGTGTTTTGTTTCTAGCTGAAACCTGGGAAGTCTGTGCAGAAAGGGGAAAAAAAGATGGTGTAAGAGTCCTAACTGAACTACAACATTGCCACATACTTCATATGCTTAGGTTATCCTATTTAACTCAGCCCAGACCATGATTCATCTCCTGGGGTATTGGCTAACACAAGAACAATGTCCCCATTCGTAACCAGGACCCCTTTCTCATCAGGAGTCTGAAATGGAGCGTGATGGAGCTGGCTGAAGACAGGGGCTGAGAGCTAGCCTGCTGCTGTGGGATTCCTTCCATAATGAATTTGAAATAACCTCTCCTTATAAACTGCCAAAGCAAGACACATGACAATTTCCTTTGAAAAGGCTCTAGCTTAGTAATAGTGAGGGAAAATAGCCCTGCAGTTCCTTGAAGTGGAACAGTGGAGGTAGACAGACAATACTGTAGCTGTGCGAGTGTAGAGGGAAGAGGCAGTAGAAGGTCTTGTGACTGATTTATTGCATGGAAATGAAGACTATGCAGTGGTACGTAAAGTTTATGCATCAGCTGAACTGATCAATTGCCCCACACTTTCTGGTTTCCATGAAACAGCTGGGCTCTTTTCTATTCCTAAGGATAAAGGAATAAGTGAACTTTCTTTCTCTTCTAAGTTCTGGCTGACAGCACAGATTCTAATGGCTGCACATGTGTTATCACTGAAGAGAATTTGAGTAATTACAATTCTTCACTTTGTGTGCAGTGAATTGAAGGCTGACCCAAGCTACCAGAGGCTGTATCTTCACACTGTTTCCAGTGATGAGGAAAAATAACTGGGACCCTGCATTCAACATAAGTCGCACAGATGCTAGCATAGTCCTTCTGGTGGCTAAGAAGAACAATAATGAAAAGGATTTTGACCCTTTCAGATTTCTTTTAGCATCCATAAGAGGGAGTTTGCACTGGTCGTGAGGATGTGGAGAGAATGTGCAAGCCAAGTTCACAGTACTAACTGAGCAGTACCATAGTAAGAGTAAATGCAGTAGTTTTATCTGGCCAAATACCGGGCATATCTTCTGTCCCACAACCACAGTTTCAGAGCAAAGGGAAGCACACGGATGTGATGCAGCATCCCTGTTACAGGAGTTCCCATAGGAGGCACAGTTAGTGGAAAAATGACTCTCTGTTTTGATATAGCTGAAAGTTTGACTTCTGTTAGTGTACCTCAAGTATTTCAGGATCTGAGACCTAAATTAGGGTATAGATCACTCTGTTAGGCTTTCCTTAAGCTAACATTCCCATAATGCCTGCCCACTGTGTTAATTCTCATGTCATGAGCTACTCAGATCTTGTGGTACTGCATGCTTGATGAAAACGAACACAAAAAAAATTATTTTGTGTATGCATGTTCTGAAGAATTCCTAACCACTTTTTTCCTATTAAGAATGCACAACATGTTAGTTCAGTGGAATTTTGAAAGTTTTAGCTTGTGACCGAGATAACAGTTTCAGAACTGCATCTTGGAATAGCTAAAATACTTTACCTGTTCTTGCTGGACTATATTCTATACTGCAATTCAGTCAGATGTTGGGGTTCAAAGACCCCAACAATACTATGAGATTTCTCAAAGCAGAAGCAAGTTCAGGTTCTGGGTACATGCAAAATAAAGAAACCTGACATCTGAGGGATATAAACCAAGAAAAACACTTTTTATGGTGTTGGTTTAAGAACAGCTTTAAAGCTCTCACAGTCTTACAGGATTAACATCTTTTTTAAAAAGCTGATGTAGCAAAGTAGTAGAGTGAACACACAAATGCACCATATAAGACAGTGGCATGTATATTATTATGTCTCTATTTACTGAAAATACTATGGGCAGCTTTCCCAAAGATTTGCAAAGTATTGTTACCTCCGAAAACAGGGAGGTTTTGAACACTCAAGGGGAAGACTTCTGTTTTATTAATGTGCTTAAACTAAAACATTTTGTTCATTCAAACTGTTTGAATGGCTCTTCTTGAAACACAGTCTTGATTCAAGTATTGTTACTTCAGGAATAAAAATGCTTTTTGTGTATTTTGGATAACAGCTGTCATAGCAAAAGTGTCATAAAGAGGTGCATTAAGCTACAGGAACATGTGGAAGCCAATAAATAAGAGCACAGTTTAAACATTTTCACAAATATTTCTGAACTACATAATTTTTCCCTTCTTGAGCAATGATGTAAAAAAAATATATTAATTGGTCTGTGCGATAAAATTACTGCTGTATAATCATGATTAGCATTGTAACTTTTATCAGATTTGAACAGCCAGCAAAACTTCAGGCTTTAACAGACACATGAATGGTAAGAGTTTTTGTCTTCCTTTGTCCAAGATACTTTTCATCCTCTTTATCAATGTCTATCTTCACAGATTTCATGAACCACAATAAACTAAACTTCTACTACTAATACTGAACTTCTACTAACATAGAAAAATTAAGGGGTGTGTTATTTTGCTTTGTTGTTTTCTTTTTTTTTGTTGTTATTTTGTTTTGCTCCCCCCACTATGCATACAGATAAACTTTCAGTAGTACAAACTTGGGTTGTCAGGTCTGTATTCCAGAAGATGTAAAGAGATAAATGAACTATTCTTGAGGTCTTTTTTTTTTTTTTTAGGTAGACTTTTATGACCCCCTCTCAACAAACACCATACAATTTTCTTATGCTACCGAAGAGATATGCAGCTGATACTCTGCCTGTCTCATCTGAATGGTCTCGTCTGAGATTTAAATGAGTTCTACACACAAGATGAGTTTTCAGGGTCTCTTGGGGTAACCTATAAAGCTGTCATACCTACCACTAGTCCAACTGATAAAGCTTGGCACAGCTGGCAATGGACACTCAGTAAATGACAGAAACTGAAGGAAGATGGAGATTGAATTCACGCTTCATCACATCCCATAAAAGGCAATTTTTCAAGGTCGACGCTTAGATGAACAAGTGGAAGAGCATAGGGCAGTGTTCCGTGCAGCTTATGCACCCTGCATACAGTTGTTTCCCTGGCATGATGTGTGTGGAATTACGTATTTTCCCAGATATATGGGAACAAATCTCTCTTCCCCAAAATACACCTCTTGAACTTTACAAAGCCAGACTAGTTTTGACCAGATGCAACACTTTGTATGGAGAGCATTAAAACAGAGGTGATAACAAAGAAGAAGAACAGATCTGCTTATCAAGACCTCCCATCAGAAACTGTCCAGCAAAGATATGTCCAGTGGTTGTGCCTCTGTATTTCTTGTGCTGAGTTATGGCAATGGTTATAGTGTAAGTCACGTGGTTAACTCTGGGATATGGTGGAAACATCACATCTTCAGGAGAAGTGGTTCATTCACTGTAGCTGAAAGACAAACTTTCAGAAGTTTTCAGAAAGCTGCTCCTGACTTCTGAAATGTGATGAGGCAATAAGTCACTGTTGTCATGGTACAGAATGGATACTTCCTTAGTTGAAGAAAGACTGGAAAAGTTAACAACCTAGTAGAAGATAACTTTGTGTTTTGTTAGAGGAGATCTACAGAGAAACATTTTATCGTGTAGAATTTAGCTAAAACAAGCTTTAATGATAAACTGTGATTTTTGAGGGGTTTTAGGAGGAATTTATTTATGTGTCCCAATAATAACTTCTCCAAGTTTTCACTGCCCCAGTTGAATACAAATGATGGGTGAATGTCAGCACTCGGTGGATGTTTTGAATGCTATTTAGGTAGTTTATGAGATGTGAAATACAGCTGACCATCCACATGCCATTTGTAGCATGTGTTCAAAGTGAATGCATAAAAAATGGAAATACTACCACCGTAAGGAAGATTAGCAGTTAATTTTAAGAGCAACTTGTGTCAGTAGGTACAAAGCAATCTAGCTCTTCTCATGAATAGCATCCAGTGGTGTATCCTTAAAGTTTTCCTTTTATGTGTTAAATTCTGGGGCAGATGCATGCAAAACAGGGCACTGAAATGTAACCTGAGTTTCTATACCACAACTTCAAATTTAGGCCAGCCAGGATGGCAGTGTTTTTTAATGTATAGGCCTTGTGTCTGAACACACAGCCCCATTTTTCAATGAATCATTGTATTCCTGCATGCTAAATCACAAAGTGCCACAAATCTAGGTTCTGTCTACTTGCTGTTAAAAATTGCTTTTACTTCTGCCAGTCCTGTCCACCCCTTGCTACAGTAATCCAGCATTTCCTTACAAGTGATTACTTGCTGGGAGTACTGATTCTGTGGGAACTAGCCTTATTATCTGTTTACCAGAGGTGAACCAAAAGTGCTGACAGAATAGCATTATCAGAAAGATGCTCTTCTTTATCACCCCTTCCATTCCCTAGTCTCCTGTCACTTTCTACTTTAAACCATCTGGCATATCTATGATGAGATTCCCCCAAGTCTGGCCATCAGTTTAGTTACAGCAGCGCGCTCTTTGATGAAAATGGCTGCGCTGCACTCTGCTGTTGTTACCATTTCAGAATGACCTGGAGATCTGAAGCTAAAAACAGATGTCTCAATAAATTTTTGTCAAAAAGTAATTACCTTGGGAGCAAGGAAACAAATGGTGGGAAGAGGTAGGACCAGATGCATGGCTTCAAAATTCACAATAATAACTGTAGGTAAATTTTGGATAACCAATTGGAGAAGACAGTGACTGCACTAGAAAAAAATTGTCATCAACTACATATGATTTTGATTTTAAATGAATCACTGGAATTCAGTATCTGCTAATGGTATGCAGAATTTGAGCAGTAGGGATTGAGAAAAGGTATCATCCTGAGTGCTTTTTCGCAAGTAAATCTCAGCCGATATGACACACTACTCTTCCCTCAGGAATCTGGCCAAGCCACTTCTTCCTTTTCAGCAAATAAAGCTTGATGAACTGTAGATTTCACTAGTAACCATAAAGAATTTATGTTTTCACTGTGTAGAAAGTTGGTTGTATGTTAATACAGCATGCTGAGAGCACAGGGGTGATTTGGGAAAAAACTTGTGTGTTTCCACTGTATAAAAACAGAGGGAGATTGCTGATTGCTTTGTCAGCTGAATAGAGGAGTTTCTTCCGAGTGTTTAAATAGCAAGCCAAAACTAAAGGAAGGATCCAGATCAGGTTCCAAAGCCTGATTGAGTGCTTGGACACAGAGAACACAGTTTAAATATTCCAAGTCTGCAAGAAGACTACTATCAGTATTATTTCTAGTACTGATTCTCTAAGGAGGAGAGTTCTAATTGTTGGTTAAATAGTCATTTATACATTTAGTAATGTGAAGAACTAATTTCCAGTGACGTAGGATGGAGCCTCTACTCTTTATTATAGGCTGCTTTCCACTGCTTATTTTCTGTATCTTAGCAAACGCCTTACAATGCTACTTATGGGGTCCTTATGGCAGCAGTCTTGTGGTGCCCAGCCATAGATACCTCTATTTTAGAGAAAGTTATGTTTAGAATTTTGTGTTTGATGGTTGGTCTTTGAAGACTAATTCCACAAATAGTATCCTCATATATGTGCTGTTCAGTGCTATGGCAACATCTGCACTACTGTTTTTGACGGTTCATGGTGAGTAATAGGGAGAGATCATCTTTTTAAAACAGTAGTAAAGAAAATAAATCTACAGGTAGATAGAACTAATCTACTCATCCAGTGTTGAGCTACAAGATCAAGAAATACATTTAGACTTGAATCAGACAAGGCTGTTCTACAGCTGCATTTTAAGAAAATGTTGTGGATAATGGAAGAAGCCATTTCTAGCTGCTGGAGTGATGTTGCAGAAATGCCAAACTGATTAGAGGGCTTCATAGCTCAGACAACACTCAATTTCTCTACTTCCTGTGCAAAATCCATTCCCTGAAGCAGTATGTACTGCAATCTGGTGCATCCACAGATCCCCTTAGCAGAAGTGCTGGCACCTTAAGAACCATGTGAAACTGGGAGGCCTTCCACATATCTTTCTTCCCAGCGTGGTTTAACTTGCTAGAAATTTACTCCTAGAAGAGGAATAATGAATTAATGTTCTACTTAGGTAGGCTTTCGACTATTCCTTCTTTCTTTGCCTTTCTTTGCCTCATACTCATATCCATCCTGTAAGTAGAAATGATTGCAGTATTGTTTATCCTGACATGCAAATTGCAGTTCATAGGAAGAGTTCCCACAACCCGGAAAGTTGGCTGGCTGGGGTCCATTCTGTGAAGACAAGTAAAGATTATTTGGGAAACAGTAAAACTTGTCTAAAGTAATTGGCAACTTGTTCAAATATTTCAGAGTTTGGACAGGTAGTCTTCTTATGGTATCAAAAAGAAAAAACTGTGCAAGCTGATTCCCTGGAAAAGGTGGCCTCGTTCCTCCCAGATGCCCCATTTTAATTATGCTGTCAGAAAGTCTAAGACTTCATTGTGTCCCCAACCCAGAGACCCTTTATATAACCTTATTGGTAGAAAGTGTGGTGTTTCTGCTTTTGTTTTAAGAAGTATTAAGTCAAATTACAGAAGATTATACCCTCTAAATGAGGGTGAGAGGAGTGGATTCCATCCCACTATAACAGTGGAACAAGTCCGAGACCTTTTCGTTAAATGGAATGCATATAAGTCCATGGGGCTGGATGATATGCATCCCAGGGTTCTGAGAGAGATGGCTGATGTGGTTGCTGAGCCGCTCTCCATCGTATTTGAAAAATCATGGCTGTTGAGCGATATCCTGGTGATTGGAAAAAGGGAAACATTACTCCCATTTTTAAGAAAGGGAGAAAGGATGACCTGGGGAACTACAGGCCGGTGAGCCACACCTCTGCGCTTTAGAAGATCATGGAGCAGATCCTCCTGGTTGCCATGTTATGGCACATATGAGATGAAGAGCTGATCCTAGACAGCCAGCATGGCTTCACCAAGGGCAGATCTTGCCTGACTGATCTGGTGGCCTTCTATGATGAAGTGGCAGCATCAGTGGACAGGGGAAGAGCAATGGATGTCATCTACCTGGATTTTTACAAAGCCTTTAACATGATCCCTCACCACATCCTTCTCTCTAAATTGGAGAGGTATGGATTTGAAAGATGGACTGTTTGATGGATTAAGAATTGGCTGGCTGGATGCAGCCAAAGGGTTGTGATCAATGGTTCTGTGCCTGGGTGGAGGCTGGTCACAAGTGGTGTGCCCCAAGGGTCGATCTTGGAACTGATGCTCTTCAACATCTTTATCAATGACATAGACGATGGCATTGAGTGCACCCTCAGCAACTTTGCAGGTGACACCAAACTGAGCAGTGCAGTTGATACAGTGGAGGGAAAAGAAGCCATCCAGAGAGACCTGACAGGCTGGAGAAGTGGGCCCATGGAAACCTAATGAGGTTCAATAAGGCCAAGTGCAGGGTGCTGCACTTTGGTCGGGGCAATCCCAGGTATTCATAAAAACTGGAGGAAGATCTCCTTGAGAGCAGCCCTGTGGAGAAATACTTGGTGGTCCCAGTGGACGAGAAACTGGACATGAGCCAGCAGTGTGTGCTTGCAGCTCAGAAGGCCAACTATATCCTGGGCTGCATTAAAAAGGGAGTGGCCACCAGGGAGGGGGAGGTGATTGTACCCCTCTACTCAGCTTTTGTGAGGCCCCACCTGGAGTACTGTGTCCAAGCCTGGGGACCCCAGTACAGGAAGGACATGGAGCTCTTGGAGCAAGTCCAGAAAAGGGCCAATAAAATGACCAGAGGGCTGGAGCACCTCTCCTATGAGGAAAGCTTGAGGGAACTGGGCTTGTTTAGCTTGGAGAAGAGGGAGGTCCAGGGAGACCTCATTGTAGCTTTCCAGTACTTGAAGGGAGTGTATAAATAGAAGGGGAACGACTGTTTACATGAGTTGATAGTGATAGAACAAAGGGGAATGGTTTTAAACTAAGACTGGGGAGATTTCGGTTAGATATTAGGAGGAATTGTTTCACTCAGAGGGTGGTGACACACTGGAACAGGTTGCCTAGAGAGGCTGTGGATGCCCCATCCTTGGATGCATTCAAGGCCAGGCTGGATGTGGCTCTGGGCAGCCTGGTCTAGTGGCTGGTGACTCTGCCCACGGGGGGGGATTGAAACTAGATGATATTTGAGGTCCTTTTCAACCCAGGCCATTCTGTAATTCTATGATTCTATGGTTCTATGATAAGATAAAATTTTATTTTAGAGCTCTTACAAATCTGTCAGTTTTCCCCTTATGTATGGCCTGTTTGGGAATTAATACTGAATATTCCCCTCAAAATCCAAAGTCTATCTTAGTCATCATGACTGCTTTGTAAGAGACAAGAGAAGATTATTAAACACTTTGAATGTCTCTCTTCTGCTAATAAACTTCTCTTCCTCTTCTTTTTCACTGATATATTTTCAGATATTTCTGATTACAGAATTACAGAATTGCAGGGGTTGAAATGGACCTCAAGAGATCATCAAGTCCAACCCCCCTGCTAAAACCGATTCCCTACAGTAGATTGCACAGGTGGGCATCCAGATAGGTCTTGAATATCTCCATAGAAGGAGACTCCACAACCTCTCTGTGCAACCTCTCTGGGAAATAGCCATCTCAGGAGGTACTGCACATGACTCTTATGCAGGTGCCCAGGAATGCCTACACGTGACTCTTACCAAAGTGCTCAGCAGGGACAGGGAGGTGATTGTCCCTCTCTACTCTGCCCTCATGAGTCCCCATCTGGAGTACTGTGTCCAGATCTGGAGACCCCAGTACAAGAAAGACAGGGAGCTGTTGGAGATGGTCCAGAAGAGGGCCACAAAGATGATCAGGGGGCTGGAGCACCTCCCCTACAAAAACAGGCTGAGGGAGCTGGGCTTGTTCAGCCTGGAGAAAAGAAGGCTGCAGGGTGACCTCATTGCAGTCTTTCAGTACCTAAAGGGAGCCTATGCACAGGAGGGGAGTCAACTCTTTGAAAGGGTAGATAACAGCAGGACAAGGGGAAATGGTTTTAAGTTGAAGGAGGGAATATTTAGGTTGGATATCAGGGGAAGTTCTTCACTGAGAGTGGTGAGGTGCTGGAACAGGCTGCCCAGAGAGGTTGTGGATGCCCTGTCTGTGGAGGTGTTCAAGGCCAGATTGGATGGGGTGCTGGGCAGCCTGGTCTAGTATTAAATGTGGAGGTTGGTGGCCCTGCCTGTGGCGGGGGGGTTGGAGATTCATGATCCTTGAGGTCCCTTCCAACCTGGGCCATTCTGTGATTCTATGAATGCCATATTGGCAGAAGAAGGATAAAAAAGGGACCAACAACCATGAGGGTAGGTGTCTGACATCAGATGACTCATGACATGATGCCTGCCTGCGGACGGACTCTCCTGGGTCTAATCTGTCTGTACCTGCTTGCTGCCAAAGGCCGGCCACGCTGCTGCTGCTCTCCTCCTGCGCTTTTGCCTCAGACCATTGGAACGGTGTGCAGCGGGAACACTGCTGGATCTTGGTGGTGACTATCCCCACTTTACTTAATTCTTGATCGTTTCCTATCTTTCCTGTCGCTCGCTTTCCCTTCTCCATCACCCTAATTCGTAATAGTTGCAGGCCTCCCCTTCCTCATCTCCCTGATTGATTAAGATTTGTAATAAACTGGTCAGACCAACATTTGAACTGTTGTTTCTTAATCTCCTGTCGGGTATACATATATCAAAGAATCTCCTCATCAGGCTCCTCCCCACCCAACTCTCCAGTCTGTCCAGGTTTTGTTGACTGACAGCACAGCCTTCCAGTGAGTCAGACACTTCTCCCAACTTTGTATCGTCAGCAAACTTGCTGAGGGTGGACTCTATCCATTCATCCAGTAGTTGACAATGATGTTGAATAAGACTAGACCCGTCACCTAACCTGGGGAATAATGCTAGTTACAGGCCTCCCACCAGACAGTGCTGCTGATGACAACCCACTGAGCTCTCCTAGTCAGCCAGTTCTATATCCACCTCACTGTACACTCATCTGTGCCACACATTCTAACTTTCATAACAAGGATGTTGTGGGAGATGATATCAAATGCCTTGCTTGAGTCAAGGAACACAACATCCACTGCTCTCCCCTTATCTACCCAGCCAGTTATGACATCAGAGAAGGCTAGCAGGTCGGACAAGCATGATTTCCCCTTGGTGAGTCCACGTTGTCTACTCCTGGTAACCTTCTTCTCTTCCAATTGCTTGGAGAGGGTATCCAAAACAAGTTGTTCCATCACCTTTCCAGGAACAGAGGTAAGGCTGACTGGCCTGTAGTTTCCCGGATCCTCCTCCTTGCTCTTTTTGGAGACTGGAGTGACACTGGCTATCCTCCAGTCTCTCCTGTTCGTCAAGACCTTTCAAAGATGATGGGGAGTGGTTCAGCAGTCACCTCTGCCATCTCCCTCAGCATCCGTGGGTGCACCCCATCAGGGTCCATGTATTCATATGCACTGATTTTGGCTAGAAAGCACACTGGCCAGATCCTCCTCTACCAGTGAGAAATCTTCCTTTCTCCAGACTCTCTTACCTCCAGGATCTGGGATTCCTGAGGGCTAGTCTTATCATTAAAGACTGAAGCAAAGAAGGTATTCAGAATCTCTTCCTTCTCAGCATCCCCCGTTAACAAGGCACTTTAGTAGTGGACCCACATTTTCCCTAATCTTCTTTTTACTGCAGACATACTTAAAAAAACCCTTTCTTGTTATCCTTTGCCTCCCTTGCATGGTGGGCCTTAGCCTTCCTCACTGCATGTCTACAGGCCCTGAAAACATTCCTGAAAATCTTCCCAGGTGGACAGCCCCCATTTTTCCACATTTCATGGACCTCCGTCTTTCCTTTAATCCATGAATTCATTACCTATCCATTCAGGCTTCCTGACACCCTTCCCTGATTTCTTACTCTTCGTGATGCACTAATACTAATCTTGAGTTTAGAAGAAGGGGTGTTTAAGTGTCAACCAGCTGTCATGGGCCCCTCATTGTATTGTATTGTATTGTATTGTATTGTACTGTACTGTATTGTATTTATAGTTGCTATAACTAGCAACAGCCCCAAAAGGCTTGCTTGAATGGAAACTATTCAAAGATACCTTAGGAAAATAAGTTTTGCTCTGTTGTTCTGCTTTAGATGAAGCTGAGGATACATCTGAAAGATCAATCTCAATTATTAATTTATTCAGCAGAACCAGGCTAACATTTTCAAAGATGCCTTCAAGACTTAGATACTGGACTTACTGAATCTAAGTCACAATGAACATTTAATCTTAGTCTTAGAGGTAAGTTTATAGAAGTTTTCTTAAGATTTTAGCATGAGCATAAAATTTCCTTTGGAGCAAGAAGTTGCTTGAAATCTAAGACACGGGAGAAAAAAATAAAAGGTCTAATGAGATCTTTAATATGCGTACCTAGAGCTGCCTCAATCTAGAGCTGTCTCAATCTCCCAGGCAAAAAACAGGATCTGAGGAAATGGCCACAAGTTGCGCCAGGGGAGATTTAGATTAGACATAAGGAAAAACTTTTTCTCTCAGAGAGTGGTCAGGCACTGCAATGCCTGCCCAGAGAGGTGGTGGAGTCACCGTCCCTGGCAGTGTTCAAGAGGTGTATGGATGAGGTGCTATGAGATATGGTTTAGTAGCTTAGTGGTAGTAATGATGATGGGAGGACAGTTGGACTAGATGATTTTGTAGGTCCTTTCTGACCTCGTGATTCTATGATTCTGTGATTCTATAGAGGTGCCCATGTTTTTCTAAGGCATTAATTATATTTTTTATTCTGTGAAGAGTTGACATAGTCCAGATATATCTAAACAACAAAACAAAGTTTTGTTGTTAAAAAGTTCTGGATTAATTTATGTAATCTCAGCGTCAATACTAATGCAAAGACAGACATTAATGCAATGTGGATTTGATACATAGTAAAGTAAACGCGTCTCATGCTGCTGTGCTTTTATTCTTATCCAATAGTAGTGTGAGGTATGGAAATGTGCTATCATACATTACTCTTGTGCCATCCTTTTGTTGTTCACTTATATGTCATTTCCGATCAGTAAATTAAGTAATGTATCTTCTGAAACACCAACCCGCGTAATGTTTTAAGTCCACCAGGACAAGTACCAGTTACACTATTTCTAGCAACAGCATAACGGGTAGACCATACACTCAAGATATGAGAAAATAAAGTTTGACATATTCCTGTACAATCCAATTGTGAAGAGTACAGTCAGGCTGTAGTATGACTTTCAGAAACTGGTGTCAATGTTCTATTGAGAGAGAGAATGTCTAATTTTGTGGCTAAATCCAGTCCTGGAGAATGATTTGCTAGTTTCAGTAAGTGTAGTGGGCATGTATTTAACTTACTGATCTTTTTACTCTTTCTCTGTGTGTGTGTGTGGTGGGCAGGAGATGCCTTTCTTTTTTGGTGGGAAAAATAATGTATGTATGTGGCATTAGGTATTTTAGCAAAGCTTCATTTACTTTAACATTAACAAGACATTTTGAAATGTTTTCTTTACCTATTTCTTTCTCCTCTTGTATCCGATACATCAAAATGTAAAAAGTCTTGTGGGATACACAAGTCATTTACTGTTACATTAATCATTCTTATGTTTTAGACCTATTTTTTTTCATTTATCAATACATGATTTATCAGTGGTTTGTTTAAAAAACTCACTAAGACAAATGTGTAGTAGGGCCTCCATCCAGTGTTTAATTTGGTGTGTGGTCTGCACAGTGACAGTCATCTAACTGTATTTATCTTTAGAAAACAATTTAAAAAGTATTGTTTTTTCAGATAAAAATGATAAACAGTTTAACTCCATGTATTATGAATAAGAAAGCACATAAGTGCAGGGTTTCCAGGCAGGCATAACCCTAGGAATATTTACTGCCATTCAAAACAGAATTGTCCATCACAGCCTAGCTTGTCATTGCCTTAGTCTGTGAACTCTGACATCTTCATCTCTTGAGCTATTTTGTGCCCACTTGAACTCATGATTTCTGCCAGTGCACAAGTAGCTCTGTATTTGATCCCTTTGCTTAATGACTTTAGGGAGTACTTGCAGAAATAAAGGGCCATTAGGGAGGCCAAAGCAGCGAGTCTAATATGCAGGATACTGTCATCTTCCATCAATGTCCAACACCAGAAGAGTTTTGGCACAGTGTGCAGTATTTTCATGCATTAACAGTGTGAATTCTTCATAAATTTGTTTGTGTAATGCACTAATTTATTAATATATGGACATAAAAACAAAAACAGAGCTGGAGCGTTTTGAAAATCACCAAAAAAGATTTTGTCCATGTGTCCATGTTCTTTTGCAAACTGTAGAAATCATTACGTTGATTTTCATGGTGTTTAACTACAGTATTTAACTACACTTACCACATAACTGCATTTAACTACATTTATCTACTGTATGCAATACCTCTACGTGTCTATAACTTTTTATTGTGTGGTAACTATGATATTAATAAATAGTGAGTTAAACTAATATTGTTAGCATGGATATTGGAAGCCTGGATATGAAGAACAGACTGGTCTGCACCTTTTTTTTTTCTTCTTTTTTTTTTAAATGATATTTTATTTCTCAGAGAGTACATCATAGCTTACATACATGCACATATGCAGTTATGCAAAATAAAAGACTTTGTAGGAAGTCTTGAGGACCACAAAGGCAGAGCATGATCTTCTTGACCTGTTAAGTAATAATAATCTCTTCCAGTTATAAAGCAAGACTGTGAAGTTCTGCAGTCTATTTCAAGGCTGAAAAATGAAAAAAACTGAAAGTTTCATAGGTACTGGAAAATAAAGTTAGAATAGAGACCGCCATATGACCTTTATAGCATGCTATTTTAGGTCTGAGTAGAGAAGTTCGTCCATAAGCAAACATAATGTCAATAATTTAGTCTCTGAGTTGAAGAAGCATCAAGGACAGATATTACTGAAGACTTCTCATTTCCTGATGCTTCAAACGTCCTGCTGCCTGCTCAGAGAATTTTCTCCATTCTTTATAGACTGTTCTCTGCATTGTACTAGCTTCTTTGCAAAGTAGTCTGTTGATATTCAGATTATGAGTGACACTATCAAACATGTAAATAACAAGAAAGAACAACTTTGCTTCATGTCATAGTATTGGTCATTTTGGGAATGCGTAATGTTGTATTGCCTGTCGAATTTTCTGTGATTAACTTAAGAAAAACTTCTAAGGGAAGGGCTAATATGCAAGACATTTACTTAAATTTTTGACAGTTTAAGATCAAAATGCTCTGGACTGTTTGTCCTTGGTTTTATACTTTTTAACCAAGTAGTGGTTGGTTTAAGCATAAAAGTTTCTCAGTATGAACAATCTAAGGTGTATGTTCATCTAAGGTGACTGAATTGTTGTTTTCCATAGTTCCATTTTAAATAAAATAAACCATTGCAAAAGCTCTGCATAAATAAAAGTGGCCTAATCCAATTTAAGAAAAAATTTCTAAGTGCAATTATGTTTGTAGTCTCAATAAGATTAGAGCTTAAATAAACAAATAAATAAATCTATTTAGAACTGCATGCTTAGTTCTTTAAAAAACTCATAAATACCTAATTTCACTTTAACTTGCTCTGGATTTTTGCAGCAGCTTTCTTTTGTTCTTCATGCGTTACTGCTTCTTTCAATCCAACCCCCATCCCACATGCTCTGCATTTCCCCGTTTCCATTTCAACCTTCTAAGAACTGCTCTGTCTAAGTACATTGAGAACACTGCAACACGTTCCAAAAACACAAAGTTAACCCCTAAACGTCCTGCACCGTACTACATAAACTCAGAAAAAGAGTTCTTTCATAATATTATCAATTGATACATGCTTCCCAGCTGTTGCCTCTGCCCTGAAGTTAATAGAATTATGGTAAATTCCTCAGTGGACCAGTGACACGCTGCAATGAAGGCGATGATTACCATAATTTTTGTACTCTGTTTCATACCATTTTTGTCATCTGCTAACTCTTTTCCTTTCATTTCATTTCAGAACATTTCATAAATAATTGGCATGATAGAAAATCTTGATTAAATGCTTCGTATCAAAGCCACCAGAATTCTGGACTGCATGTGCTTAAGTACATTTAAAGCCTTGTTTTCCAAAACAATGAAGCAGTTAAAATCTCTAAAAGATGAAAAATAGATTCTGGTAGTTCTTTGCTATTTCGCTGCTATAAGGGTTAACTGTAATCCTGCTCCTTGATTTACTTTTCATTTTCATTCCGCTGAACCAACCCTGCAGGTTTATAGTTCCACGGCTTATTGTATGCACATATGAATGTATGTATGTATGCATTATTCAGAACCTGAAACCATATGGAGAATTCTGCTTTCTTGTTGCCTTTTTTTTTTCTTTCTTTCTTTCTTTTTTTTGCTTTTTTGTACCAGGAAGTAGTAAATTGTTTTGAGATGCTATTAAGTCTTTAAGTTACAAAATCTAGATTCCACCTTAAAAATGTTCCATACTGTACGTTACATAGCCTGTGGTGCTGACTAGCTGCCAAATATCTATCAGAGAGTGATTTATGATATATGATATGTTCCTCAGCCCAAGTGGAGACTGTTTAGTTGAAACATGAGAAAGGAGAGGCCTTGTGCTCTCAAAACCATGATGACAAGTTTCTGTTTGGCTTTCTGAGGGAACATACAGTACAAAACGTGCCATATTTTACAATGCCAAAACTTATGTAAGGAACAAAACTAAATTCCTTAACTCTTGTTTTAATTAGTTTTTAGTTTTTCTTTCTTTTTTTTTTCCTTTTTGGTGAGGTCTGCTTCTTCACATAAACACAGCAGTTTAAATTTTCCTTGCACTTTCCCTTCAACTCTAACTAAAGCCTGCGTTATGATTTCTGATGCTGTCTGTACTGAAAAGCATTTTTTTCCTGCAGCTGTGAAGAAGTTCCATACGGCTTTTGGGAGCTACATTTAACATCCTGTGTAGAACAATATGGACCATGAACTCCACAGTCCTGAACAGGAAAATTCCTGAAGGTCTTGTGATAGTATCCATGGACAGTTACAGCCAGTGAAAATAAATTAAAAAATAAATAATCCCTGCCTGGGGATCTAGCGGATGTCACAGAATCACAGAATCACAGAATCAGTAAGGTTGGAAGGGACCTATAAGATCATCTAGTCCAACCATCCACTTATCACCAATGGTTCTCGCTAAACCATATCCCTCATCACAGCATCCAAACGTTCCTTGAACACCTCCAGGGTCGGTGACTCCACCACCTCCCTGGGCAGCCCATTCCAGTGCCTGACCACTCTTTCAGAGAAGTAGTATTTCCTAATATCCAGCCTGAATCTTCCCTGGCACAGCTTGAAACCATTCCCTCTAGTCCTATCACCAGTTGCACGAGAGAAGAGGCCGACCCCCAGCTCACTACAACCTCCCTTCAGGTAGTTATAGAGAGCAATAAGGTCTCCCCTGAGCCTCCTCTTCTCCAGACTGAACAATCCCAGCTCCCTCAGCCGCTCCTCATAAGGCCTGTGCTCCAGACCCCTCACCAGCTTTGTTGCCCTTCTTTGAACACGTTCCAGGGCCTCGATGTCTTTCTTGCAGTGAGGGGCCCAGAACTGGACACAGTACTCAAGGTGCGGCCTCACCAGAGCTGAGTACAGGGGGACAATTACTTCCCTGCTCCTGCTGGTCACACTACTTCTGATACAAGCCAGTCTCTCTTTTAAACAGGCATTCGGACACCACGGTACCTAAATGTCAAAATATAGCATGGAACAGAAACAAACGCAAAGGCTCATTATCTGAAGTGGGCTGTATTTACTTCTTCATATCATTATATTTTCCTTCTTTGCATGTCCTTATTCTACATTTGTTCTTTACCAGATTTTACTGTGGGAGAATGGCTGGTCTGAAAATCTGTCTTTACACGGGGCAGTGGAAGTGATAAGCCTATAGCACATTCTGATTTCAAGTAAACCTATCACAGCTGCATGGTAGGTACATGTCATTTGCATCATTTTGTTTCTAGAGTTGAATGTCTGAACTCAGAAGATATACCAAGAATATATTATGAAAGCACATAACCCACAGCTCCTCAGTATCTGATAAAAATCTTGAATCAAAGGTGGTAAACTACAGAAGGGAAGAGAAGTCATACACAAGTGAATCTAGGGATGCTTTCTTTTCCAAGAGTGGTCAGGAGCTGGAATGGGCTGTCCAGGAATGGGGTGGAGTCACCGTCCCTGGAGGTGTTCGAGAAATGTTTAGATGTTGAACTGAGGGGCATGGTTTAGTAAGAAATATTGGTGATTGGAGTGGATTGGATTGATGTTCCTGGAGGTCTTTTCCAACCTTGGTGATTCCATGATTTTATGATTCTTTGCTGGCCTTGTATGACATTGTCCCAGCTCCATATTCAAGTAGACCCAGAAAGAGGGTGGAACTATTGGGTTGAAGGAGAAAACTTACCTCTCATTGTAAGAGAAGTAGTTCAAGGCCACCTGTAACACTGAATGCTATTGCCAAGCCACTCTGCATCAAATGTGAAAAGTCATGGCTGTCAAATGAAGTCCCTGTTGACTGGAAAAAGGGTAGAAAGAGAGACCTGGGAAACCACAGGCTTCACCTCTGTGCTAGAGAATATCATGGAACAGACTCTCCTGGAATCTGTGTTAAAGCACATGAAAGACAAGGAGGTAATCCAAGACAGCCATCATGGCTTCACTAAGGGCAACTGATGCTATCCACCTGAATTTCTGCAAGGCCTTTGACATGATTCCACACTATGTACTTATCTCTAATTTGGAGAAGTGGACTTGAAGAGTGGATGGTTTAGTGGATAAGGAATTGGGTGGATGGTCACAGCAAGAAAGTTGTTGTCAACAGCTCAATGTCC
Organism: Pavo muticus; assembly: GCA_016647715.1. NCBI lineage: Eukaryota > Metazoa > Chordata > Aves > Galliformes > Phasianidae > Pavo > Pavo muticus. The sequence continues at coordinate 1,916,538 of JACDJE010000267.1, forward strand.
ACTTTGATTCCACAATGATTCTGTGATGATTCCATGATTCTATATGGTTCTATGGTTCTACATGACTCAGTTCTGTGTAGATTTCTCTGGAAATGTATGGTCCCAGGAGAACCAGGGAGTACTTTGGCCATGTGCCCACAGCAGCTGGGAGCACAGAACTGTGACAGCTGCAATTTTGCTCAACCTCCACTCAGCCCAGATACAGCCAGTAAGGCGAAGTAATATACTCTGTGACATAACAATAAACTTTTCAGAAAAAAAGCCTCTTCTGAATCCCTCTAGGGTCCTTAAACACAATACCTTATTTTGATAAGATTAATTGAGAACATAGATAATTTCCACATTTGTGATTAGCACAGTTATATGGAGAAGCTGCAAATCATAATTTAGACATTAGAGGTCACATTGGCTTCAGTCCGTTGAGGCTGTTGGGATGAAATTTCAAGCTTTTGTGTGAAACGTCCTCAGAACAGAGACTATAGAGAATTAATAGAGACACCATTAAAGCAGAGAAGAAAGAGAGTGCTGAAAGGTCTGGCTAAATAAACTGTCACACAGATATGTTTCTGTTTACATAGATCATTCTTCTTGGTCAGTAAGAATTAAATCCCTGGGAAGTCAATTTGAGTAGTCAGTCAATAATGGGGAAAAAAAAATCAGTCAATCCTGGCTATTGAAGACTGTTATCCTTTTCAGTTCTTGGATCAATATGCTGTTGTTTTTGAACTCAATTATTGGCCCATTCCAGGTACGTGCAAGCTGACAACTGAAGAAAACCTCTCTCTGATGGCTTCTCGAAACTACTGTATTTTCTTTTTCACCATTAGTAAGTTTGCAGATGACACCAAGTTGGCAGGAAGTGTTGATCTGCCTGGGGGTAGCAAGGCCCTACAGAGGGATCTGGACAGGCTGGATCACTGGGCTGAAGCCAATGGGATGAGGTTCAACAAGACCAAGTGCTGGGTCCTGCACTTTGGCTACAACAACCCCAGGCAATGCCACAGGCTTGGGGCAGAGTGGCTGGAAGACTGTGTAGAGGAAATGGACCCGGTGTTACTGGTTGATACTTGGCTGAACGTGAGCCAGCAGTGTGCCCAGGTGGCCAAGAAGGCCAATGGCACCATGGCTTATTTCAGAAATAGCGTTGCTAGCAGGAGCAGGGAAGTAATTGTCCCTCTGTACTCAGCACTGGTCAGACCGCACCTCGAGTACTGTGTTCAGTTTTGGGCCCCTCACTGCAAGAAAGACATTGAGGCCCTGGTGTGTGTACAGAGAAGGGCACCGAAGCTGGTGAGGGGTCTGGAGCACAGGCCTTACGAGGAACAGCTGAGGGAGGGGATTGTTCAGTCTGGAGAAGAGGAGGCTCAGGGGAGACCTTATTGCTCTATATAATTACCTGAAAAGAGGCTGTAGTGAGCTGGGAGTCAGCCTCTTCTCTTGTGTAACTAGTGATAGGACTAGAGAGAATGGCCTCAAGTTGTGCCAGGGGATATTCAGGCTGGACATTAGGAAATACTGCTTTTCCGAAAGACTGGTCCGGTGCTGGAATGGGTTGCCCAGGGAGGTAATGGAGTCACCAACCCTGTTCAAGGAATGTTTAGAAGTTGTGTTGAGGGACATGGTTAGTGGGAACTATTGGTGGTAGGTGATGGTTGCACTGGATGATCTTGTAGGTCTTTTCCAACCTTGGTGATTGATTCTACGATTCTGATTCTTGTGTTAATCACAAGTTCAGCTATAGCAAGCTACGGGATGATGTGACGGATTGTTGTGATAAAAGATGCAACGTGGAAACTAGACTAAGAAGTGCGTACATGACTAGGAGGTGAGCAAACATTAGTTTGGGAATGGAGACACTGCATCTCTAAGAGCTGTGCATCTCTGTAACTTCACTGAATATACATCTCCTAAAACTGATATTTAATGTGACTCTTTCTTAAATTAAATCAAATCTTGATGTATTCTGAAATACATCTCTAGGAATGTGTGACTTTTCATAGTTCTGCCTTTTATATCAGCTTAACTGTTCTCATTTATTGCATTTTCATCCAGTCTGAGAAATCAACACCTACTGCAATGCTTGTGAGACATGAGGAGGCATAGAATATGGCAAGGAAAATAAACAGAAACTTCCTGACATTAGAGAATGGGCTGAGAGACGGAGACATGATTCTTTGAAAAGACAAATTCTGTCCTGTGATCAGTGTGAACTTTTAGTTATGTTCTGAATTAATCCTCCCTCCTGGATGGCTTTATTTTTAATGCAGACTAATGATATCACACAAAACACTGCTTAAGCTCTTTCCAGGATGTTGCATGTTTTGAAATCCTTACTTCTGTCCAGGCAGACACAACTACCATTGTTTTGCATTAAGCGACCACAGGGATCCAAACAAGCCTGAGCTGGTTTTTATATGGAGTATACAAGAGCAGGTTAACAGTAGAATATGGAGAGGCAGCAGGGAAAATGCGTAACAAGCTACTGAGCTTCATGACAGGCCATTGTGATTGCCTTTCACACTAGGGAATGTTAGTATTATTTGTTTCTTTGCTGACAATACTGAGAAGATCTAGTTCTGTTTAAGAAAACATTCCATGTCACCTGCACTGCAAAACTTCTAGAATCCAAAAACTTTTCAAGATTATGGGGTCTCTAGCAACCTTCCCTCCCCTGGAAATAAAATTATGCTATTTTAGAGTACAAATAACTTTATTAATGTTAAAATAATTATTCAAGATATTTTCTTACACTTCAGTATAAGTAGCTGCTGGGATTTGCAGCTTGGCCAGAGGCCGCAGCAAAAAAACATCCTGTTGAAGTGCCTGGCACTCTGTGTTCCAGCATGATTGGCAGGAAACAGCATGTTTGGGGAAAGGGAAGATGGACATTACAGAACTATATGTTTGTTTTCCAAAACAATAGCACAATATGAAACTAAAGTAGCCCTTTATTAAACTATTTGCTGCTAGATTATTGCGTTGCATGAGTAAGTGGGGGTAGGGATGGAGACAGAGTGTTGATTGCTTATTGCATAACAGGGGGTGATGTACCTGACTCATTATATGTGTGTTCCCTTTCTTCTAGGATACGCATCAACCACATTTTGTTAAGCATGGAACTGAAATGTCTGTGTGCATCCACCCTTTCATTTAAAGTACACCACATTAGCATTAGTTTCTACTTAAACTTGATGTGACTAGATCCTTCCTTACTAGCACTGGATAAAGCAGATGTCTGTTTGCTTATTTGTTTCATTATAGCGTGCACCGCAAGAGGGAACAGGTGTTTTCGTCCATGTAGTTTCACTCTAACATTGTGTGGAATGAGGTTGGCTTTAGTCTCTGTGGAACACTGCATGAAAGACAGCTGGCTAAAGCTGCAGTGTGGATGCTTTGAACAAGCATGTTCCCCAGACGGGCAACATTCCAATGTTCATCATCAAAATCTCAGTGCCATACTGAGTGCTGGAAGGTCCTAAGATGGAGGAAAGTGAGGGAGGTCCTAAGATGGAGGAAAGTGAGGGAGCTCTTTATGTCACTGCAGACCTCCAACCTGAAAGCCCATTGCTTGTCTCTAATACCATCCCCCTGAAAAGCTGTCTGAAGCAATTTATGGTGTTTATGCATCTTTGTAGGCAATAATTTAGGTGTATACAAGGCAGCCAAGCATATAAGGCTTCTCAGATGGCATAAGGAGGGGACTGCTGAATCAGATTCTTTTTCAAGGACATTAAGTACTAGGAATGGGAATGGGGAATTTGCCTTTTTCTTATCTCCTCCCAGTAGGCCTATCTAGACATGTGCTTGTTTGTCTGTGATTCTCAAAAGAATTTTTTGTTAACTGCTGGGTAAATTGCAGCTAGATTTAAAAAAATAAAATAAAATAAAAATGATGACCAAGAGTCTCACTGTGAAGGCACAGACTAGCTACCTTGCACAGGACAGGCAAAAATCTGCAAAAACTGGTTTGGTTTGGTGTTGTCTTTAGTCCTGAATTCATTGACTATAAGTGAAATAAAAGGAATATAAATATTAAAACTTGTATATCTGATTGCTACAAACATGTAGATTAAGAAATGGAAAGAAGTTTCCAACAACCCTGGGATGAGAAATAAGCTACCGGTGAATTTGTTGTTAATTGGTCAATTACAAAAGGGTTTCTTCTACTGTGAAAGACTCTTGAACTAAGCAATGTCAGTGAAACAGCTCTGTGTTGATGTGCAATACCATCTGGCACATTTGCAGCACCAATTGCTTGGTATCAAGGATGGTCCAACAATGACCATACTCAGTTTTGGCAGCAAATTTGAATAGCAGTGAGAAAGTGGATTTTCTTCTTGTTTGTCAGAAATAAGAACGTTAGTATTGCCTAACAGATAGACTCAATGCAAAGCAGAACTTCTAGTAGTATAGGTCACTAGTATCTCTGAAGTTGCATTCTTGTCATTGAATGTCTGACCAACCAAACCAAAGAGTTATTACACTGCAGAAATGACATACATACGTTGAAGAGGTTAGAAGAAAATGCTGAGGAAAGACAACAGTTTGAACTTTATGAAAGTTGCCAGAACACATAATCCCATTGGACATTAGCATGTTGTCATAATGTAGTAAACTTTGAAAAGAATTTTCTGTCATATTTCATGTGCAGCTCCTTTCTTTCCTGTGTGGATGAAGTGTCTACGTGTCTGTAGATCACTGTAGACACCTATTCACTTAACTGTAGGCAGATGTCTGAGATATCGTAGGTCAGTTACAGGGAATAAGGATAATCCAAATGAACTCTAGTATGGTGAATTCTCTCAATAAGTAACATGTCTTCATAGCTGTAATTTTAGATGGAGCACAGAAGTCTTGGAGAGCTTTCCATGTCTACAGACTGGCTGATACACCTCATCTCACTCTGAAGAAAAGCAGAGCACACATGAAATGGAAGGCTGAAGAGAGGAATATGACAAAGCCATGCCAGTATCATTTCATGTGGAGGCAATTTTCCATTGGGGAATACCTATGTGTTTTCATGCAATTCTGTGTAAATGGTGTGGTTTGCTTTGTGTTTGTAACGTGAAGGGAAAGAGCCTACAGAGAGATGAAGATACTGTGTGTATGCATTGCATGCACTGTACTTGTGCCACACTTGCCCACTCCTTACTAGGAGTTTTTCATGAAGCAATGGCGTTCCCTTTAAAACACATGAAATGAGCAGTTTAAACAGAAGCTACATACATTTCTTGATGATATAAAAATATTTCCCTAGAGCTCTGAACTCAATTTTGACAAAGGGCATATCTTTCCAACTGGCTATTCTAAAAGTGAAACTCAGTGTATGGTAAAGAAAGATCCCACAGGAGGAAGGAATGGTGTCATTTTTGTTCTGAAAACCTCAGTTGGCATGGCAGTCCTTACTCCAGCATTGTTGCTCCTTTTTACTGCAGCAGCTAGAGGATGTTTGGACAAAGATGACTTACTGAGGATAGAGCAGTAAGACTAGCTCAATTCATCTGCATACTTTGTGGCCATTGGTATGGTACAATGATGAGTGTGGCAGAACGCTGAGCTCTCAGAACATGCTTGTAAGGTTGCAGTAGCCTGGGATCCAGCTTGCTGTCTAGCAGAGAAACTGACTTTAATACAGCTCTACAGCTCTATTTGGTTAGAGCTGGCTGAAATTTCTTTACGTCATGCTGCATATGCTTAGGCTTAGATTTTCTTTCTCATTCAAGCTTATGGAGATTTGCAATTCGTTCATGGTAAGCACCTGGTCTTTGAATTTGCAGCCATTTTGGTTTGTTTTGATCAAACACAGCTTTTTTACAAGCTTTCACCAGCATTAATTAAAAGTCTTGTCTGTAGCCTGAGACCCTCCTCCAGGTGAACTAATTAGTTGTCATATATATTGAGTGAAAACAAAAAAAAAAGTGTAAGAAAACCAACAGCAAATTATTTTTGAAATAGGAACACATATCTGTAGATGTAACTGAATGCAGTTATTGTCAGTCATAATGAAAAGATTTCTCTGTGAGAGGCATTTAATTTAATGATTTCACAAATATGTGGGGGTAACTTCATCAATTTTGAGGTGACAGGCTTGTTATATCTAAAATAGCTAGGATGTGATCATGCAAACCTTACGAGAAATAAAAATCAAAACCAGTATTTTCTCCTTCCTTTCCCTTTCAGCAGAATATTTCTGAACTTGAGGAAGAAATTCTTGTTTCTATCTAATCTGAAACAAGGTACAGTTTTTACCACATATATTTGGAGAAAAAATATGATAATAATAGCAAACCTCACTGGATAAAGAGATCATCAGTTATGCAGTACAGTATGAGAAAGTGATAATGTGAAGATTACACTATCTTGTTACAGATATTTCAAAAGTCTTGGTTTTATTTTTATTTACTGCTTACATTTTAGGAATATAGAATAGGACTTAGGCATTATCTTTGAATGAATTATGTCAGAATTTTTTAAGAATTTAAGATCTTCTTTGGTATTTTGTGCTCATTTTATATATATCTTAGAAGATACAGATACGGTTTCATATTTACCAGGATGGGAAAATACAGAAGACAGGCAGCATGACTTTAGGAAGTATGAAAGGAAAGATAGTCATGTCGTATCACCATCATATTAAAGAAAACATATTTTCAAGCTGCAATTGGCAGGAAGCTGCTTTAGTGAAGATGAGAAGGAAGGAAAAGAGAACTTTAATTGTCTGTTGTTCCCTTCTACTCAAATACTAGATCTTCTTTCACCCAAACAAGTTTATTTTGGTGGAATTAACTTCTCTGCTTTCTAAGAGATCTGGAATATTAATACAACTTCTGCATTGGTATTTCTGATAGCTGTAACTTCTTCCGTGAAGTTATTTCATATCAGTTACTCAGCTGGAAATACCTGAATTGGCATTAGCCTTCATGCAATGTCAAGTAATATATAAACAAAAAGGAAGTATTGTAGAAGCGCTTTTTAGCGTGGTCTGCGTCCACACACCCAAGCATTCAGAGGTGTTGTCTCTGTTTATAGGACATCACAGCAGTGACAAATACAACCCATGTTGGGCTCATTCTTGAATCTGTGAATTATCAAATACTGACACATGGAAACAACAGAATTGGCTCTAATATTGTCTTTTTGGTAGATTCTGCTGCTTCATTCGGTACTCAAATGCAGGAGCAAAGTAAAATTCAAAAGATTATCAGTACATCTGTGCAACAAGAGTCTTGCTGAGTGCCCTTCTTGTGCCTTGCTTTCACAAGAGCTAGAAGCTAAGCAGCATATTGTGACTAGTTCTGTAAGAGATCTTGAGTAAATAACCTTGCTTTTGCTACTGTGTTTTTTTTCTGGACTAAAAAATAAAGTTTAGTGATCACAGAATCACAAAATTGCAGACTTGCAGGGGTTGAAAGAGACCTCAAAAAATTACGGAGTCAAATCCCACTGCTAAAGTAGGTTCTGTACAGTAGGTCTCACAGGTAGGGGTCCAGATGAGTCTTGAAAATCTCCATAGACGGTGACTCCACAACCTTTCTAGGCAAAGTGTTCCAGTGCTCCGTCACCCTGATTGTAAAGATGTTCTTCTGCTTTTTAGTATGGAACTTTCCATGTTCAAGTTTTAGGTCACTGCTCCTTGTCCTCTCACTACACATCACCAAGAAGACCTCGGCCTCATCTATTTGCCTCCCACTTCCCTTTAGATATGAATAAGCATTAAAGAGACTCCCCCTCAGTCTGCTTTTCCCCAGGCTGAACAGATCCAGGTTACTCAGCCCTTCCTCGTACAAGAAATGCTCCAGGCCCTTTATCATCTTTGTGGCCCTCCACTGGACTCTTTCTAGGAGATCCCTGTCTGTTTTGAGCTGGGGAGCCCAGAACTGGACACAGTATTCTAAATGTGGCATCACTAGGGCACAGTAGAGGGGGAGGGGTCACCTCCCTCCTCTTTCTGGCTACACAACTTTTAATGCGCCCCAGGATACCACTGGCCTTCTTGGTCAAAAGGGCACACTGCTGGCTAATGGCCAACCTGCTTTCCACCAGAATACCCAGGTCCTTCTCTGCAGAGCTCCTCACAGCAGGTCATCCTGTACTGATGCATGTGGTTATTCCTCCCCAGGTGCAAGACTCTACTCTTGCTCTTGTTAAACGTCATCAGGTTCATGATGATGTAAGCAAAAAATACAAACCAACAATAATTTTACTTTCTTCTGAGCTAAAGAGCATTTTAAAACCATTTTCATCTAAAAGTAAATAAAATTTTTTTGTGCTTTACTGAGAGGCCTCGCCAAAGAGGTTCTAGCTGTAGTATGCAGAATTGAGAAGAAAGGTAGCATAGCCACTCAGATCACCAATCTTGCTAAAAAGTCCATCAGATTCTTAAATGGGAAATAGCCAGGTTTCTATATTTCGTACTGAAAACTAGTGGTGAAAAAAATAATTTGACTCTGTGAACAAACAAATGATGTAATAAGGAGCATACTGTAGGGTACCCACTGCCCAATAAAATGTGTTCTTGTCTCTGATCAGTATAATAAAGATACATACCAACAAAGACTGCATTCTATAATATTTTATGGGAAATCCTTCTTTACATTGAGATAGAAGGGCTGATTTACTTGTAGGGGTTACTTCTACCCCGATTAGCAATCACTTCATCACTTAGAATGCTACAGAAAGGGGGAATTACAAGGGAGGGAACTGCTCTCCTAGTAGTCTTTAAAGTAAAAGGCATTGGACACCTGGCACTCTATAAATACTGTGACACTGTAACACAGCAAACATGGGCACAATACAGTACTTATTCTCAATTGAAATCCATCTGTACTCTACAGTAGTAAGACAAAAGAGAATTGTTAGCACTTAAAGGCACCTTTACTCAGTCATACCACTTGACTGTTTTGTTAATTGCCCCATCTGTTAAGTGAGAACTTTCTGGCATAGGTTGGTACATGCTCTTAAACCCCTTGGTCTGCTTCCTATTGGTTCCACATGTGTTTGTATTTGTTCTCAGTAGGCAGAGATTCCAGAGAGAAAATGAACCGCTGCAGATCGATTGCAGTATCAGGCATGCAGAAGACATGGTAAAACATGCCACTGCAGTCTGGTTTACTGTTAACCCTTTAAATACAAAAAAAGTAGAGGGTGGCAGGGGAAAACAGCTCCTCCTGGAGAAAATGGAATTGGTGCCAAATACTTTACTATTGCCAAGCCAAACGGTATTAGAATGAAGATTACACTGCTGTGCTGCATATTCACACACTGAATCACACACATAGAATGGCTGAGACTGGAAGAGACCTCTGGAGAACATCTAGTTCAGCCCCCGTGCTCAACCAGGATTACCTACAGCATGTTGCTGTACAGGATACAGGACCTTTTTGAAAATCTCCAGAGAAGAAGACCCCATAATCTCTCTGAGCAGCCTGTTCCAGTACGCTGTCACCTGCACAGTAAAGAAGTTTTTCCTCATATTCAAAAGGAACATGTTGTGTTTCAGTTTGTTCCTGTTACCTTTTATACTGCATCTGGGCACCACTGAAAACCATTCTCTTGACACTTTCCCTTAAAATATTTGTATGAATTGATAAAATCCCCTCTCAGTTTTCTTCAGGATAGAGACCCAGCTTTTTCAGCCATTCATTATCAGAAAGACACTCCAGTCCCCTTCATCTTTGTAGTCTTTGTACTCTCTCCACCAGTTCCATGCTTCTCTTGCACTGAGGAATCCAGAACTGGACACAGCACTCTAATTGAAGTCTCACCAAGGCTATGGGGGAGAATAACCTCCCTCAAAGTGCTGTCAAATCTCCTAATTCACACCAGGATATTGTTGGCCTTCTTGGACACTGGGTCATGGTTAACTTGTCCATCAGGACTCCCACCAGTGATCATAACCTTCTGAGCTCTGCCAGTCAACCAGTTGTCATTCCACCTCTTATCCACTCATCTAACCAACACTTTCCAAACTTACCTGTGAGGATGTTATGAGAAACAGTGTTGAAATCTTAGATGAAGTTAAGGCAGAAAATATCCACTGCTCTCTCCTCATCTACCCAGCCAATGGCATCACAGAGGACTATCAGACTGGTTACATGTGATTTCTCCTTGGTGAATTCACGTCGTGATCCTCTTTTTTCCTACACATGGTCAGATATGATAGCAGGATGACTTGGTCCATGTTCCATGCAGGATGAATGACTTGTGGTTTCCTGGGTCCTCCTTCTTGCTGTTTTGGAAGACTGGAACTGACAGTTTTTCTACTTGTCAGTCCAGTCTCCATGACCTTTCAAAAATGACGCATAGTGGCCTAGTAATAACATCTGCCAGCTCCCTCAGCACTCGTGGGTGCTTCTTACTGCGGCCCATGTATGTGTGGGTGTAAGTTTTGCCTGAATTATCTCTAAAACAATTCTTCTCAACCAGGAGAAAGTCTTTGTTTCTCTCAGTCTTTCTCTCTTGTATTCAGGTATGGGATTCCTGACAGCTGGCCTTAACAGTGAAGACTAAAACAAAGAAGACATTCAGTAACTTTGCCTTCTCTGTATCCATCATCTAGGGCACTCATCTAATTCAGCAGCAGGCCCATATTTTCCTAAGTCTTCCTTTTGCCTCTGATGTATTTGAAGAAGTCCTGCTTGTATGTGACTTTCCCCACAAGTTTTAATTTCAACTGGGCCTTAGACTTCCTCATCACAACCCTGCACGCACTCTGACAACATTCTTATATTCCTCCCAAGTGACCTGCCTCTTTTCATACATTCTGAGTTTTACTACGAACTCCTTCTGCATCCATGTAGGTCTTCTGCCCCCTTTGCTTGACTTCTTACTCACAGGAATGCACCAATCCTCAGTGGAGGAAGTGATGCTTGAAAACTTACCAGCTCTCATGCTCCCCCCACCATAGGGCCTAAACCCATGGAATTCCTCCAAATAGGTCTTTGAAGAGGTCAGACTTAACTCTCCTGTTGTAGTAGGCGACGTCCTGAGTCTTGCAGTCCTACTTATTGTCCTATAGCTCAGTATTGGTCTATGCCATTTGCATGGCCTGGACAGGGCTTAGACCCCCTTGGGAACTCACACGATAAAGAAGCAGAGAGCAAAAGGTTTGTCTATCAAGAATCTAAGAATTTGTTAGCCACAGTGGTTTGATTAACCCATCATCTCTCAACTAGATTATTTTCCATCCCAAAACAAATGTCAGGTTACTAGATGTCTCGTAATAAAATCATGTGTTTTAAAGACAAATCAGATTTTATTTTTGTTTTCCAATGTATTTTTAGATATCTGGAATATCATACAGCAGATATGAAAAAGTTCAGAAAATTTCTAAAGTACACTGAAGATAGACTTTTTATATAGGTATAAGGGAACAAACTGGGAAAGATACCTTCCTAGATCTGTTGCCTGTAAATAGAGAGTCTTGTGGGTGAAGTGATGATTAGTGGCTATCATGGCCACAGCAATCATGAAATATGTAAGTTTTACATCTTTGGTGACATGCAAAAAACTTATCAGCAGAACTGCTATTCTGGATTTTAGGAGAGTGGAATTTATGTTATTCAAGGAAATAATTAGTGAGATCTCCTGGGAATTCATTTTTGAGGGCCGTGGGGTATATAAATGCTCATCTTTTTAAGACCCTTCTTTGAAGGAAGCAGGAGCAGGCAATTCCAATGTGTTGGTAATCAAGCAAGTAGGGCAGAAGGTTGGTTTGGCTGATGAAAGGTATGTATATATACATTATACATATATATATATGTATACCTAATACTTAATATATTTATATGATGTATTTTGTATGCTAAGTTTTTATTATATATCAGATATATTTATTATATAATTTATTGCATATTATATATACATACATATATATAATGATTATATATATATGAGAAATATAAGACTGTCTTTAGGTGTCTGATAATGTTTCAGTCATTCTTTTCTCTTTAAATCTAAGAGTTAGCCTAGCATGAAAATTCCTAGGTATGCATAAAAACGTATATAAGATAACCCACTGCTCAGAGGCCTCCTGACAGAGGACTGTATGTGCATCTTTCTCACAGTTGAATCTAATAAAGAGAATCTGGCAATTTCCTAGCTTTGGAGTTTTGAGTCGTATTTACCGTTTTAAGAGAGTAATTTTTTTTGTTTGTGTTGAAATTGTTTGGCACGATAGCACATGCCTTAAGGATTTAAAAATGGTTCCATGGAAGTTGATTCCTGCCCAATGTTCCTTTTTCTAGACCCTCAGTTTAGTTGCAAACCATCTCATTGTATAGTGCTGGATGATACGCTTCTGGAAGCTGTGATCTTTAGGTTTAGGCTTTTATTTTTAGTTGAGGGAAAGAGAGTGGTGAATGCTGGAACATATTTAGAAAAATACTTCTAATATTCTGCTTTCATTTTTCAAGCCTGGAAAGAATCTTGAAAGTGTTCATATTTAATTTTATGTTAATTTTTCTTTTCTAAGCTAAACAAAACAGTGGTTAATATTAATAAAATTCTACATAGAAGGATGTGGGTGGTTCTGTTGCTGAGGGAATTAAATGCAAACAAAAATATATTTATCATCACTTGCCTAAAGAGCAAACTGTGTTCCAATTCTATTAAAAATTGGACAAAATCTTTGAAAAAAAGATACTTATACAGGTAGAGAGAGTGGAGTTTCAGATCTAGAGTATTATACAGTGACGAGAATTAATATAGTGATCATTTGTGGGGAGTCAGAAAAAGAGGCTGCTGGGGAGACATGGAACGTATCTGCCCTGCATTAAGCCAGGCACCATGTTCTAGTGTTCCTAGTTCATGTTTTTTGCCTCTGTAGCCTCATTCTATGAAAATAGAACGTTGTAGATTTGCAACAGGGGTATGTTGATTAAAAAAAAAATCCTTAACAAATCCTGTGTTTCCAGAAAAATTTCTTTGATATAATCACTTATTTGGTAGAGCATTTCAAAATTATTTATAATTAAGAGTTAAAGCCTATGGAATAGAATACTGTCACAGGTTAATTGTTTCATGCTGCTGCATTAGAGCAGAAGTGTTTATTTTCCGATCAGTAGGCACTGATTCTCTGACAGAATTCTATTACAACAACATTTTTTTCTGTTATATCAAATGAGTAGTGCAGATTAACCATTTTATTTGATGGATGCTTGTGTATCACAGTGACAAATACTTAATGTACCACGCTTGACCTAATGCACTTTCAGAGAGTGAAAGTCTTCTGTTTAGACTGAAGGTTAATTACCGACTTGGAAGAGACTTTGTTATTTGCTTGGGCTATCTGGAGAGTACTTGTTTTGATATATTTTATTCCATAAAAGTTTCCTCAAAACAAAACAAACAAATGAAACCACCAACACTCCCTTCTACCCTCCTACAGCAAAACTTAAGCCTCTAACAGTTTGTAAGCATTTTGATAAAAAAGTTCAGGCTCTTCCTGGAGAGTGAGTGGCAGGGAGCAGGAGAGAAAAATAGGAAGTACATCTCTCACAAAGCAAAGAAAGATTGATTAAAACTATCAGCTACTGGGATTCACTTAAGGGAAAATATGGCTCCAGCAGCCTGTGTGTGATTTGGGTTGTACTTTAAATCTCAACCTTCTAATGATTCCCAACAGTCACCATTAACACTGTAATTGGAGTCAAGCCAGGGAAGTTGTCTGTGGACCCCTCTTTTTTTTTTATTTTTTATTTTTTATTATTATTTTTGTGTGTGTGTATGTGTACATGGCTGGGACTCAAGCATGAGGAAGGAAGTGATGAGTAAGAAATATGTTTTTACTTAAAAATGAGACTGAAAGGCAGGTTTATATATCTTCTAATCCAAGCTGTGTAACCAACTCCTTCTGTCACCTAGAGCGCTCAATAGCCCTGTCTCTCTATTAGGACAATGGCTGTAGGGTCATTAACATTTGCACAAGGCTTCCAAATGTGAATGTACATTTACATATATATATACATAATGAATATATGTGTATATATATATATATTTATACGCAAGTAGTGAAAGTTCTGAGTGGTCTGTTAGAAAAAAAGGAACTGGGTAGTAGCTGGGAGTGAAGGAAGTTACCCTTATCTGACATCTGAGACTGGGTGCTCAACAAGGAAACAAATGATCTCAGAAGGCACATTTGAAGAAAAAGGCCATTTGTATTTTCTGAATCTCACAGAATGGGAAGCCTGTAACTATATAACCTGACAAGGCAAGTGACTATTACAGAAATTTAGAGAGAAATATTTAGAGAAATAATGGACATGCTTTATGTCTTTTAAATGTCAGTGCTGTTGAAGATGCTGCAAAATCCCTTTTAATAATAAAGAGTTAAACTGAACAGCTGCTGAGTATCCTGTTGATTCTGAAATACTCTCCCTCCCTGTCGAATTCCCTCATTCCTTAGTTTGGCTTCTACTAGTTTCCTTTAGAAGGTATTTCTGAGCATCTTTCTAAATTCTTTATCAAAATGTAGGCGATACGCTATTTTTGTAGTTCAGCACACTACTCAGTCTGCATTAAATTAATTAAAGAAATATTTGGTTTCTTTACTCAAAGAGAGAGAGAGCGTATAAGAAAGCAGGAAATGATATTTACACATCAGTCTCTCCTAGGGAATAATTGAATGCCAAGACTGCTGACCAGGCTGTAGCTTTAATGAGTTTTTATTAACTTTTCTCTAGTGTTTCCATTCTTTGTCTACCAAGATCTCCTCCCTACTCTGTATGGCAGCACTCCCAGGTGGATGACAGTGCAGTAAAAAGAGGTTTCTGCTCATCTAATAAGTGTGGAAATAAGAAAATGAGAATATGTTTTCCCTGAAGCTTAGCAGCATTGTCTGGAAATCTATCCTTTGTATGTAGTAAGTCCAAATATCTGAGAACAATGCAGAATTCAAGTTCATGTTACTCAAAGTTTAAGTACGTTTTAAAGATGCAGAAGGAACTAGTCCATTACTATGGAATCACAGTTCACTATTAGTTTTGTTGCAACATTTTTGGTGTTGGGTAACTGCATCCCCCTCCACATGTTGTGGGGCTAATGCCTTAGTGAGATCTCACGCCAAAGTTACTCTGGTGCAATAATATTGCTAAAGAGCTACTCCAAATTTAGCTAGCTGAAACATGACTGAAGGAGGCCTCTAAGTGAAACAAAAACTTTCTCTTCCTGAATTTCCATGGAAAGTAATTCCACCACTCTATATGACCTGAAAGGCTGAAGGCAGGAGATGAATTCTGTGGAGGGTTGGGGAAGAGCTGATTCGTTCCTGAAAACATAGTGAATTTTATTTAAGGGTTATTCCAATCGAAGATATTTTGTCTTTTGTACAACAAATTGCAGAAAAAAAAAAAAATGCATCAAAAATCCCTGGATACTACTCGGATGTTCTCCCAGGGATAGTTATGTAATCATACTTAATGAGAAGATAAGATGAGCCACAGGGGGTATGCAGGCTATACAAGAGGAAGAGCATGTGACAAATAGAGGTGCCAGTTTAACTGAAAGAAGTTTTCCTGGTGAGATCTCAGTCACATCTCTGGCAATTTCTGAGCAGATAACCTAAGCTGACATTCACCTTGGCTGCATTACAGAAGTAATATTTTCACCAGGACAAACTGTTATTGAACAACAGCCCCACTGAATTAGTCATGCTTTCCTTTAGCAGGAATGCATGTNATCCTCCAATTCCTTTTGCATTGCCAGCATCCTTGGGACATATAATTGCCTGAATCTCTACCTGACTGGATGGGAGTGAGCAAAAGGCAAGAAATGTCAGTCAGAAGCTGCTGGAATTATCAGAAAAATAGGGAGACAAGAAAGGGTTATACCTGGCTGAAAAAGGGAAGTGTTTCATCAACAGATTGGTAAAGTTTTCTCTGCAACAAAACTAATTACAGTAGTAGAGCAGACTTGATAGTTCTTTTAGGACTTTGTCTGTGGGTATATTTGAGATATGCACAAGAATAGGTAGGGTACTCCTTTGACATGGGAAGAAGGGAATAAATTCTCTGTAGATGATTACCTTGAGAGGTTTCTATAGTACTGGATTCCTGTGCTGCCAGGAAATTTGTTAGAGTAACCTGTTTTGTGGTACTTCAGGACCTCTGTTTTGAGGCTGGACCAGAGTGAAACAGTTCTTTGAACTTAGCTCTAGAACAGGGAATTTGTAAGATGGAAGCAGCTGTGGCCATGCACCAGCTGGTTAATCCACAAATACTGGTCAGTAGGCAAAGGTACTAATGGCTTGCCTATTAGTAGGTCTTAGGCTGTAAGAAACCAGAGTGAAATTTTCCATGAAAGGAGTTAAAACTGCTTGATGATAACTGCACACAGAACAGTGCAGATATGATGGACACTTTAGAGCATTCCTGTCCCACCAAATCTGCTATATATCATACTGTCTTCGGAAATAACCTTGAACAAGCTTCATGGTTCAGTGTTGTAGTAGGAAAGGAATCACTGAGTCTTAATGACGACTTATAACGCTCAATTGCTTACCAGAGGCCTTTTAATAAAAGTTGTTTTGGATATGTGACTGGCTCCTTTTTTTCTTGCTTCTCTTCTACCACCTGCTCAAAGAAGCAGGACTTGTACATGCTCTGAATACAAAGACTATCAAAATGCTGCAGATCAGCATATTTACAAGCTTTGGAGTTCTGCTGCTGCATAATGAAGGAACAATTCTTATTTGGATAAAAATCTGGAAAGCAAATAAGAAGGACATTCTTTGCTCAGTAACAAGCTTATTGAAAGTTTGCCATACAAAGCAACTTAGGTGTTGAAAATATTACTTCTTTTAAAGCAGGACAGTCATTGTACAACAAAGACACATTTTAACAACAAATCTGAATTAATGATAAATTGCTGCCAACATTCAGGTAGCAGGTAGGGTATGATCATAGTAGCTTAGGAGACTGTTTGGGTTCAGCTATCATACATTTTTGATACACAGAAGGGAATATGATCCTGCATTGAAAGCTTTAAATAAGAAGCGAATGTTTTCATTAAAGAAACTATGAAAACTGATTTATGGCCCACTGTTTGCATCTCATACTTGAAAAAGGAAACCCCATAAATGTAATTGCGTAGGGGGAGTACAGTATACATTCCAGCAGGCCATCTAAAAAGTTCTTTCTTTTAAAATAAATAAATACTGAACAATAAAATATCATTAAGTCTAGTACTAGCTGCCATTCCATGTTTTAACTGTTTTGTGACTGTGTTCCCTTAAGGTTCTCAGAGAACTTTCTGAAGACTCAAACTCCCAAGAAAAGAACAGATCCTAAAAGTGATATATCAGACCTGCGAGGAAACACCTAGAAGTATGGGGATTATTTGTATTCAAGTTATGCCTGAAGGCCTGTTCATGACTGAGATCCTGTTGTATGATGTTTAAACACTAAGAGTATTTCTCACAACCTTCTTAAAAAAAAAAAAGAAGAAAGAAAGAAAGAAAGAAAGAAAAAAAGAGAGGAAAGAAGGAAGGAAGGAAGGAAAAAGAAAGAATGTCAATGAATACATTGACATTGTCTTCACTGAACAACACATCTACGTGGAGGAAGAAAGCTGCTACTACTGTGCATAAATTACTTAAAATTCAGTTTTCATTACTGGTCTTTGGATAGATGCTATTGTACAATTATTGTTGAATTATTTAGTCATCTTATAAGAAAATGTATTTAAAAATATCTGCTAAATGGCAGTGATTGGCAGAAGTTAAAGTAGGAAAACCATTTATCATGTTCATCTTTCAGAAAGAGGTCTATCATTTCCAAAGACAGCCCATGATAAAGCAACAGTCTATGTGTCTTTGGGGAAAGGTTTCTCTCACAAATAAACAAAGTGAAATAGGTTTCACTTCACCTTTATATATTAGATTTGTAGAATTGTAGACTTGTAGAACCATAAAATCATAGAACAATAGAATCATCGAATGGTTTGAGTTGGGATGCACCTTAGAGCCCACCCAGTTCCAACCCCCCTTCCATGGGGAGGGCTGCCACCCATCAAATCAGGCTGCCCAGGGCCCCATCCAGTCTGGCCTTGACACCTTCGGGGATGGGGTGTCCGTAGCTTCTCAGAGCAGCCTGTCCCATGGTCTTATCACCCTCTGAGTAAAACATTTCCTCCTAATATCTGATCTAAGTTGAAGTTGATAATACAAATAGTAAAGAATGAGAGAGTTGCTCGTGTCTATAAATCTGTCTCCCATTCAAAAATACAGATTAATTAAGCATGACCTGTGAGCTGTGTTTTCACTTCCTGGGGTAGTACAATGAGATACCAGCTCAGATGCTTTCTTTAAATTGTGGATGAAGGAAGAGCGTTCAGTGAAAAATGGACAGATGATTACTTTTTTTTATCAAGACAAATAATATGACACTAAACTTACATTTGTAAAGAAATCAAGTCAGTTTTCGAAGATTACAATTTGAAAAGACATCGTGCAAAAACGTGCTGCCAAATTCAGTGCTTTGTAAAGACAAAACAGTGGAACTAAAGAAGTGCGTCATCTCAACAAATGTTTTTTGAAAAGCTAAAACTCAAACAGACTCTGCTATAAAAGCTAGTTATGCAGTAGTAAATCTGATTGAAAAAAAAATCAAAGCTATTTATTGATGGTGAGTTTATTAAGCAATGTTTGGAAAGCATGGCAGATATAAATTGCCCTAATTGAAAAAAAGAATGGATTTTTCTAAAATCAGTTTTTCTCACCATGCTGTAGTTAGGTGAACTGAGGAAACAGGAAGGTCTCTTGAAAGAAATGTGGAGAGTAAAGCTGCTAATCTCAACCTTTATGCTTTGGTGATAGATGAAAGTACTGATGCTACAGATATTTCTCAACTTGCCATTTTTATTAGAGGTAGAGATAATGAATGTAATGTCACTGAAGAAGTGGCTTCCTTTGGCGGTGCCATTAAAAGACACAACTAAATCTCTTGATTTATATGAAGCAGTAACAATTACATGAAAGCAATGTTCTTTAACTCTTGTCAACATATCTGGTATAGCTACTGATGGCGCTGCGGTGATGGTTGGTTTAACAGAGGGACTTGCATAATTAATAGAAGACAATGCAGTTGCTACCAGCAGCTCAAGTTTGATAACATACCACTGCATCGTACATCAAGAAAATTTATGTGCAAAAGTTTTAAAAATGATTAATGTCATGCAACTCTTCATCAAAGTGGTGAATTTCATAAAGTCCCGTGGACTGAATCATCACCATTTCCAGGAGTTCCTTAAAAGTATGGATGCTGACTATGAGGATGACATTTATGTAACTGAAGGAATGTGGCTAAGTTGGGGTAAAATGCTAAAAATATTTTATGATTTGTGAAACAAAATCAAGACACTTATAGAATCAAAAGGAAAACTTGGGTCAGACAATGAAGGTGAGAAATGAAAAATGGCTCACAGATGTAGCATTTTTGGTGGATGTGACCACTCATTTAAATGAGTTACACATACATCTGCAAGGTGAAAATGAACTTATCTATACTATGTTTGAAACTATAACAACATTTGAAATAAAACTTAAATTATGGCAAGGTCAAGATATAACAAATACTTTCATGCATTTTGATGTGCTGGCGAAACACAGTGAGAAATATGAAGCCTTTCTTTTCAGTTTTCATAAAGGAATTAGAGAATAGTTTTCAAGATTTCTGAAAAAAATAATCTTTTTTTTTTTTTTTTTTTTTTTTTTGTATATTCACAACTCCATTTTCAGTTGACATATGTACATTACCTGCACATTTTCAAATGAAATGTGTAGAGTTGCCATTCAGGCATTCAACACTAAAACTTGATCGTGTCTCACATACCTTTACTACTCTTCCATAAGGCCTGTCTTAACGTAGAAAAATATCCCTTGTTTCACAATCATGTCATGTTCATGTCATTGTTTTTCTGGCAGTACACACATTTGTGAACAACTGTTTTCAAGGACGAAGTACAGGAAGAGTAAAACTTCAACAAATTGCTCTGTCAAACACCTGGAGAACTCACTAACAATTGTAACCACTGCTATTGAATCATACTGATTCAATATTAATTTCAGCATTAATTTCACAAAAATGAGATCAACTATCCCACTAGTTTTATGTTTTAGTTGCGCTTTTTTTTTTTTTAATGTTTTAATAAAATGTATGTGTATATATAAAATAAGTTTTGTTACTTACATACATTGTGTTCAGTTTTGTGCACCTCGATACAGAAAAGACATTGAAGTGCTGGAGCAGGTCCAAAGAAGGGCAAAAAGGCTTGTGAAAGGCTTGGAGAGTATGCCCTAGGAGAAGCGACTGAAGGAACTGAGACTGTTTAGTCTAGGGAAAAGGAGGCCGAGGGGAGAGCTTACTGCTTTCTTCAAATACCTGAAAAGTGATTGCAGTGAGAGCGGGGTTGGTCTCTTCTCACTGGTGACAGGTGACAGGATGAGGGGAAATGGCCTCAAGTTGCACCATGGGAGTTTTAGATTTGATATCAGGAAAACTTCTTTACAGAAAGTGTTGTTAAGCACTGGAATAGGCTCCCCAGGGAGGTGGTTGAATCACCATCCCTGGATGTGTTTAAAAACCGTCTGGATGTGGTGCTCAGGGACATGATTTAGTGGAGGGTTGTTAGAGTTAGAGTAGTATGGTTAGGTTGTGGTTGGACTTGATGATCTTGAATATCTTTTCCAGCCTGAGCAATTCTATGATTCTATATTTTATTTTATATGTGGACCAAGACAATTCCTCTTAGCTCACTGTGGACCAGGCAAGACAGCAGAATAGGACACACACGCTGTAAATGATCTCCGTATTTGAAGAATTTCAGAGACATTATACAAACTCCTCTGCTTTTTTGGTCTTTATAATGGACTGAATCATAACATCAAATGCAAACGCTCCTGACTTAAGTGTAAAGGAAAAATTGAATGTTCTCAGGGAATGAAATAGGTATTTTTTGATGCAGCATTGCATAAAATATCGACTATGGCACATGTCCAGTTCCCAGTTAGTAACCACAGAACTAGCTGCAGCTGTTTATTGTGCCTGGTTGTGCCAGTTTGACAGTGTGTAATCATATTTGCATAAATATAAAAAGGAAGGTGCTATAGAATATAGTTTAGCCATGGTTTTACTATTAATTAAATGTAATTTCAGAGTAATTAGGTATAATTTTTCATATAATTCTTCCCAGCTACTGATGAGTCTGATTTCATAATTACAGGACAATGTCTACTCTGGCTTTCAAGGCAGGATAAAATATACTGGAGGGGATAGCGTCCCACACTAGACAAGATCTAATGGTGCAATGAAGGACAGGTGTTTCATCAGATTTCAGCCACACACTTTCACACCTGTAATTCATTAACCACAGGAGTGATGTTAATGAAGACCAGGTGTTTCTTCCACACTCTGAAATGAGGAACTGGCATGTATGCTATGTAGGAGTATCCCAGTTATCTGTGCACACAGTCTGTGATGCCTGCCAGAAAGTGTTCTTCAAAATTTTTGACACTGGAAGAAAGTGCAAAGGAGTAAACTGTCAGATAGATAGAGCAAATACTGGAATCCCCATTCCAAGCTTATGAGAAACAAACATGGTGGCTATGCAAGAAAGATGCAAAAAACATGTAGGAAAAAAAAGAGGACTTCCTAAGAGTGTCTCGCCACATTTATAATTTTCAATTCAGGATCCTGGGAAGAGACTTAAGTGCTCAGGAAATAAGAACAACGCAACTGCAAAGGTGAGAAAGAAGATAATTACCAACAGCTGCCAGATACAATCTAATCAAAGGGCCCTTATTCCTTTAAAATGTGCTTGTTTGCCATTTAATCTGGAAATTAGTAATGGATGTCTTGATTGAGGTTTCTTTTCAATAAAACACAAAAGTTTTAATTGTGATTGAACCTACATAGTCTACTTTAATGTTCTGTTGTGGAACATGTAAAATTTTTAAAGAATTTCTCTTTATAGGGTAATCTTTCCCCCTTTGATTTGCATTTTCATGTGTTAGATTTGAGATTGTCCACTCCCTGCAATTTACAGCAGTTACGAAGGAATTAATAATGGCCCCATTGAACTGGGGGAAAGAAACCTACTGAAAGGGAAACAAAGGGGAGAAGGTCTGCATTCTCAGCAGGCACCTAGAATTATCTCACCACTTCCCAGAGACTTCTGGAACATGACAGTACTTCAGTCAAACAATTCGCCTGTTCACAGTGATGGCTAAAACAGGAATGATCAAATATCAGAATGTGTGACCCATTAAAATTCTAATTATGTTAGAACATACATACAACACTGCTGTTGAAAGGGTTGTTTTCTCTTTGCTTTTCAATATGACATCCTTTAACAGAAAATATAAAGAGAGATGAGGTAGGAAAACAGTAGATAAGGTAGTATTTTAGAAGGCTAAATGGTGGTATGGTGTAGGTAATGAAACCAATTGTACTGTCCAGTTAATAAACCCTCCTGTGTTGAACCCAGTACAGAAAATAAGTGGAATCCCCTGATATGTTTTCCTTCTGTTACCTGGTTCACTCAGTCTGAGATATCTTTGGAATCTTTTCAAAAAATTACTTGGACAACAATTCATTTCAACAATCTTAACCCAAAATATCAATTTGTATATATAATTTGGCCCTACTGCATAACTACCTGATCTCTGTCTCATACAAACCTCGTACAGTAGCCACTGTCCTCCCAGCTGCGGAAAAAAATAAATGCAAGATTAGATACTGGCCATGTAATTGGACATTGGGACAACAGCTTCACCCTGTGATCTTAGGTCTATACAAATGGTATGTCCATTTGCTTCAGTGGTTTCTCAATCAACCATTTTTGCCTAGCTTTTGCAACACTTTAAGCACCAGCCTGCATTGTAGCTAATTTATGTGCAAGTAAAAAATCAAATTATTAAAGTAATTAATATTAATATTTGTATTATTCACCAATATTTGTGTACTTGAGTTCATGTTCTCATAAAGTTGTAGTTCAACTGCTGTCTTTTATAAAAAAGCATTTTCTTTCCCAGGCCCTGAGTAAAATTGGCATTTTCGGAAGAGATTCAAGAACACACAGGTATCCCAACTTCTGTTTTTAAAAAAAGAACAACTTTGGGATGAGTCTGTCTTTCTGGCAAAACACGAAAGTGGCGAAGTACTGAAAATTAAATGTTTGCCCATATTAATATTAAATAACTGACATTAAGCTGGTTATTGTAAGAAATAAATCACAATGACCACTGTCTGCTTTATTCTGTGGTATGTAGCAGCTGCACCAAGAGTGAACTACATATCTACAAATGGGACAGCTTAGTGAGATCAGTTATGCTTTGCTGATCACTTCATCTTTTTCTGCATTTCTGAGGCATTTTATGATATCAAACTGAAATGTTGTAGTATAGACACTGTTTGGGCACAGTTTGAAATTAATAGTTTCTTAATGAGAAAATTGGGACATAGAAATGTTTAAGATTATGTTTTTCTTTGTATTGTGTTTAAACATTTATCTGCGTATTTAGGCAACTAATGGGGCATTTTTGAAATATCTCTGGTTGTCCTAACTTATTTATTCATTGGCATTTACTGACCCTTAAGAACTGATCCATAAGTATCTACCCAGAAGATTACATGACAGACAAGTTCCTGGTCTGGGAAGAAGACTACATAAAACTTCATGCAGTTCCTGCTCTGGCCTTCAAGCTCATGCTCATGCTGGCCTTCAAGCTGCCTGTTTGAACTGCTGGCTCAACAAAGTTCTTTCACAAATCCTTGCAGAAGACATATGATTTAACTATAACAGTGATGATAGTGGAACAAGACCTATCTAGGCTCGTCTTCCCTGTATCGTAATTTCTAAGTCCCTCAGTGGATGGCATTCATTATAAGGCACAATATCATGGATCAATTTAATCAGTCTTTTCCTAATATCACCTGATCATTAGTTTTTCGTCAGTCAGTGGGTCTGCTTATTCCAGGTACAAATGTAAACTGAATGAGGGAGTGTCTTGTCAACAGTTACTCAGTGTTTAGTGCCTGTGGGACATCTGTTTTATTCTCCACTGGCTGCTAATAGCCCAGGTTTTCTGTCCTGGAGAAGCACAATCTCCGTTATCACACCTTTCTCCTTCAGCCAAAGCTTAACTCTTCAGCATATATAAACAGAATAAAATGTGATTACAGATATTCATGCTGCACCTAATAGTTGACTTTCTTAAGAATCCCAGTTAGGACCTGAGGTATCCTACGTAATTGCCTGGACCTTCAAAGATTTCTTTCTAAAACACAGGGTGCTGTTTTAAAGAATAAATTCCAGTTGATCTGAGTGAATTGCATCTTGGAGCTATCTCTCCTTACTACGTCATATATTTTTTAACTTCCTGTGATCTGTTTGGAAGAAGGGCTATATGTGTGAAGCCCCTCTACCTTTGGGTCTTTGGATACAGTGAAGAGAAATAGATGGCATTGCACACCTTTGTCTCTCAGTTTTAATCTCCCTTGACAAATATTTCAGTTTGCAATTAGTACCACTCATAAAAGAGATTAGCAAATTTTTTTTTCATGATGGAGTGATAGATTTCAAACGCTATTTTCACTGTTTTTTTCCTTCATATACCACTGAAATCTCCATGTATAACATTTATCCTATCTATCTCCAGTGTTTTACTACAAGTTTGGTAACTGACATCAGCCTCTAAGGATGTAGCTAGCATTCCTTGTCCTCACATTCTGTTCTCTAACATGTGGTTTTCCTTTGATTACTAACACCATTATTTTGCACTATTGGTTTTGTATGTCTATCCAGCTTAAATCAATGCATAACATTTTCATTTTAAGTGATACTTCAAATGATAATTCCTACTACAGTTTCCACTACTCTTCTGAAAAAGATTATGTTAACTAGTGGGGCTTTCATTAACTTTGTCCATTTTGGCAGCTCTCACAAAATTGTGTAAGGTTTTGCATTTGTTCCATGTACTAGTTATGGTATTAACTTGTGCTTTGTCCAATAGTGTGTGAAGCTCTATTTCATTTATATAGTCTTCTATGATGTGGAGTTCCTAAAGCCATTCCCTCTTATAATATTTTTCATTTCCTAAGATGTATTCAGTGCCAAAACACTGTTGGCCTTCCATGAGCTTTGGCCTCAGACAGCTGATTGCTTGCAAGGGTTAACTCCATTTATTCCAGGAGTTATTTCAGATCTACTCTCTCCAAAATGCACTATTTAACCCTTCAGCTTCATCTACTGCTGCCAAATAGGTTTTTCTCTTTATATCCTCTGGTTGACAGCATCTCATTCAAAAGCCTCATGTAATACTTCTGATATACTTATTTGTTACAGTTTCATGCTTAGTCTTGTGCTTGGTTCTAGCTAAGTCAAATAAAGCCCTAGGCAAAAATTCAGATTAAGAACCTCAAATATGTGCATCAGTCCAAGCTAGCTCTGAATGGATATTGTCAGAAGAGAGATCATATTGCAACCATTCTTCCTTTTACTGGGATTCTCATTTCAGATATAGACCGGAGTGCTATTTATGTTTATATATACCTGGCCATTCTGGTCCCTTGTAGAATGATCTGGCATACTTGCCCACAATAAATTTTATTCTGTGATTGACTTCAACTGTCTGTGAATAACAAAAAGTGCTTTGCAGTGTCCTGATTCTACTTTTTTTTCTGTGAGAAACCTAATTGTTAGGCTGCACTGCCATTTTGGAAGAGATAAAAACAGTTTCCAGTCAGAAAAAAAACTTTGTGCAAGAGGGCTTAGCCTGTAAGATTAGAATCCTTGATGTGTGACAGGAACTGATTTAAACACAGATTTGAGATGAATATGCTTAGATTATCTCCCATGTGAGAATAAAAGACTTTCAAAGTGAAAAAAAAAGTCAGATTTTATAAAAATAAACAGTAGGGCATTTAACTTTTGAAAGAGAAACACAAAATATCAGAAGGAGACTTTTTCTTAAGTAATGTTTATACACAGCTTTCCTACTTCCCACTGTGGCCTATTAGGCAGGACTCATTCTTGTTTTCAACTGGTTTCCATAACCTTCGGAGTTTTGGCGGCATTGCAGCCTTATCCAGCTGCCAAGACATTATTTCTGTCACATCTGGCTTATGTGGCTGCTCACTCAGCAAGGCAAGCTCCTTTCCTCCATAGCCCCCAGCTCTCTTCCTCCTCTCTGTCTCTGGGAGGGCTCACCCTAATACTTCTGAAAGGAACATAATGCAAACCAAGAGTTAAGCAAAACCAACCTAACATCCACCACAGGACCACTACCTATACTTGAGTGAGGAGAGGTGTGAAATCCACAGACACGGTAAATTCCAGCAATGTTTCTTTGTGGAATGGTCATCCGGAAACCTGATGTTGTTTAATCCGCTTTCTGCCTATGTTACTGTATCTTATAAGTGATTCACTATAGATTTGGTGTGGACTTCAAGCCACGTGCTGGATTAAAAGTGTTATCTTTCTCAATGTACAACAGTTTTTAATTACCTTGCCAATGAAGCTGAACAAATGACAGTCAGATCACATCCTCCAACACAGCCCGTAAGTTTTATGAGTCACATTGCATAGCACAACAATGTGCAACCACCTCTCACAAAACAGCACACTGTAATTCATCCAGATACTTTTACACTAGATGGTCCCAACTACTTGTTATCTTTCGTGCCTGTGCGTATACCTTCAATATCTTGTACTCAAATTGCTGAGAATAAACTTACACTCCCATTACCATGGCTTTGTCTTGAATTTCAAGCAGTTCCTGACACTTTTTACCCTAAGCGTACATGCACCGTGTCCTTCTGAATGACTTAACATTATCCATGAAAACAGTAGTCAACATACTGAGGAACTGAGGAAGCATCCCTTCCATCTGGCTTTTCTCTGAAGGCAATACAGACATAGGACCTTTGTATTTTGTTCTCAGTCCTGAGACAGACATTTCACTAGGATGAGTCTCCGAGGCTCTTGAAATTCTCTTTCCTACTCAAAATATTTTCTCCACTTATGTATTTCCATTTTGTCAGTTAAGTTCATAGGTATTTGTTCAGCACAAACAGCACAGGAGGGGTGCAGTTCCTTGGGTCCCCCAACCATAATTGATTAGTTTAGCTGTCCATAGAAATATATAACTCTCATGAGGAGTGTTTAACCACTACAGGCAAGAAGAGTTGCCAAAGGTCATTACCTTCCTATCCAGATTTCTGTTAGAAAAGTGGTTTTCAAAGTGTTTATCTGTTTTTCATGTAAGTATTTGTAATAGTGAAATTATTGTTCCATAGCAAACATCCAGCCAGTTAGATCTGGCGAGGAGGGGGAAAGAAATCTTCCAGTTCTGCTTTCTTGGAAAAAGAAAAAAAAAAAAAAAGAAGGCAGAAAAAAGCAAAAAAGGAAAAGAAGGGAGTTTCATTTCCTGCTAATTCTCACAGCAAGTCTGAATGTTATTTAATAGTATGATGACAGTGTCCAGAGAGTCCGGTGGGGATCTGCTGCTGGGCATGTACAAGCAGTGCAGCCATGGCAGTGTCACTGGCAGTCTCCTAAGGGGCTCTAGTCTCTCACTTTAGAAACCAGGCTGCTTTGCACGCAGATTTAGCTGTCCTGGTTCATACCTTGAGGTGCGGGGAGGTAGCCGGGATGCACACCCAGTGTCAAGGGGTGAATGATATCACATCAGCCTCAATCCCAGAGAGCTGGTAAAAATAAAAACAGCATTTCTATTCATGAGACTGATGGGGAAGAAAGGTGCGGAACAGACGGGGAGGAGAAATGCATTGACTTAATTTGCCTTTGGGAGCTTTGCCCAATGTTTATAGAGAAGGTAAGGAAGTTAGGGAAAAAATGCTGCAGAGGTCAGCTCAACAGTGAAATCCAGGGGAGTGTAAGTACAAGGGAACGGGGAAGACAGTCTGAAGCAGTCTTCCAAATCAGTAAATACAGAGGGCAGCAGGATGCTGACCTTCTACTGTAACCAACGTCAGCTGCAAGTTGTAACTTCATGCTATTAATTACAGCTGAGCATACTTCTGGAATGTTTCTGGTGTGCTTTGACTGTTGGCATTAAAATTCCCCTCTTTCCTCTCTCCCTGCTCCACACCAGTTCCTACCTCCTGAAACAAGATCAAGTTTCAAACTACACTCTGAGATTTACAAAAAAATAATAAAATAAAATAAAATAAAATAAAATAATAAAAAAAAGTAAAAGAANGGTTTGCTTCCATAGAGTGTATGTGTGTCATCCTCTATCATTTTTTTTCTGAAATCTGTTTTCAGGAAGCAAAAATTGGCTTTGATAAATTTTGTAAAGCTGTTTTTAAGCATGTAGAAAGCATTTGCAGGGGAAGAGTTATTTCTCTTGATACTTTTGTTTTTCAACTTTTGTGAGAAATTGAGGCCTTCATGGCTGAAGATGGAACTCTGATGGACAAGATCCTGTCCATCATGACCTGCGGTAGACAAGAACCTAACTATAAAGAAGAACTGCAATTTTTTTGTACAGTGGGAGCTTACAATAGCATCAAAATGATTAAATTGGATAAACAACCACACAGCTGCTCAGCTGTCTCTGGAAAAAAAGTTAAGTAGAAAGGGTGGGATGATTTACAGTAACACTTATCCTCCCAAGAAACTGTCAGTCAACTATATTTTTTCACTCTTCTCCTGAGAAACAGGATTTGTCAGACTTCCTGAGCCAGTGGTATTTAAAATACAGATCAATTAAAGCAACAACAACAACAAAAAAAGGTGTTGTTTTTTTTTTTCTTCAAAGGAGCTATTCCTTTGTGCTTGGCTTTTCACAAAAACAAGTTTTTACGGAAAGACTAACTACAGACCTATGCTAAAAACACTTTTGTGTAGGGAAACATCCTTTTTTTTTCCCTTCTGGTCAACATTTATCTTCTTATTAGCAAGCTTCTCAGTAATGTTAATCAATAGAACAACATAAATCTGGCTACTTCATCGTACTCTCTGTTTTCTGTGAGACTTTCTTCTTTTGATCAGCATCTTAACATAGGATTAGCTTAAAACTGTGGGACCTACATGGTTAGTTAAGATTTGTTCTATGTCAGTGCTGTCTGCTGCAGGCAAGCATTGGTTTAACAGTGAACAATGACTTATCTGAAACATCTTTCCCAAATACAACTATTTGATAACACAGGAACAGAATTATAACAATTTACACAGCTAATAAAAGGCAATACCAAGAACAATATTGTTCTTGCAAACTTCCATTACGCTCACTTCCATCCAAAAAAAGCCCAGTTCTTGCAAACGTTGAAGAATAATGTAATAACACTTCTATTTTCATGCGTTAGGGATTGTATGATAGAGATTGTTCTAGTCTATGTTTTGCTACTTCTGGTTTGTGAGATCACCTCTTGGTCATTTAAATGATAAATATCCATCGCTCTTCCACTAGGTCATAAATGCTAAAAAAAAAAAGAAAAGCCAAGAAACAAACTAGAGCTACCCTACTCCATGCTTTTGGGTCAGTGCCTCGAATTTTCATACAATTAGCAGAAAAAATTATATTTTTCAGTTCTCCTCTTTCTAACAGGAAGCTTGAACCCTGCCAGCTTTCTGTATAGCTTCAGTTCCATGATGTGAAAAGTCATTAGCAGGGAGACAAACAGGTCTTGGTGTATTGCTCTGGGAACCGGGGAAACGTCCCCCTTTCTTCACATAACATGAACCCTGTCCCAGATGTGTATCAGCAAGAGTTGATCAGTGCTGTCTATTTTGTCTTCCTACTGACTTCTGTTTCTAGCTTTGTCCTTGGCAAGAAGCTCTCTCTGTGTGCGTGTGCGTGTGCGTGTGCGTGTGCGTGTGTGTGTGTGTGTGTGTAGTCATGGGAGTAGGACTGCTACTCACTGAAAGCAGGTTGGCGTGCCAGTAACTGGAATGGTGAAGATGCCTATATATTGTCTGGGCGTGTATGTCAGTGTGTGCAATCAGCAGAAAACTTCAAGCCAGAGTAGTATCAAGGAGGAAAAGGAATCTGAGTGCTACATATGGGAGTGGTCCTAAGTCTGGGCTAAACAACGTTGAGACCATAACGTCTGAGAATTGGCTCCTGGAGAGCCATAGGTCCAAACCTGCTACTGCAGAGATTAAGGATATGAGTTGGCTGCAGGTAACTTCCATGCCTCTGGACCAGCTCCCAAATATTTGTTCGTGTGTTTATGTGTATAAAAGTTTGAGCATGTAAAGCAACTGAGAAACAATGAAAAATATGCCTAACACCACGTACTGAGGGGATACATACTGAACACTTATACAAGTATATTTTACACTAACTCACTTTCACCCTGATTAGTCAGAGAGAGAATAGGATGAGGGTATTGGTGCTGTCTGTGTTTATGTGAATGTCATTTCTTCTGTCTGCACTGATCTATTGAGCTGGCTGTGTGTACTTATATTCATATAGTGTCTGTACATCTCCCTGTCTACCTATTGGGCACATACACTTAGCCTTTGTACTTGATGGTCCTGAGGACATCAACCTACAGCAGCCTCACCACTGTTGGTTGGATGGATTCAGCAGCAACAAGTACATGTAAGTGAGACCTTCCATTGTTTAGAATGGAAACACCTGGACCTTGAAGCATCATCCTCACTATCTTACACTTGGGAAAGCTGAGTTATAGAAAAAAACACATTACTTAATTTACTCAGAAGGCCAAAGACAGTTCATCGGTGTTTTTACCTGCTAGAAAAGTGAGGATCACTCCTCAAGGGCAGTAAGCAAATCAGAGCAGCATTGAGATGAGGATATTGTAGGCAAAGAACAGATAGAAAAAAGCTCTCTAGTTCAACTAGGAAAGTATCTGGGAGAGGGAAAAGTTGTCTCTCACACCTCAATTCAGCAGGCAAGGTTACTATTTTGAGAAATAATCAAAGTGAAGACATTGCAAGTGTTATAATACTTGTCCCAAATCAAATCAAAGAAATAAACAGAACTAGTACACCATTGTTTAAGGGAATGTCATATCTTAGACTGGTAAGGTACACATGAAGTGTAGTAACTTCTAAAATAACACGTGCCTTATCATGCCTTGTTCTTTATACAATTGTCACACTAGATAGTTTACAGTTCTGTTCTTTGTTTTGCTCC
The DNA here is from genome assembly GCA_016647715.1 of Pavo muticus. Lineage (NCBI taxonomy): Eukaryota > Metazoa > Chordata > Aves > Galliformes > Phasianidae > Pavo > Pavo muticus. The sequence goes on from JACDJE010000267.1 coordinate 1,947,661, forward strand.
AAACCACACAGTAAGGAAAACATTTCTCACATTTAGCATTAAAGTCATTAAGACAGACCACAATGCAATTAAACTATTCTGCTGCTGGAGGTGCGTAACATTTTGGCATGTGGTTTTCTTATGTTTCACACTTGGGTTGTGTCAAGTAACAGTGCCAAGCAACAACATGTGAAGTCTGTAAATGGTGGCTGAATATATCTAAATATATCTGTGACTACTCTGCAGATCCCAACTTTTGCTTCAAGCACAGCAAAGAAAGCCAGAGACAATGCAAAGGCAGGATGCCTGGCTTGGCTTCCTCTTGGCTGACAGTTCCAGAGAAGTCTGCTCCCTGCGTTTCTTGTTGGAGGGAAAATTGTCAAGGCATTTTGAACTGGCAGATATGGGGGGGGGTCAATGGAAGAGAGAGGATATAAAACCTCTAGTTAACCTCTTCACTGTTAAAGAAAAATACTGGAAGTATGTGAAGAATACCCTGCTGAGCATGTCTGGATTGCCTTATTTTGTATCAAAGCCGCTCAGAAAATCTTGATTCAGCTAGAGTGTGAAATCAACTTGCCTAAAAAAGATCAGCTCAAGCTCAGATAATTGGAGAACTCACTATTAAACTGCTACTGGCTGAAGTATCTCTTAGAACCACAGATAAGTGAAGTGAATGTGTAAGGAACAGTAAGGCAGGGGAAGAAGATGTTGCCTTCCTTTCATGACAAAGTGGTAGTGTCATAACTTACAGCACTGTAGCTCAGCATGTATGTATTTGCATATGCATGAGAAGACTTGTTATATGTACATATATATGACTAGATACGTTACAAAAGTGCATTCACCTACCTGCACACAAATTTCTATGCATATGCTATTCATGTATCTGGATGAGAACTAGGTACTATGAACTGCTTGAAGTCCTTTGTATAATTGCTTCATTTTGGAATTGTTACGGCATTCTACAATTCAATCACAACAAAATCCCATTTGATTTTTTTTTCTATCATCCATGTGTGTCTTAATTTGATGGGAACCAGTTGAAACAGGTATTCTCTGTGCGGGGGAAGTCTGGCCCATTTCATCTTGTGTATCAAAATCCAGTGACTTGAAAAAGGGACATTGATCTGATGGTAACACACCAGTTTTCTAGTGGATATTTTTAATGATTAAATGGCCAAGGTCTCATTCCATGTATTAGTGATACCAATACAAAGTCATCTCCACAAGGAAAAAATAAAAGAAAGCTGGACAAGGCCCCTAATTGGCAGTGCTGTATTGATCTTAAGTTTTTCTGGCGCTGGTTAGGCAGGTCTTTGACAAGCATCCAATAGCTTCCCCATGATTGTTTCAGAGCAAGTGAATTCTTACAATCAGCCTGTATTGCTTACTGCAGTTACTGAGATCTATGTGTGAAAGTACCTACCGCTTTCATAAAAGGCAGAGGAATAACGGTCCTCAACTATTAGCGAACAAAGAGTAAATGAAGATGATTTGTACTCTGAATAAATTTTTATTGCTTACTATAAAGAAAGAGGCTCCTTGTCTTCAAAAACCTCTACTCCTCACTGGATTGTTAAAGAAACTGACTATATATCAGGACTTCTTCAAATATGAAGTTTCAAACAGATTATTTTCTCAGAAAAGACAAGCCAAAATCTTGAACAGTGAAAGAACTAATAACATTTTCCATGAAATGGAAACATTAAAGTGTATTGCTATGTAGAACAAAATGATAACATCACTGAAGACTGTCAAAAAGAGCAGGTACCAAGAGGATGGGGCCAGGCTCTTTTTCATGGTGCCTAGCAATAGGACCAGGGAAACGGGCACAGGGTGGAACACAGCAAGTTCCATATTTACATGAGAAAAAACTTCTTTACTCTGAGGAAGACAGAGCACTGGAACAGGCTTCCCGGAGGTTGTGGAGTCTTCTCTGGAGATATTCAAAACCCACCTGTACATTTTCCTCTGCAACCTACTGTAGGGAACCTGCCTTAGCAAAGGGTTAGACCTGAAGATCTCCACAGATCCCTTCAAACTTCCACGATTCTCTTATTCTGTGATATTCTAAGTGCAGAGCCCTGAGAACAGAACTAAGCATCATTTCCTGACTGCATATTCCCTGTGGTAGTACAGAGTGTGAAAGGATATGTTCTAACAATCAAAATTTAACAATTTGGATTAGTGAATGCATTTGCTTATGTGACATTTATATCAGTAAAGCACCCAACAACTTCTGACCAACATTACAAAAAAAAAAATTGCAGTACTGAAAATATTACATCAAAAGATTCTTCAGTACTTAGTACTTTATGCATCTTTTCTTTTTTCCTTCTCTCTTTAAAGCTAGGAAAAAAATTATGATTAAAAAAAAAATGATTATATTGACCTGGGCTGTTTCTACCAGTTTATTTCATTTTAGAGTAATTTACTGTGATGTACTATATGCACACATAAATAAATACACATGCACACACACACAGAGTAATTAATTCACTTAGGAAGCATATACATTGTATTATAACTAAAATGAATTGCTTTCATATCACCTTAGAGGGTTTATCTACAATTTTATTATAAAATGTGAAACATGGCATTTGGGAGACGGTCAGTCAAGATTAATTTAGGAGCTTTAAATAATACTGGCAAGGATAGAGTGTGAATTAAAAAGAACATCAAGTAAGGCGTGTAAGTAACAAATTGTATGAACCACCTTTTTTTTTTTTTTTTTTTTTTNATAGCAAACATCCAGCCAGTTAGATCTGGCGAGGAGGGGGAAAGAAATCTTCCAGTTCTGCTTTCTTGGAAAAAGAAAAAAAAAAAAAAAGAAGGCAGAAAAAAGCAAAAAAGGAAAAGAAGGGAGTTTCATTTCCTGCTAATTCTCACAGCAAGTCTGAATGTTATTTAATAGTATGATGACAGTGTCCAGAGAGTCCGGTGGGGATCTGCTGCTGGGCATGTACAAGCAGTGCAGCCATGGCAGTGTCACTGGCAGTCTCCTAAGGGGCTCTAGTCTCTCACTTTAGAAACCAGGCTGCTTTGCACGCAGATTTAGCTGTCCTGGTTCATACCTTGAGGTGCGGGGAGGTAGCCGGGATGCACACCCAGTGTCAAGGGGTGAATGATATCACATCAGCCTCAATCCCAGAGAGCTGGTAAAAATAAAAACAGCATTTCTATTCATGAGACTGATGGGGAAGAAAGGTGCGGAACAGACGGGGAGGAGAAATGCATTGACTTAATTTGCCTTTGGGAGCTTTGCCCAATGTTTATAGAGAAGGTAAGGAAGTTAGGGAAAAAATGCTGCAGAGGTCAGCTCAACAGTGAAATCCAGGGGAGTGTAAGTACAAGGGAACGGGGAAGACAGTCTGAAGCAGTCTTCCAAATCAGTAAATACAGAGGGCAGCAGGATGCTGACCTTCTACTGTAACCAACGTCAGCTGCAAGTTGTAACTTCATGCTATTAATTACAGCTGAGCATACTTCTGGAATGTTTCTGGTGTGCTTTGACTGTTGGCATTAAAATTCCCCTCTTTCCTCTCTCCCTGCTCCACACCAGTTCCTACCTCCTGAAACAAGATCAAGTTTCAAACTACACTCTGAGATTTACAAAAAAATAATAAAATAAAATAAAATAAAATAAAATAATAAAAAAAAGTAAAAGAAAGAAAGGGCCTTGTAAGGGAAAAAGTAGTTTGTACATTTTGTGGGTTTTAGGGCCTCTTAAGGAATTCCCAGTGCAGGCCACCTCCAACTGCAAGTACTTTATCTATGAATACAAACTTTGTAGTATCAGTGCTCATTTTATGTCTTCGCAGAAAGCACTAAATCACTAATGAGTTGACAAAATACTGGACAATTCCTACTTGAATAATTTGTACCTCAGAGCAGTAATGAGCCAAAAGATTTGGATACAATCAGAAGCAACCTGTAGTTTTAACACACTGAATCAAAACCAAAGTTCAGTCTGAGGTTTGGGTTAGACTTGTACCCAAACCACCTCCTTCACTATAAATAACTCCACATTTTAGAGATGTTTGATGTAGGTTTGGATCTGACTTTGGGGTTTGGACTCAGTCCAGGTTTGGATATTTGTCATGTCAAACATGTTGATTTGCTGGAAAAGTAGGGAACATTACTTCTGTGAGTAGGCAGGCTTACTTACACCTGCAAGTATGTAAATTAGCAGCAGGTATAATTTTTTCTCTGATTCATTCCCAGAGTCAATAACACTGCTGTGATTCTGAGGAGGAGAGGAAAGACGTCTGATTGTATTAATGGGAGAACTTCAGAATAAATAACATTTACACAGCAACATAGCATCTTCCAATTAAGTCCTACATGCACTAGTTACTTTACAGGAATAGGATGTAAGCCAGTCTGTTCTACATCCTGCTGAGGTAAAGGAATTCTGATTTTAATGAATATGAAGACTACGTATCTGTCAACATATTTTTACAAGAAACAGGGGAATGTAAATTTGCATGAATGGAGAGCTAAACCATGGGGAGCATACGCCCCTTCATTTTAATATTCAGGTAGAGGAAAAACCCCGGTTCGGGAGGCCTTTGCCATGTCATGTTTCCACCTCAGAATACATTAGGTTTGACAGCGGTCTCTTACTGATTCTGATACTCACACTCAGTTGAAACATCAGATATCTTTTGGTTTTGCACTTTATAGGCAGAAAATAAAGCTCATTTTGTGAGACTTGGAGATATGACTCTTTTAAAAAGTGCTTGGTCCTTGCATTTTTATTTGGTCTTACATTCCTTAAGCATATGCGAAGATTCTGTCCCCAGCTATCCTAACAGGAGCACTCTCGGGACATGCCAGTCTTTCAAGCACTTTGTGCTAAAAAAAGTGCATATTATGTGGAGATGCACTTATTTGTAAGGCATTTCCTCAGGTAGCTTGCTTTTTATTGTAGGAAAAGAACCTCTTGAGATTAAAATCCACCACACAGTTTTTGTATCTGTCTTTCTAGCCACAGGTTGCTACTGTAACAGCTAACAACAAGAAAAATGAAAAAAGTAATATACATATTTTTTGTCTTTGTGTGAGGCAACCCGAGGAACTGTTTGCACAATCTAAATGACAAGAGAACCCCAATAAGTGTAATATCCCTTCTAAACACTTAACATCTGTTCATTCTGTTTGCTTGATTGTTTAACACAGACAAACCAATCTCTTTTTGCATATAAAATATCTCTATCAGAGGCTAGCATATAGAAAATCAGTAGCTTCTGAGCTAGCATACCTGCTAGCAGCGCCTCAAAGCTGCAGTCCCACCAATAGCTGGACAGACAAAATGCACACACTCCCTTTTTCCAGTCCCATTTTTGCGTGGCTAATTTAATATGGAGGATTTCTGGAGGGATGTTTTTAATGGCAGAATTTCACATGGTAAGAAAGCCATGCAGGAAACGAAATTTGGCGTGTTGGCGTCTACTGAATGCCTTCAGCACATCTTGTTGTGTGAAAATCTGAAATGACCACAACGATGCTGTCTCTTACAATTTTATCTTAGCAACTTAAACTAGTCTGTTATGAATGTTTCTAGGGATACAAATCTCTTTTCCATGCTCTAAACCAAAGCTGAAAGTGGCAACTGACAATGATGTAAGTGTTCATTTTAGGCAGATCACAGTCTCTCCTGACAACCTAAAATAGTTTCCTGTACTGAACATTAAAAAAAAAAAAAAAAAAAAAAAAAAAGGAATTCCAGATCCCAAACCAAACTGTGAAGCTTCCTGCACACGCTTGAAATACTTTATTCAAACTTGTACTGGAAAGACCTGCTTACAAAAATGCTGCTTGGATTTTAAAACATAGTTTATACCTACTCTGTAATTGCTATCGACATATTAGTTCATTGTACATGTTATTCTGGGGAAATGTTTTCACTCATGACTACTTTACATGCTAATATTTTTGTTCAACTTTTTAACTGATTTTTGCTTTTTGGGTGTCAAGCAGTATCAACAGTGCACATTCATAGGCAGCTACATATGCAACTTTTGTACTTAGATTGCAGTTAGACAGATTTCTGGTCAGAAATAAATTCTTCCATGCCAGTTCAGAAATACAAACTTGTGTAAGCTCTTTTCACTCATTCCATCTGTATTTTTTTTTTTGCCTGTTACTGCTGTTGATCTATAGGAGGATAACACACTTCATATAATGTTTCATTTTTTTGCATACTGTTACAGAGCAATTTTGAAATTCCAAAATAGGCTTATTGACATGTCTCAGGATAATCACAGATAATGAACTTTAAATCTTCATTCATTATTCATGTTGCCATGTTCATTCCTGAAAGGATCTTAGTGTGATCAGCTTGTGTATAAAAGAAAAGCCTTTAAGAAAAGCCCCAAACCTTTTTTATTTTTCTCCATCTCTGAGGAGTGAAATTGGAAAGGCTGAAGTGTACAGGCTGCTTGCTGCGCTTATCTACTTGCTTATCTGCTGCTTTCTTCTCAACTGTGAAGTTACAATGTTGGTACATCACAGAAAGCAACAGAATTTCTGGGCAGTTTCATGGATAAACTGATGTATTCTGCTTTGCCAGCAAGCTGCTGTAAAGAGGGATATTTACATGGCTTACATAGTTTCTGTATTACACCCAAACTTGTAGAGGAAAAATGTGGATATAGACTATATAGATGTTCAATCGAGAATTTACTTTAAAATTAAAAACCCAAAATAAGAAAGTAAAGAGTTTATTAAGATCCAAGGAATATGCTGAGAGAAAGTATGAAAATGAGACTTCACTTCCATTTTTTTCTATGCTACATTTCACAAGTTATTAAACAATATTTCTTAAAAGCATTTAAAAAAATAAGTGTGTCTGTGTTTACCCGTGTTTTATTATTAGCAAAATATATAGCTAAGGCTCAGTTTGTAGCCAGAAAACTATTAGTAAATGCTCACTGCACATATCTTTTCAGTCCATATCAATAAACTCAAAAAGATGAAGTTGAATTTGATCCATTTCCAAGGAGATTCATTTTGTGTATCCATCTCATAATGCTAGTAAGGTCAGTCAATTAGATATGTCTTGTGTAGCAATTCTACAACTGAAACAAAGTAACATTTTTCCTTAATATCAGAAAATTTTCTTGTGATGGAAATCATTAGATTCTTAACCAGCTTTAGCTTTTATACAGCATTACATCTTCAAATCAGGATTGGCTATATTGGAAGAGAAATGTTTGAATTTTCCAAACAGAGAAATTTTAATTTGCACTGCATTTAAAATTATCAATTAATTTTGTTCTGATTTGGAATGTGAGTGTATGTAGGCATGTTGAAATTCTGAGTGGTGTGAAACTGATTTTTTTAGTTGTCCTAATGACACAAATCCTGGATCAGGTCTACTGGCATCGTCTCACCTTAATTAGTACTGTCACATCTCTTGGAATGCTTGAACAATCTACTCTTACAAATAACCACTTGGATCTATCACACACTGGTGTCACCAAGTGGTCTGGCAGCTGTAACGCCACCCCACCCTAATCAGATTTGCTGAAGTGCCTTAGGGACATCAAACTAGGATAACTCAGGTGTATCCACTCACTTAAATACATATAAGTGGACGGTAATGCGTATCTTTTGCTGCTGCCATTTTTATAATATGCTGTAAGCTAACAATATGTAAATGACAAAATAATTTTTGATAGTTGGTGTTGAAGATCTTCAGATATCTATGGCAATATTGCTAACTTTCAGATAACTCTGCTTCCAAGTAAACTGAGGCCTTTTCAGAGTGCTTTGACCATTCTCTGCCTCCTAGGAGGTGGGAATGATGAAATAGGATGAATCTTTGCTTGAACAGTAACGTCTGATAAGTTCAAAGGCTCTGCTGCAGCTCCTTGAAGTGGGTTTCTGTGATATACAATTAACTGGTTTACTGCAGTGTGTCACATTAGTGGGTTAAAAAGAAAGAAACCCAAAACAGCCTAAGAATCAACTGTGATGGTAAGCATTCACTATATGGATAACCTGAATTTTTGGCATGCAGACCTAACCTCAACTGACACCTCAGGTTGCAGATATTCCCAAAGAAAGCCTTACTTGTGATAGCACAGCTCTACTGTTAGTTCTCTTCATCTATTTTGGCATGAGGATATGGCCCTTATTCTAAGATATCTCAGGATTTCTCTCTATACTTCTGGCAATTCCTTCTGGAAGAATTACAGAAAACGACCTAGATAATCATCACCATTTGAAGTACAGTCATCAGTCAACGCTTCCTAGCAAAGAAAAGCTTGGAGTCTAACCTCCACATCCATATATGTTGCATAGTTCATACTAACAAATCTCCAGATGGGAGTCTGAGTTTCGTATGTAACCGAAATAGTGATAGGTGACAACCCAATTCAGTCTTTCTCTCTGTCATTCATAAGTGAGGAGAGTTGCCAAGAAGATAAATCAAGTGTTATAATTCCTATTACTTCCCTGAACCATGCTTGCTATTCTTAAGTGGTGTTTACTGACACAGATCTTTTAAATGCGTAAATCTATTTGGATGACTGCCACAGCACCTGAAGGAATCAGCCACAATTTTGGCTTAGATTTGGGATTTGTCCCCACTGTTAAATTCTTAGGTTGTAAGAAATATTCTTATTGCCTACAGCATGGGGTCAGAGAAGAGCTATGGGAGATGGTGAGGTGCAGAAAATTGGTCTGAGAAAATATCCCCTCAGAAAAGAGAAGCAGGAACTGGACTGGAATGCAGTGCAGAGACTGGTGATCCCAGAGGACAGTGTAGATGTAACTTTTTCCAGCACAGTGCAAAGCAAGGAAAATCTAACAATTGTGCATGGAAATTGAGAAGCCATATTTGCACGATGCTACTTCTAGCTAATGCAGTTTTTAAGTTGCTGATGTGATTAAAGTGGTTAAATGTATTTGACATGGCGAAAATAAGTCTATGAGAATGTTTTGAGTGAGAAGTAAGTCACTTCTCCCAGAAGGCTTTCCTATCTCTTGCGTGAATATATGTTAACTTCGGTAACTGGGCTGTACTGAAAAGCTGGTTGCAGATATGAAATTGTATGAGCTCATTTGATAGGATAATTGAATGTTGCATATTGCTGGTTTTTTTTTTTTTTGCTTAGAAATTGCCCATTATAAATGAAAATAAAATTACATAGTTAATAGTCCTAGAAGAATGTTTTGGCTAAACACTACAGTAATCTCTCCTAGAAGAAAGTAATTTCTCCTAGAAGTTGAAGTATTTATGTGTAGGATTTAGTTTGTTCTAGTAAAAAGTGGGAAACTGAATTTTAAATTTTAAATCTTTTTCATTCTCAATTAATTAGCTATAAAATAATTGTATTGGGTAGTCATTTCTTCTACTAATTCTCTGGATGTTGATACAAAATATATAAAGCCTTTCTTGTTGGATTTTCTTTCTGTTCTCTAGGAGCCGTCAATACAGCATGAGCTTTACTTCTCTTCTAGTTCTGTACTACTGTCTAGGATACTACAATCTAGGAATGAATAATAAAACTTCTTTCTTAGTTTTTCTTGTGCTTGTTTTTGCAAATTTACTTCTGAACTGCATGATCTGGGGGGACTCTCATCTTAGTGGCCTATGTCATTAACTCTTGTAAACGTAAAAACTCTGATATAAGCTTGATCACATTTTCATTTTCATCCCTCCTGTCCTCAGTTCAAACTGAAATGCAGTATCAAACTGAAATAAGCACAACATGGTTTACATCTTTCTTGTTTTCACAGGCAGTTAATGAACTGTGTAGTTCTGGAGTGTCATGCTAGCACATGACAACTTCTTCCTGCTTAAAAAGACCACATTGACCAGTCTGCCATTTTGTCTTCATGGATGGACTTTTTGGGCAATCACAAGGGTTTTCAGAAAAAAGGCTTGGCTTCTACTTGTCACGGGTTATCCCTGGATACAAGTCCGTGACAGGGGGGCACAGGCCCCGGGAAAAAAAAACAGGAGAGCGAGGGAAAAAAAAAAAAAGGAAGGGGTATTAACGGTTTGCCGCGCGATCTGGCCGGCCCTGGGCCATGCGCTCCGGGAGAGGGGGAAGGGCAGGGAGCTAGTGGATGGGTTTAACAAAAGGAATGCACCAGCACTAGATCTGAGAAGGAACGGTAATTTACTAAATTTAACTAAATCAAACAAAATGAGAGAAGAGTATCCAAAACGTGAGATCAAACCACAGTAGCGCGAGGGAACCACGTGCTGTTCTCCGCGGCGAGCTGAGAAGGCTGATCTGGGGCAGCGGGGGAAGCCAGGTGCCCGGTCCGGTCTGGAGCTCCACCTCACTTCATCTTCGCGCCAAGTCCTCCCGAGGGAAGCCGCACCTCCCCTCCCATCAGGATATTCCAAATGCCCATAAGGGGCAGTAAACAGAACCAGAACATTAACTCTTTAACTCCCACTGGTTCACATGATGTTCTGATGTGGAATACTGACCATAAAAGAAAAATCACCAAACCACAACACTACTACCCTTTCTACTGGCCTTTCTCTTATCAGTTCCCACTCTGTCCATGCTGTAAACCCCTCAGATTCAACTCACCTTTGATTTTTGTGATAAATCTTTTTGATTCGTTTTTATTGCAAAAGATAGAAATAGAAACCCACTTTACAGAGAATGCCACACAATTTCATCTTGCATTTATGTAATGTCCTTTATTCAGAAAGACTTACACTGCTTTTTACATTCCAGTCCTCCTTTGGGCCAAAGCTTGTGCCTCTTAAGCCTCATGGATCCCTTGGAGAGGGACTTTTTATAACGGCAGGTAGTGACAAAAAGGGGGAAATAGCTTTAAACTGGAAGAAGGTAGATTTAGACTAAATACTAGGAAGAAATTCTTTGCTGTGAGGGTAGTGAGGCACTGGAACAGGTTGCCCAGAGAGGTTGTGGATGTCCCCTTCATGGAGGCATTCAAGGCCAGGCTGGACGGGGCTTTGAGCATCCTGGTCTAGAGGGAGGTGTCCCTGCCTATAGCAGGGCGGTTGGAACTAGATGATCTTAAAGGTACTTTCCAAACCAAACCATTCGATGATTCTATGATTCTCATGAACTTAATACTTAACCACCGCTAAAATGCAGCCACCATCAGGATGGAATTTAATTGCATCGACCACAGTGAGGCAAGGATGATTTCAAATGCACAGCCCATTACTCTTCCACAAAGCAATGCCAGGTTTTAAATTCATTTGGAAGAAAACATGTCTCTTGCTTTATTTAACTGTCCATAGAAGGATAATATAAGCTTTCTAAAACTCATCTGCTTTCTTTGGAATTAAAGATATAACAAGACATTACAGTAATGTGAAGGTGTGGAACAATATAGTCGTTAGCATAAACTGTCAGTGACAGTGCCTGGTCACTGAAATATCAGACTGGAAGATAATGCTGACATTTGTGCATCTGTTTTTCTGTGCTCCTGCTAATATGCTAGATATCCATATGTAGATACAGACATCTTTCTTTTGCAGTCTAGTCATCTCCTACAGTGCATAAGATTTAAGCTGATTGTTCATTTCTGCTCAGGGACGAAGAGTTGGAGGCCATCAGTACTGCAGTTTTATTGAAGAGAAGCTGTTCTAACCATTTGCACTCTCAGTTTGTTTTGACACTGTTGCACTGTAAATTGTACAAGAAATAATTACGGAATTCATACAAATCCAAGGTTCTTTAAGCGAAGAAACATCTTTTTCTAAGCTTTGTGCACCAAATTTCTGGGACCTTGGTATTTACTGATATGTTGCTTCCACAAAATTAAGACAGCTTTAACCATCAATTTGTCTTTTTCTGACTATTGTGCAGTTCGCATCTTTCCACACAAATCCTATGCTTGTGATACATAAACAGACAATCTTGTCATTCTTCAGCCTTAGAGATTTTGCAAATTGCAATTGTAATTTGCTTGTAGTACACTTGTAAATTGCAATGGGTGTACTTTTAGTCATACAGGAAATCTCTTTGGGTTCCTTGAATGACTGAATTGAAGGGTAAACAGATTTTCATGATTTATGCTAGTCCATTTATGAAGCAAAGGGGGCATAACATATATTTTTTTTCCCCTCATGAGCTGTTAAATGCAACAGTTAATGCTGAACAATATTACCATATGTAGCTGAAGTCCACGTAATCAGTGTGAATATGATTAAAGAAATCCCTCATCACTGAGGCTTCTTAGTGAGTTTGTTTCATTTTACTGACTGATAAGGGTTGTCGTATTTGATCTAATATCAAAAGCATGAAGAGGAAAAGCAAAAAGCAGACCAAAACTCTTTTTTTCTTTTTTCAAGTTGAGTAGGAAAGTGTTAAGTTACGTGAGACGAAACAAATATGCCTTTTCACGCTGTACTCATTGAGATGTGGAAGTGTTTTATTCTTGTGGGATTTTGAACAAACAGCTGCCACCATTGAGTTTGATTGCTTCAATGGGTGGCCCAATTCAATGCAAAGCACATAGCCTATAGGTAAAACTGCAAGGAGCAGAAACATTTACTGATTTATCTTAATTACAAGATACATCCGTTTTCCCTGCTTGGCTGTGTTTAACAGTTATTTCTAAGCACAGTAAACAGTAAATCTAAACGTATCTTTGAGAGGCTGCAAAAATATGTTAGGGATTTTCCCTCTTTACCTACACAAAAAGGAGAACATTTATTTGCTTTTTCTTTGGTCACTATTTTAAATTGCGGTTAAGGATGAATGTTAGGGGGATAATAACCATTTAAAATATATGGGCCAGATTTTCTCATGGTAGCACTTTGCATTAATTTATCTCAGTACAGGATCTGACTATTATGCTATTAAATTAATTGAAGGTAGAGGAAGTATCTAGCCTGATCATCTCTGCCAGCTCAAGAGTTTGCACAGTAATTCTTCTGCAAAGAAAGCAAAACACACAAACAGAAGAAGCAAAGAAGATTTTATTACAACTAGCTTGAAGCAGATGGTCTATCTGTCAATGCAGTCTGTAAAACTGCATTGACAAAATAGGGTGATTTTAACACAAGACTGGAAAGAAGGGATTCCTAATCTATCTTGGCTGCTGTCTCCTTGCTTAAATGTAATAACTTCTTTTTATAATGATAGAGCCTATGGATTAAAACAAAAAGAGCTTGTCGTAGAATTGCTCTGAAGAGTCTGTTGCAGAGATGAGGAACAACAGGACAGCGAGAGAACTCAAATGCAGTGAGCAATGCAACAAGAACCTACACCATACTTGTCTAATGAATACAGGGAGGGAAAATTTGAGAAGATGAAGATTAGTTGAAGTAAATGGCATGAAGAAAAGGAAGAATAAAACAGAGAGTCTAAACTAAGGAAAATAAGGAAAGAATAGAGGCACAGGTGTAGTTAGGGTGGAGAGGATAGGGGAGCTGTGTCAAGCAGATCACTTTCTTTTTATTACCAAGGGATCTTGCTTTGGCTACTTTTGCAGTCAGTGTTCTTATTTTTTCCCCAGTGGGTTCCACAAGAACAAGGAAAACTCTACAAAATATGAAGGCTTCTGGGGGTTGAAATCAAATCTTGCCTTAACTTCCCATTTAATCGTCTTTCCTCCCTTATTTGGCTGTTGCTCCTTGTAACTTGGCAGTTTATCTAATCATGAGTCTCAGTTTCTCCAGGTGTGAAAGCACCTATCAACTGAAGATGAAAAGTGTTATAAAAATTCTCAGTCATTCTTTGCAGTGAGACCAGTTTCTAGCTTGTCACCTGTCTGTGCTTGCTTTCCATAATCTTTCTTAATGAATCTGTTATCATCAAACTGCTCTGAGATTAGCTCAGGAATATATATCAATTTTACAGAAATGAATGTAAGGATCACTGTGCACATGGAATGTTCTTAACATCTGTTATTTTTGAGGGGCTTTTATGGCTAATAATGCGATGAACTAACCAGTATGTGGGTGCTGTTTTGCCATCTAAGCTTATCTGAAACTGCACTGCTGTTCATTTCAAGAAAGAACTTAGTAATTTTGAGACTGATGAACAGTTCCAAAGACCTACTAAAGTTTTTAGTTAAGTGCTTGTAGTTAAAAAATTCTTTGGTTTTCTGACCCAAAAATAAAATGATAAATGTTTTTTTTTTTAGGTAAAAACTCATGGCTAAAACGTAAATTAGCATTTGATCTCTAAGCTGAATATGCCTATGATGAACTTCTGAGCTGACACTTGAAAACTGCTGAAGCACACTGCATCATTAGCTTTAAGCAAATCTGCATTTCAAGGCTTTTACCTGGAAATGTTTGGCAAAGCCTCCATTCCCATTGCAGGATGGGCTCACTGTGCCTTTCAGCAAAATCTTTGTGTGAAACCAAGTTCCTCATTACTGAGGTTAAATTAAAAAAAACAAGACAAAGAAAAGGAATAGTGATGGGGGAACCATTTTGACTGCTATGGTTGTTGAAATTCTCTCATTCCTTGAGTATGATATTTTTCCTTCATGAAAATAAATATCACTACTTAAAAATCAGCATAAGGTTTGACTGTGCTTGCCAGCACAAATTTTATTGGTGCTTCCTTTCAATATTTGCTCTTTATCATCACTTCATTTAGCTATTCTCTATTTAACTTATCATTTTTCATGTAGTGAATGTCAAGTTTTATCTGCCAAAGGGAAACTTCTGGAAAATCAGCTCTCCTGATTATTTACAAAGATTCAATATCTTGCAATTTATCAACAATGCGCTTCAATATCATTTTAGAAGGACCCCACATAAGCTCAGTTTCACTGTCCTTTTGATACTTGGCTGCCCTAGAGAGATTCTTGGCCAGGCTGGTTATCAATGAAATGTTTTAGTATGATTTATTAGGAACTGAAGACACCGGGCATTACAAACTGACGGGATCCTCCACAAAGAGCAATCAGTTGCATGAACTGTGTATGTACACCCCTCCTTTTCACCACAAATGTCCTGTGCGGGCTATACCCCATTATTATCAAAGGATATGGATGAACACTAATGATAGACAGCAAAGGCAAAATGTTCAATGGAACTAGGATGAAAGCAACCTGGGACATGTTAATATGTACGTGGAGTTTGAGGATCCTGCACATCTCACAGAAGTTATATATGCATGTAAGATACTTATGTAAATAGATATGAATTTCATATTAAGTTTGGGTATTATTAAAATCTCAGAATCGCTGAAACACAGAATGGCTGAGGTAGGAAGGGACCTCTGGAAGCTGTCTGGCCAAAACTATCCTTGAGCAGGACAATAGTCCTGCTCAGTTTACCTCATTCCGTTAAAAGTCAAGTTACCTAATTCCCTTGTCCTCTCCTTTTCTTTTCTTAAGATATTTTGGTTAAATTTAGTACTTTTCTAATATCTAATTTGCATCAGAGTTCAGTAGTCTGAGTAATCCCAGACCTTTTCCCTATGTATATTCTTCACATTCTAAATCAACTCATAGCAGTAGTTATGAGAGAAAAAAAATTAATACATTAAAAATTTGAAACTTCTATTATGTTTTATCAATTATGTCCATTTACTCATCATAAACACACAGCTGACTAATTCTTAAACTGTGGATGTTTCTTATTCAGCATAACTATTTCTTCTGATATGGAAACTAGTGATGCTTTAATAGGAAATGCTTTGGTAACTTAGAAAAGAGACAGACTTAAGCACTCTGCTTTATTCAGTTTATTTGAGATAGTGCCAATAATCTTCAGTTTTCTGGGATAGTGAGGCACATTTATCGTCCTTGATCTTCACCGTACAGTCAACAGCTCAGAAATTCAGCAGGTTTTAACATGCAAGACTTTCAAATGTGCCTTCTAGCTGGACCTGTAATATTGTCCAATTCACTGACTCTGAGACAGCATGAATAGTTTTCCGACAATGTTGTTGGTGGAAACAATATTCAAGGCTGAAAGAATTGTGTGAGAAATACAGCTGCTATAAATAGCAACTGTCCCTCTTTTCCTCCCCCTCTTTTTCTGTGCTAGCTGTCTTACTTAGGTGATATAATCCAGCTTTTGAACAAGATACATCATTTTGACTTTTGTAGCACATTTCATATTGAATGGATTTGTATTACTAGCTTAGTGTTTCACTTTTGCTGTTATTTGAACATTAGATCATTCTCTGCTTCCAAAGACGCAAGGAGAACATGACACACTGCACTCTCTTCTAGATGATGCTCATCACCATGTCCTTCAGCCACTTTGCTTTCATTAAACAATGAAATGTGACAGAGCATGAGCACTGGCAGTACTGTGAAATGCTGGTAGCAGAGCAAGACTGGTCCAGGCTCTGAGCACTGTCCCAGCATCCAAGCATGACTTCTCGTGCTTAGAGCCCTGAAGTGATTTATTGCAGACAGAGAAAGAAATAACAGCATATTTGATTATCTCTAAATATATTGTTTTTAATTTGAACAAAGTTCTTGAGCTAAGTCCTAAGGAGGTTATTTATTTATTTATTTATTTATTTATTTAATTTACTACAGTAAATATAGTTGCCATGTGGAGAAACATCTGTTACAGTACAAACACATAGAGCATTTTTGAGTTAAGGTCTTCCCATGGACTTCAAATAAGCAGCTTGACTGCTCTTTAGCTTAGAATTTCTCATGGTAGAAGTGGTAATCCAGGCTTGACCTGAAGACTGTTTTTGTTTTGTACGTGTTGTAAAATACTCTTTCTGATCCGTATTTAACAGACAGACTGTTTTGTATTTCAAACTGCTCTGGCTTCTATTGCTGTTGAGTAATAGATTGCTGTTAAATGCATAAAAATCTCAATATCCAGCAACACCAGGCTAGTGAACTAAAAAGAACCAAAATAACCTTTCAGTAGGATCATTGTGTCCCTTTCTCCTCAGAAAATGGGTGGAATCTCCAGGACCACAACTGAGCAGCCTCATACAGATCCAGAGACTTAAAGGTGTCAGACAGGAAAGTCACAAGATCAAAAATCCATAAAATGATAGAATCATACAATCACCAAGATTGGAAAAGACCTTCAAGATCATCCAGCCCAACTGTCCACTTGCTGCCAACATTTCCCCACTAAACCATGTCCCTTAGTACAACATCTAATAGTTTTTCCTAGACCTACAGAGATGGTGACTTCACCACCTCCCTGGGTGGCCCATTACAGAGCCTGACCACGCTATTGGAGAAGAAATTTTTTCTAGTATCCAATCTGATTATCACCTGGTGCAACTTGACGCCATTCCCTCTAGCCCTATCGCTAGTTACTTGGGAAAAGAGGCTGATCCCCACCTCGCCACAGCCTCCTTTCAGGTAGTTGTAGGGACCTCCCCTCCAGACAAAACACTTCCAGTTCCCTTAGCTGCTCCTCAAAAGACCCCTCACCAGCTTCATTGCCATTCTCTGGACATGCTCCAAGGACTTGGTGACTTTCTTATAGTGAGGTGTCCAAAACTGAACTCAGTACTCGAAATGTGCCCTCTCCAATACAGGAGGATATTCACCTCCCTGCTCCTGCTGGCAACACTATTTCTGATACAAGCCAGAATGCCGTTGCCCTTCTTGGCTAACTGAGCACACTGCTGGCTCACGTTCAGACGGGCATCAACTAGCACCCACATGTCCATTTCTTCTGTAGTTTTCCAGCCGCTCTGCCCAAGCCTGCAGCAATCGCTGGAGTTTTGACCAAACTGCAGGACCCAGCACTTGGTCTTGTTGAACATCGTCCCACTGGCCTCAGCCCAGTGACCCAGCCTATCCAGATCCCTCTGCAGGGCCTTGCTACCCCCAGGCAGATCAACACTTCCTCCCGCCTTGGTGTCGTCTGCAAACTTACTGAGGGTGCACTCAATCCCCACATCCAGATCACCAGTAAAGATACTGAACAGGACAGGCCCCAATACCAAACCATTGGGAACACCTCTCGTGATCGGTTGCCAGCTGGATTTAACTCCATTCACCACCACTCTCTGGGCCTAGTCTTCCAGCCAGTTCGTTACCCAGCAAAGAGTGTACCTGTCCAAGCTACAGGCTGCTAGCTTTCCCAGGAGAATACCGTGGGAGACAGTGTCAAAGGCTTTGCTGAAGTCTAGGTGGACTATGTCAACAGACTTTCCCTCATCCACCAGGCAAGTCCCTTGATTGTAAAAGGAGATCAAATTGGTTAAGCAGGACCTGCCTTTTGTGAATCCATCCTGGCTGGGCCTGATCCCTGGGTTGTTCTGCACATGCCGTGTTATCTTACTCAATGTGATCTGTTCCATTTCCTTTCCTGGCACTGAGGTCAGGCTGACAGGCCTGTAGTTCCCCAGATCCTCCTTACTACCCTTCTTGTAAATGTAAGTCACACTGGCAAGCCTCCAATCCTCTGGGACCTCTCTGGTTGACCAGGAATGCTGATAGATGACAGAAAGCAGCTTGACTATCACCTTCACCAGCTTTCTCAGCACCCCCAGGTGGATCCCATTTAGCCACATGGATTGTGGCAGTCCAGGTGGAGTAGTAGGTCTCTAACTGTGTCCACCTGAATTGAGGAGGGTTTATTCCGCTCCTCATCCCAGATTTCCAGATCAGGGTGTAGAGTACCCTGAGGATAACTGGTCTGACTTCTAAAGACAGATGTAAAGAAGGCATTGAGAACCTCAGCCTTTTCCTTGCCCTAAATGTTCACGTTCACTTTTTCATCTAGTAAAGGACGGAGATTCTCCTTAGCCTTCCTCTAACTGTTAATGTATTTGTAAAGAAGTTTTTTGTTCTCTTTTACCACAGTGGCTGGGTTATATTCAAGATGGGCTTTTGCCTTTCTAATTTTCTCCCTGTATATCCTAAGGACTTCTTTGTATTCTCCCCAGATTGCCTGTACTTTCTTCCATAGCTGTTAGACTCTCTTTTTGTGCTGTACCCTCAGAAACAGTTTCCTGTCTATCCACGCTGGTCTTCTTCCCTGCCAACTCATGGCATAGGGGGATAGCCTGCTCCTATGCCTCTAAGACTTCCTTCTTGAGGAGCATCTAGTGTTTGTGGACCTCTTTACCCCCCAGGACTAAATCCCAAGTGACCCTTCCTACCACTGTCCTGAATAGTTCAATGTCTACCCTCTGGAATTCTAAGTTAGGATTTTTTGCTGACACCACACTTCCTCCCCCTGACGTCATCAAGAATCAAGAATTCTACCATTTCATCATCACTCTATCCAAGACAGCTCCCAACCTTCACATCTCCCACCAGTCCTTCTCTGTTTGTGAACAGCAGGTCTAGTAGGGCACCTCCCCTGACAGGCTCTCTTACCAGCTGCGTCAGGAATTTATCTTACAGACACTTTAGAAACCTCCTAGACTGCTTCTTCTGCACTGTATTATATTTCCAGTATATATCAGGGAAGTTGAAGTCCCCCATGAGGACAAGGGCTGGCAATCACACAACTTCTGTCACCTGCTCATAGAATCCCTTATCTGTCTCTTCGTCCTGGTTAGGTGGTCTATAACAGACTCCCACCATGATGTTTGCCTTGTTCCCCTCACCCCT
>JACDJE010000267.1:1970868-2134031 GCA_016647715.1 Pavo muticus
ATAACAGAAAAGAAAATTATTAAAAAAAAAAAAAAAAAGGAGGAATCCCATGCTTTCTCTCTTTTAATCATACAATGTCTACATTGCCGGATTTGAAAATGGTTGTGTCCTATGGAAATATAAATAAATCCTCTGTGTACAATAGTGTAATGAAGCAGTGATCACTGCATAAAGAGGAAGAGTTACTATGAAGTCTTAGGCTGCTAAAAGATACCAGGAAAAACACCGAATATAATGCGGCAAGGTAGAAAGCTGACCAGGGTAATCATATGTGATTATCAGCCAGTGAACTAAGCGATCCTTATTTGAGCACTTTTTTTTTCAGGCAGCAGTCAGTGAGTAGCTGCTCCACAGTCCTTTCATGGATGTGGGATCAGACTGCCTTGCTTCCTGTTCTACTGATCACACAACCGCACTTACAACGATGCTTGTAGCACCCTACACATGTGCTCTGCAGAATCAAGTCTTCAGCATTAAATTTTGGAATACCAGATGTTGCTTTCAAGATGCTTCATTATTTCATGTCATCTAAATTGGAGCTTTTGCTTGTAAAATGTTTTCCCATATCAAAAGTTAAAAAAAGGAGGAGAAAAAAGAAAAAAATGTATTTGTATTATTCCATGGAATGGAAATGTTATAGCTGTTATGCTAGGCCCAATATGACTCTTCATCCTCTGAAATGGCCATTAGGCAGTATTTTTGTTCTCAAAAGAGCATAAAATGCGAATTAATTAAGATGGCTAGTTCTCATAATGCAAATAACTAGATATTATTAAAATATCTCTAATGAGGATAAAACAGATTCATAACGTTCAAAACCATGACAGCACTCTATAAGACTAATGAATAAATGCCAACTGATTACAAAGGACATAATTATAGAGGGTTAACAGCTCTGCAATTAATAATGCTTGTTAATCTTTAGGTAAGGTTTAATAATCACTTGATAATTATTTAGCTTACAATAACACTCCATATTAAATCTAAATGAAGGGTTATGTTCCCAATTTGATATTAGTGGCTTTAACCATGCTATTGGGAGTTGGGCAGCTAAAGCCTTGTTCTTAGCATTGAGACTATATAATCTGAATAGGAACCTTAATTAAGTGTTACCAAATGTATTTTACTTGGCAGTGCAAGGAGAAAGACAAAGTCTTGGATCTGAACAGAAGCCTCGAATTTACTGGCAAGTGGATGTGTGTGTTCAGGGGGAGGAAGGGCTATTATCCATGCTTCATTTGTTTTGTTGGAACGAGGTACAGCAGCTTAAGATTAGATATCTGTAACTTGGGCCAGGTTTTTGAAAAGCTGGGGGATGGGGTAGGGAGGAAGAAACAGAAAGGGAGAGAAAGGGAGAGCGAAATATTAGCAGTTGACTTCACTGTGATTTTCTTGCCTCTATCTTGCTCCTTAACCATTCATTATGGCTGTGAGTTGTTTCTGGTTGCACATGGGATTTCCTTTTTCCAACTATTGAAATACTAAATGCTCAGCAGTGGTATTAACTGGGTGAATGATACTCATTTTCAATTAAAGAGTGGATAGACTTTAAAGAAAGAATATAAAGTCTAACATCTTACCTAAATCTTGGGTACCACTATCCTTGTGGTTGGGAATCCTATTTTCTTGCTTTCCTTACCCATTCCATCCTCAGTTTTGGTATAAACAGAAAACAATGGGGTCACGATTCAGTGCAATTAGTCTTATAGAGTGCTGTCATGGTTTTGAACGTTATGCATCTGTTTTATCCTCATTAGAGATATTTTAATAATATCTAGTTATTTGCATTATGAGAACTATTCATATTATCCTATTATATCTAGGATAAAAATATCTTAGAAATATCTCTTTACATAATATAACTGTTCTTTTAAATAAATCTTTAGTTATTATTTATTTTTTTAAATGGCCTTTGCAAAAGCATACATTTATAAAGTTTCTCCAGAACTTTTGGTCTGAAAGTCTCGAAACATTTTGCAGGCTAATTGAATCAAACTTCACAGTACTGTAAAACAGTACACAGATATCTTTAATCTACTTTATAGATAGGGAGAGTCATTTAGCTGGGATTGCAGTTTGCAGCTCTGTGTTAAAACTACAGCCATTTTTTCTCATAATATTAACAATTACAGGTTCTGACCACTTGACAAGCTAATTAACATTCAATTCCCACATTTTTCTTAATATCATCATAATGATTCTGATAGATAAGATAACAAGCAAATATAGAAAAAGGCTGAGAATTTTTCATGTGGACTTAGTGATAAGAACTATAGTATGAGGTAAAGAATGTGATAATTTGGTCAAGAAACATTATTTTCACACTTTGAAAACAACAGATAAAAAAGCTATATGCAAAATTTTATTTAATAATATTCTTAAGATCCATGCACAAACGCTGCTTATTCTGCCAGTCATTGCAGTAGGTTACTTAACTTGAGCACATCACAGAAGCTCTGTTTTCACAGGGAGGAACTGCTCCCAAATAATTTCAGCAGTGTAATGTGCTAGAGAAACTCTCCTACCATCACTGTATTGTCTTTACATGTTTTTTTTTTTCTCTACTGTTGTAGTTATTAAGGAAACTATAGAAAAAAATCTGATCTTTGAATGTATTTGATTTGTGCTGTCCATCCTGTAATCGCCCAGACTAATAAGCAGCATATGACAAGATCTGAAGAAAGAAAAGATGCTTACAAATGTGACAGTCATTCTTCCATGTAACTATCTTTCTTCCATTTCTTTATTGAAAAAGGACTGAACTGTAAGTTAGCTAAATTAATACATCTACTACAGGTGAGTAGAGTGAGATTTAGAAACACTATTTGAGAAACACATAACTACATTTTTTTGGTGGAAATATTTTTGAATACCTGGCCTTAAATAGGAAATCATTTTTTCTCTTCTGACATCCAGGACACTATGCAAGTCATAACTGTTTACTCAGGCATCAGACACAACAGAAATTTGGGAAGTGTATAGTAGCCTGAGTACCCTAAGGATTGATTAACACTTTTCTCTCTTCAGTTGTTTTTTGTAAAAATTTTTGGTACTTTCTGACATTTACTTAGAGGATTGTTTGTGATTTGTGAGTTTGTTGGTAACTGTCTTAATTAGTTTTGTTTTTAAGAGATGGTTATGCTTGGAGACTAGGGTGTAAGTTCCAGTGCTATACATGGCAAAGAATGCCAGCTGCCAGCTTTTGAATTGGATCTGAACTTCCCAAAGACTTGGGTAGGTTAGATTTTTCTTGTTATGAGGAATATGTCAGGCTGAATCTACGGAGGATTTGAAATTTATCAGTGTTTTCAATGATTCTGAGATATAGTTTTGTATTCCAGCATACCCATTCATAACAATAAATAGACCTTATTCTATCACAGAATGGCTTGAGTTGGAAGGAACCTTAAAGATCACCTAGTTGCCCCCTTGCCCTGGGCTGCTCTGTCCCTGGAGGTGTGACAGGCCCCATGGCAAAGCCCTGAGGCAGGAACTGCCCTACTGCAGAACTCTGGTCCTGTGTTTCAGCATTAACCCAGTGGCAGGCATTTCCAAAGTATCATTTGAAACTAGGGCGATTCATGGTAAATGTCTACTCTTTCAGCCTTAGCCATGCATGTCTTGAGCAATCCCAAGATGAAAGGGAGAGGCATTCTTGTTCTCTTGGTCTTGCTGTAAGCTCTGGGAGCTCATGCGCAAGAGATGTTCTTCCTGTCCTGGCCTGCTTATGAGGTGATATTAATAATAATGCCAGAAAAGCAAGGATGATATTATTAGTATCATTAAATTAATGTGATTTGTAAAGGAAAGGTTGTCAGCTTTCACATGACAAAAAGAACAGGAAATATGCAGAACAATTTTAGGACTTGTCTGAACTTTTCTAGGCTGCACTGTCATCTCACTCATCAGTTGGGAAACAAAAAATTAAAGAACATTCTTTGTTTCCAAATTCCAGACTGGCAGCTTGGCTTTTAGACATGTTTCAATCTCCAGTTGTCTGGAAGTAATGTTTTTTTTTCCCATTTTAATTTATAATTTTCCGTAGCAGTGTAAGTAAATGTTTTGTGTGCTCAATGTGTACTTCAAATTTTAACTCTGGTGAGGTATTTAAAAAAATCAGAAATCCCTGGCTGAAGGAACAGAAAAAGTTTGAAATTCACCTTATAAGCAGCCATCTCTCTCTCTTTCCTCCTTCACTTTCTTCCCCTCCCTCTTTCTTTCTCTATTTTTTTTTATTTGTTCAAGAGGTCAAAATTAAATATCCTCTTTTTCTCTTTCTCTGGATGAGCTGTAATTTCTTAATATGATGGTTTTATCCAGAGCTAACAACTCTGGTTTGGCGTAGAACAATATAATCTTAGAAAATACAAAGTAATAGTTTAAAAGCTCAGACTATGGAGGAAAGGAATACTGCAGCTTAGTAAAAGCATATGTTGCTTGTGAGGACCTCACAACCACATTCAAATTCATCTCTTGCCAAATCACGTTACATTGCTAGAGCTCCTTCTTTAAATTTCCCCAGTGAGGCTCATATGGCAGGATCTGTGTTCCTGCTATATGGTATTAAGGAGGTTCATGGGTCTCTCTTTATCTTTTTCCTTTCTCTTTTTTTAAAATGATTATGCTGTGTAGAAAAGTCAGAAGTTGAATTTTGTTGTTGTGTATTTTTTGTGTTTTTCTTTGACAGCGTGATTCTTGACTATGCAGTTTTTAAAAGACATAAAAACGTGGCACAAACTTTGTCTCATACACAGAAAATTTTCACTTGAAACAGCTCTGCTCTGCTCTGAGCTGATGATTTTGTTTTATAGTGAGGTACATGTGGTGTGTGGAAAGAATATTTGACTGCAGTGTAGTTTGAAATCTGAGTATGGCTGCCATGAGAGAGCTAGAGCTGTGCAAAAGTACCTAAGCTTAGTTCAGAAAGCATTTGTAAGTTTTGCAAAGTAACTACTTAAAGACTGTTCTATGGATANGCCTTGTTCGTCCCATTAGGTGGTCTATAACAGACTCCTTCAAGGATGTCAGCCCTGCTGGTCTCACCCCTGATCCTTATTCATAGAGACTCAACCTTATTATTCCCAGCCCTGAGCTCAATAACTTTGAAATACTCTCTAACATAGAGACCCATGCCACTGCTCCTCCTTCCTTGCCTGTCCCTCCTGAGGAGTTTATATCCATCCACTGCGGCATTTCAGCTATGGGAGTGATCCCACCATGCTTCAGTAATGGCAACTAAGTCATAGTTTGCCTGCAACATGATGGCTTCCAGCTCCTTCTGTTTGTTTCCCATGCTTTAAAAAACTTCTAAAAAAGTTATCCTAGATAAAGTCAAGCTCTACTCCTATCAAATAGATCATTAAAAAACTACAGACTGAACTGTAGTAAATATACCGTATACTCACATTTTACGTTTTCCTGACTATTACACTGAGGTTAACCTTAATGAAAATCTGAAGAAAGAAATTAAACATGAATACCTGCTTAATATCAGCATTGAAATAAAAATGCGTGCTACTCTATTTAAAATACCCCTTTGAGGAGATAGCTGAAGTGATCATACTGTAGCAATGATGAATGTGTGTTGCTTCTGAGGAAAGGATCAATACATGAGTCTTCAATTTCAAAGGTTTCTTTTCTCATGTTCCCCATTTCCCCTTTTTACCAGTTAGTACTTAACTGTCAGACTGATTTTCCATGCCAGGGAGAGAGTTTTGTGCCATTTTTAGAACAAGGATATCGACTGCATACAGAAAACTCGCATAAGTTTGCTCAAATAAGTTGGCATCTATTTAAACAGCCGAGTTTCTCATCAATACATGATGTACTGTATCATCCAGACATTAATGCTGAGCTGTAACGTGCCAAAATATATTTACTTTAAAAATAGCTTTAACACTTAGCTGCAGCAGAACTGCAACAGAACTTTCGAAAGCTGTGAGTTTCCACATATGAATAAAACTTAATGACCACAGTTCAATTCACTGAGGGTTATTTATACCTCAGAACTTACTGTCCTAAAAGTGCCTGTCCCGTTGGAAATATGATTCAGATGCCCTGAACTGAAGAAATATTTTCCATTTTCCTGTGTAAAATATGAAACAAAAGACAACTGAAAAACACCTCATTAAAACAGTTCCATTGTCCTTCTCTGACAAAGTAAATTGCAAAGAAGCATGACAATTTCCCTATGTAGGTGGTCTATTTTATGTGCTAACCTCACAATGACCTTGGAAATACGTTGAAAGATGCTTGATGAGTTCTGTAGAAAATCTACATGTTGTGCAATAAGAGATTTCAGGCTTTCAGTCTGTTAAAGGCCAAATTTCCAAATGGAAATATTACTTGTCTTTGGTCAGTTCCATTTATACCCAGTCTAGGTGAATGTATTAGCCTGGATGACTCCTTACTAGATGAGCCTTCTCTACCTGGCTAAGTTCCATAATCCTTTATGGGAGGTGCAAGTAGGTTTTCACAGTCACTTGCAGGGAATTGAGCTCATCAACATGTGCACGCGTGATCTTTAATTATACTCCCAGGGTGACTACCACAGGTACTTCATCTCATGTTTAGTAGACCTGGTATATTTTACCGTTCTTTTCTAATGTACTGAGTATCTGTGAATATACAGAGACAGTGAGGAAAAATAGATAGTGTGGGCTTCATCCTCTGCTGGAATAAATAACATCTGCTCTGCTGAAGCCACTAGAGACATACCAGCTTACTTCACTAGAGGAAAGAGCCATGTGTTCTTTGTGACTTTCTTTTTTAGAAGCGCCTTTATATAGTTGCAAATGTGTTTCATATCCTTGGTCTTGGAGGAGAGCAAGCCAACACTTGAGTACATTGCAACATTTAAAATACAGTAATTTAATGATGCCTGTTAATCNTCCACAAGTTGAGTTATGATAGTAATATGAAATAAATGTTGATATAATAATTAAATTCACACCCTGATTTAGACTGAGGTAGTAAGAGTGCATGTTTTCAGACTTTAAAGTGCTACTTTGCATAGATTATCTTAAAATTTAGTCCAATTTCATTCATAAAATCAGATTATATCATAGTTTCTCTTATAAGGTCTTCATTCTTCTGGAGTTCCTGTTTTTGCAGCACTTGCCATCTTACATAAGGTTTTAAAGATCGCATATTTCTAAAGTGAGATAAAATTTGAGATCATCTGTTATATGCAGCTTTCTAATTCAGAAGTAAGCTTCATGATCCTTGTACTCTTAAGGAAATAGAAATATATAAATGGTAAAGTGTTAGTTATCATAGAAATTTGTGATAATTTGTGGGATTAACTTCAGACGTCTTAGATTTTCACCAAATGTGAATCAGTAGAATTGCAAATCACCTCCGAAGATTCACTGAGACTTGAGCTCAATGATCTGAGTTTTTGAAGAGAAGATGTCAGATATGCTAAAAATACATACGCATGCACTATATATTAAGCAAGCATGGAAATGTTGAATTTCTAATGAAAGAAAGTTTCCTAGCAAGTCTAATATCAACTATGCTCAATTAAAGAAGAAATATGATACTACAAAACAAATTCCCAAATTCTATATTTTGCTCCCTAATTTAATTCTCTGGAAACTCAATCGAGATTCTGAAAGCCAAGCTTTTCTAGTTTACTCTTATATCTCCAGATACCAACTGGTCTGCTGCTTAGCTTAAGTCTAAACACTTTGTTACTGATGTTTTCTCTAGGATAAGGTTCATTCTCTCAAATCTAGATGTGAGATATAGGTCACAGAAGTACAAAGAAATGAAAAGCTAGTATCATTTTATAGTGATAAGAAAATAAATAAATATGATGTCATATTGTCTTCTAGGCAAAGGTCTGTTGAATTACAGCATGTTGTTTGAAGTAGCTGCTATTCTAACCATATAGTATTTCAACAAGTACTGCACGTGGTTTAAAGAAATACGCAATTGACACTTCTGTTCGTTCTGAGAATGTAATTAATGTCAAAGATAAGTGCAATACGAGAGCTGAATGGTGTGCTGCTCCTCATTCAGTGCAGGTGTTCTGGCTGACCTAGGGTCCAAGGAAAGTATTTATCAGAAAATATGGGAAGTCTATGCAGATTCTTTTTCTCTACACCTACAAAACAAAACAAACCACAAAACAGACAAACAGCAACAACAACAATAACAACATCAAAACAGAGAAAACACTCCAAATCACCGTAGGTTAAAAAGATCATATAACAAGGTAAACATTAGTAAGTCTGCTATAATGCACTTAGCTACAGTTGCTTAGTAAAGAGTAAAACATGACGGAAATAAATATTTCTTGCTTTGGACATTTTCAACTGACTTCCAAGCAATAACAGAAATATTTCAAATATGACTTGCTATCAGCAGAGATGCATTCATAGAATCATAGACCCGCAGAATCATAGAATCACCAAATCAGAATGGCTTAGGTTGGAAAAGACCTTAAAGATCATCTAGCTTCAGCCTCTCTGCACTGCATAGGTTTGCCACCCCATACATCAGGCTGCACAGGCTCCCATCCAACCTGACCTTGAAATGCCTCCAAGGATGGGGCATCCACAGCTTCTCTGGGCAGCATTTTCCAGCACCTCACCATTCCCAGAGGAAAGAATTTCTTCCTAACATCTAATCTAAATCTTCCCTCTTTTAGTTTAAAGCTGTTCCCCCTTGTCCCATCACTATCAGAGTGTGTAAAAAAAGTTGATCCCCCTCCTGCTTGTAAGCTCCCTTCAAGTGCGCAGCCTATGTTTTCTACCTGATGACAACATAAAATTCTCATTAATTTTTAAGCTAGGAGGCTGTTTAAAACTGTGATATTTTTATCAGTTGCTAACAGAATTTTTTTAAATATGTGCCTGTTGCTAAAAATAAAAATAATAGAATTTGAGAAATTGAAAGGGATTTCAAAGAAGATTCAGACCTCATTTCTGATGTCTGGTGCAATTGATGTCTGAGGCTTGTTAGAGACTCTGTTAGCTTCATAATACTATGAGAAGTAACAGAGAATGTGGGTTTTAATATTCTAGACACTAAATAATGTTGGAGCATCAGCATACCGGGGAAGGTTACCCCATAGTGACTGTCTGGATTGGTTCTATTTATTAAAAATCTGTCTAACTGTGTTGTGAAAAGATTTTAACAATGAGTGGCTTTCTTTTCTAGGTGGCAAAGCTGATAGCATGAATACACAGCAAATGTCCAAAAGATACTCTTAGTACTTTGACTTTCTCAGTGGCTATTTTTCCATAAAAAAATGCAGTGCTCTCCACTGAGCTCTTGAAGTTACTGACCACAATGGACTTGGCACTAAGCACCTGCTTTACTTTGAAAGCAGCTCCAAACCACTACTACTCCAACATTACCTCCTGTCTAAGAGATTGGATGCAGATCATCTGCAGTCTTTGTAAAAGGAGATAGTCTGTAGAAATAAGGCAGGAACTGGAACAAAGCCATGGTGACTCTAGATGTTACCACTGATAAGCCAAGTACTCCAACCTTCCAACTGGCAGTCAGTTGTAGAGCAAACCAGCTACTCTACACTTGTAGTTATTAACTGCTGCTGCTTAAACACTGCACTTTGATGTGACGTAGAGAAATAGAAATGATTCAGTGGATGTCTACAAATATGGATATGGGTATGAATATGAAAATGTGAACAACTTGCAAAGATCAGAGGCATGTGAATACTCAGTTGTAGTAAAAAGGATAGGAAAGTCTTGCAGCTTGTTTTTATACTTTAGCCAGCTACTACAAAAACTACAGCACATAGTAATATAGTGACCCTTATCTTTCTTAATGGGGTGTCTGTTCTTCACTGGGATCTGTTAGGCATGCAGCCATGGAGTTCTACATTAAAACTGGATGGTATCAGTGAAACTTGTACAAACACATTGAATTTTCCAAGCTCAGTCTACTGCAAAGAGACAGATTTGGCACTTCACATGCAATCATCAGTGTAAGCTTTTTAATCTTCAGTCCTTAGAAAGATGAATTAGGAGCTAAAACTTAATAATAAAACTACGGAGAATCTTTAAGGCCAGTTTCACTTGGCTCTAAGGAGATCAATGAACTCTAGTGCTTCAAAGGATTGTTATTTCAATTTACAACTAATTTCCTTATATTTTTGAAACTGGTCTTATTTCATATACATTAATGTCAAAACTGTTAACACCTTAAGGACCATAGTTTCATCGCTCTTCCTGTGTTTTCTGTGAGAAGTTAACTTTCTACAAAGAAAATTGTGTGTTGAGTCTCAATAAGGTGCAATGTATTTTCATGTGCAATTTATACTCCGTAGGAATTGAAATAAGCTGAATATTCACTAATTGATTGGTTTAATGAAAAAAGACTTATTTTTCAGGAATTATTAGAGAATTCTCCATCAGACAGGGAGAAGGGCTAGAAGTGGAACCTCAACCAGTGTTACCTAGGTCTATGTGCCTGATGGTAAGAGCATAAAACTTCTGATAGGTCTGGCTGTGAAAGTCTGTATAGTGCTCCCAAAAGTGTGTAAACAAAACTCACAACAACAACCCTCCCCCCCTGAAAAAATCCCACTCTGTTCCAGTTTTCAGATGCTGAACACTTCATATAGCACAACTAGCACTGTGTTTCTAAAATATCATACCCTTTTTCTGTTTTAGTTCAAATGTATTGAAATGCTAATATTCACACAGATTATTCAGAGGTAAAGGGGTTTGTAGCTCTTCCAGAACAGCTCACAGTGCAATTAACTTTGTTCAATTAAGGGATTCTGAAATCTGGTCGCTTATACAGCCCGTATGATATTTAAGTGTATTTGAAGTGAAACGGTACATATGAAGGCATATAAGACCATATAAAAATTATTCCTGGTGTTATTGGTATCAAAAGGTTGTTCTTGCACAAGAACATTTGAATTTCTTTGAGGGAACAGAAATTTATCTTACAGAGATTGCACTGAACAGTAAATGAAGAGCGTGCTGGAGACTGCAGGTAATTCTTCATTTGGAAATTACATGATGGGCAGCTTATGTCTACTGCAGATTGCAGAAGGTAAGAAGAATTTTCAGCTGGAAAAGTTCAGTAGTATTTGAGCTGCATATTTTTAATTTCTGAAACTTTACAAGGCAGCGCAATGGTTGTTACTTGCTAGCAACTGATATTATCTGCCAGTTTTGCATAGATTCCCCTCCGTTTTCTGCCACAAGCCACGGATGTCTACCCTCTCTGAACCACACCTGCAGAACTTAAAACAGATCTTTTAAGAGAAGTGGAAGATGTGTTCGAACTTGAACATGTCATAGGAAAGCTTAAAAAATATGCCTTTTCTTCTTTTAAGGTTTTGGGAAGTCTTTCTTTGTCTTCACAGCTGACAAGATATATATTTTAGTAGTCTTTGCATTATGTTATATTGTTAAGAATTCTCACCCAAGCAAGTGTGTAAATAAATACTTCAATTACTTGGCTATACACTGTAAATACTACATTTGTATGCATGTGTTTATCTATATATATAATACAGGCTGAATGGATCTTATCTATAGTTTCAGTAGTACCCTACTGAGCACAGGCCACAGTTCTCCCTGAAAATGGACAACAGTAGGATTGAAATGAAAAACATAACACCCTTCACACTATCATGTGTAAAATTAAGTACTGCCAAAAAGCACCACTCTGTCTTTAGGAGTATATAACTGTCTGAAGCATTTTTGAACCCAAATCAATTTTTCTGTCCTCATCTGAACTAAATAAAAAAGAGATGAGCCATTTTAACGTAAAAAGGACTAAGTATATCTTTTTTTTTTTTTTCTTTCTGGTAAAGCAAAATAAAAATATTTGCCTTTAGTGTAGCCATGGCTACAAAAAGATGACCAGGATTTTGAGGTATAGATTTCACTGAATATGATTATGTATGTCTGGTAGCAGGAATTGGTTTAAAGATACCATAGGCTGAATATTTCACCCTCTTCCTCTCTTCATCTTGATCATATCATGAAGTGGCCTCTATGGATAAAGGTGTGAATCCATGATATGTGGTACACCTCTTAAACTGTCCTGCTATTCAGTATTTGAATACAGATGCTGTATCCAAATGTATTTTAGGAACAACAAATAAGTTAACAACTGCCTGGCAGGATTATCTCTCACCTTCACGATGCTTAATTCAAAGACGTATAGATTATCTCAAGCAAGTTGTATGATACAATAGATAGAAAACTGAAATTTTCATGTGAAGAAATAGAGCTAAGGTTTGTAAACTTAATAGAGAATTACATCTAAGTTAATGCAAAGCTATGAACTCTAATGTAAACTCCGCTAACTGATTATGCCTGGATTTACATTCTGCCTTTGAAAAAATTTCTGACAATTAAGCTAAGCAGATACTTGTAGTCCAGAATGTGGAGTTCTCGTTACCACAGGGATAAAGTTCTCAGTGTAAGAACTCAAAAGCAAAGTCTCCAAAATTCATCTCTCTTTGGTATCATTAGTGCAGCCAAGTTATGAATATCTATTTTTAAATTTTTCTTTCTCCAGAAAAATATGATACATAAGTGAGAGCTGATAGTGCAAGCATAAAATGCATAGATTAGGTTAGGCTTGCTCAAACATTTATATTGGGATTTCACTTTAAATTTAATCCCAGGAATGACATTATCTTGTCATCTTTCTCAACTGTATTAGGAATTATTGTAATGCATTTTATGTTGTAGGAATTCTATTTGCTGATGTAAAATAAAATAAAATATTATTACCTGTAAGTTAATTAAGCAACAAGACATAGATTAGTGACCAATAATTCCTGGTGTGTTCCTCAGCACAAAGCTGAAGGCCAAATTGTGTCACAGTACCTATGCATATATTTACTATGCTGCAATTCCAGTCACAAACTCTCTTTATAGGGATTTTTAGACAACATAGATGAAATCTTTAAACTATAATATGCATCGTTTTGCTGTGAAAAGCATCTCAGTATAAAATCAAATTAGCACCGAAATGAAAACATGCAATTTTATTTGAGTTCTCTGTATTAATGTTCTTTATTCAGACCGATGAATTTGGAGACTTTAAGGCCAAAAGCACACTTTGTGAAGAGCCATGGTGGGTTGTTGCTAGTATAAGGAAAAGCTGCTATTATGCAAGATACCTGTGTGTCTCGACAAAGTTCTCCTTTTATTTTTTTCCTAGAATTTTAGAATTCTGGTATTGTGACCTAAAACAAAACTTAAAAAGAATAAACCTCCCCTGTTATATTAAAGGAAAACATCTTGAATCCTTGGATAAGAAATGTTTATGGATTTTTTGAGCTGATTAGTGACTTCTATGATTTTAGCGATTCAATAAAACTTTCTGAGTAACCGATGCTTAGCTATAGCTTCTTTTAAAAATAAGATTTACTGATACATTCCAAAGGCAGTTTAAAAATATGCAACATTTTGATGAATAGTCATATGTTACGAGGATTGCACAAAGAAACAAGAGACTAGTGAAACAGTCTTGTTTTGTTGTAGCTTGTACATAAATAAGGTTGGTCAGAGTTTCTTCTATCTCTGCAGAAAAGTTGTGCTTTTCTTTTGGAGTACACCTGGCAACTTCAACATCAAGCCAATTTTGTTAGTCACTGCAATAAAAGAACTAACAGGATTTATAATTGAAGATGATAGTGAGCTTAAAGGGGAGTAACTTTAACTTCTGCTGTCAGCTCTTTTTTTTAACCTGCAACTCAGCTTGCAATCACATGAGCAATTCACAAACCTGAGAGACATGAAACCTTGAGAGTTTGCTGGGAAAACTCCAGAATTCATAAAGTTAAACTGTGCCTCCCTCAATATGACTAACATATGGTCTTAACAAATTCCACCAAACCTGTATAAAGGGAACAGCTCCAGAAAATATTTCTGCAGTTTTTTCAGTTCTTCTGTTGACTTTCAGCATGGCATTGACTTCCAGGATTTGGTTCTGTCTGAATTGCTGGGATAATGTTTGCTACTATTATTTCTGTAAAATAAGATCTTTTTGATGCATTGCTTTACTGCTATATTTGCAGCACTGTCTTCCCAAAATTAGCATCATGCCTTTTTTTTTGGTGATGATAGGAAGTGAAGTTTTCTCTCTGTGGCAGGGAGATATAATACACTATTGGCTTTATTTTTCTTTAAAAAACATTTTGTAGTCATAAAATACTGTATCAACATTCACTAACAAGGACTAAAATTCTATTTCAGCCTGAACTCTACACAGTTCCAAAAGCTCTAACATGCTCTGGCTAAACCATTTTTGTTTTAGAGAGTTACAGTTCTTACAAAAATGAGTCTGAAATGTTGTTACACGATTTCTAGATTAAGTTGTTAAATATAGCAGGATCTATTCTCTTGCACTGTTGTGAAAAAACAGAATTACATCTTTGACTTTACATACCAGTAGTTCATAAAAGCACTTTTGTTCATTAACTTAAATCCTTGCAGACAGCCTCTGGTTTTAAAAGCCATCTGGTGGCTGATAAGAATATAAATTCTTATCTCCTTTCCTAAGGCAAGTGGATCGCAGCCAAATGGAGGATGAAAGCTCCAAAAATGCCACCATCTTGGCTGTAATCTGCAGCTCTATGAGGTCACTAGATCTGAGATTAACAATGCATTGGGCATGTGGGGGATGGAGATGAGAGAGGAGATGACCAATCATTTTTTAATGCAACTTTTTTCCTTTGCCTCTGTTCAGGACATCATTTAAATCAGGTGGAAACCCTACCATTTGCTGTACTATTGGATAAAGGTTAATTATACCTTCAGAATGAATGCAAAGTCTAACAAATTGAGAATTAAACTATTCAATTACTACAGATGTATTTTCTAACACTGGATTCCATAATGAGCATAGTTACACAATCTTCTATCAAAGAAAATTCTCTGATGCCACTGCCTCGTGATATCAGACTTTCTTTATGTCCTGTTTGTTTTCCTGCATCCATACATACATTGTCACTACTATCAGTGCACGTGATGCTAGCTGGTGTATCTGAAAGGAGAGATTTCTGAAAACATTTTATTCAGCTGATCTGAGGAAGCCACAGAGCCAGGGCATAAGATTGTCTTCAATCATATACTGTTCTGGAATAAATCCGAACAACAGAAATTGCTTTGCAGACTGGTATAACTTGAAATGAAAATGAAAACTGCTTTATGAAAATAACATGGTTTTGTCTTACCAATAGGTCTAATAACTAGCTGGAACAAAATAATAACCTTTGAAAAAATGAAACTGTCGATGAAAAAGAACACAGCCAGTACAATGTGCTGATATTTACAAAGTCCCTAAGAATAATAACCTTTCTATATTCCTTGGGCTCGCAAGAAAAGCCCAAGGTGTAGATGCGTCCAAATATTTTTTATGAACTCTGTATATAAATCCCAGATGTTAACATAATTTCTGGGAAGCCTGTGACTCAGTGCTGGAGGAAAGTGTCTATATGGAACAAACTGATTTTTTTTTTTCAGAAATCTAGTTTTCACGTTGGTATCGAGCATGTAGCATTCCTTTAGGTTTTCAATTCTCAGAAATCTCAGTTAAGCCTTAAGCCTTTCTTTTTCTTTTCTTTCTTTTCTTTTCTTTTCTTTTCTTTTCTTTTCTTTTCTTTTCTTTTCTTTTCTTTTCTTTTCTTTTCTTTTCTTTTCTTTTCTTTTCTTTTCTTGAAGTTTTTACCTGCAGTCTTTTTAATATTAATTTGTTCCAGGGTCACTGGAAGGGGATAGGAGACTTCTCACTTTGGTCCCACTTACTATGGGAGGAGTCTTTGGATCAGATCCTCTGCTGTATATCTTCTCCATTTACATCAACCACATCTGTCACAGCTCCTAGGTCTCCTCTTACAGTGTCTTTCCCTCATTTCCATCTCCCCCTGTAATTTTGAATCCCTACCCTTTGATTTGAGCATAAAAGTTTTGGGAGTTTTATGTTGTGGGTTTCTTAACACTGTGCTCTGTTACATCCAGTTCCATTTCTAATCAAATTGAATCCAGTTGGTAAGTCATATGTAAAAACTGACTGCTGTCTGGTGCTCTTCAGTATTGGCTTACATAATGAAAGAGAGCTTATGATTCAGTAGTATGAGGTCTAGCCTCTGTTTCTCACAAGACTCTGTGCTAACCTGATGCAAGTAATGAGGAGAATAAAAAAAAAACTTTGTGTTTTACTCAACTTCCGCGAAGGAAAATTTATGTTTTGAATGCAGTAATCCCTCATTCTTCAAACAGCTCCAGTCAGACAGGTTACATGAAGCAAATGCAGTCTAATAATAGAGACAGACATTCCTCACATTAATTGCTTTGGCCACTTGAGTAAACAATTTCTACCAGCAGTATTTTTACATACATTCTTCCACAGAATAGACTTCCACAGACAACACAAATAATTGGAGACCAAGATAGAGCAGAGAGTCTTTTAATCTTTTCAATACTTTGGGCACCACTGTCTTTTAAAAAAACCAACAGCTCATGACACAGCCTCTTGTCCTCCCTCCAGACACCAAGTTCAGAGCCCAGCTCTGTCTCCTCCATCCCCTCTTGCCAGTGCCAGTGGTGCTGCTGGGCACCCCACAAGCCACCTTTCTCCCAGCCTCACCTCACTGGGCAAGGCCTCCAGCCCCACCACCCTGGTGCCTCCCCTCCCCTCCTGCCAGCTCTTTCTACATCTAAATATCATGTGATTGTTAAAAAAAGAGAGTTTGGATGTGGTGGTGATAAGGGACATATGATGGCTAGGATGAGAGGAATCTGCAAGACATTGAAGTAGAAGTAATGTCACAGTTATCACATTCTTCATAGTCTCATAGTCCATGAAAGCTTGTTTAATTGTACTATATAGTGAAAGAGAGAAAGAGGATATGTTTCTCCTAAAATCTATTCAAATAGATTTTATATTTGGCATTTGATAAGACTTTCTTCCTTCTTATATCAATACTTTTCTTCAAAGTGGCCTAAATATAAATAAAAATGTTTATAAAAAGAAAGGAATAACAATGCTGGAGATGAGAGTTTATTTTTTTCGTTATTAGTTCTTATTAGTATGTTTTCTAATTGACCTTGCATGACAATTCCTTATGGTGAGCCACTGACATATCAGCACTCAAAAAGAATGAAGACCAGGGCAGCAAATGCAGCACAGAGGTACAACACAAACTTTATTTCAGGAGCTTAACTTGAATTTAATGAGTTTGTAAACATAGTACTGGCCCTCAGCATTTGGGCTAATCAAATCCTTGGTGCTTGGGCAGACTCACAAGCCCCTTTGAGGACCTTCCTCAGCTGCCTCTCTCTACCTGCCCCACTGTAAAAATTCTCCCAAACCAACAGCCCCCAGGCCCTCCCCTTCTCTCCCACTCACAGACATTATAAACATTAAGACAGGTTTGAGGAGAGATTTGTTTGCACTGACTGTGTGCTTCTCATTAGAAAGAGGAAACACTTTGCCATCTGGGTTTGGGCTCTGCAGTTAGGGTCTGGAGCTTTTCAGTGCTGGAGATGAATAGTGAAGTGTAATTCATGTTGGATATTGCAGCTAAAATGCAAACATTTTCAGCTACATTTTGAGGAATTTGAGTCCAACCACAGATCCGGAGCACAACAGTGACAAAACTCTTTTCAGCTGTACTACTGTATGCAGTAACTCAACTGCATGGAGCTTTGATGGCCCTGTGACTCTTGCTTTCAATCTTGTGCTGGTGCTGGATGCTTGCCACTGGAAATAAAAATGCAACTTTATCACTTAACTCTAGGAAAACTCCAAGCACAAAGGGGAAATGTAACATTATTTCTGAGCACAGTGAAGGGGAGAAAGAAGAAAAAGAGAATGATATCAAATTAATGGGCATTCTGAAATGTCCATGTATAAGTTATCTGACATTAGTTTCTAGAAAGTTTTCTATTTCAAGAGTGGAAAGGAATTACAAGAAGAAAATAGAAAATCTCAGTAATAGACTGGTAGAAAGTACAGGTTACAGACACTGTAGATATTACCCAGCTTACTATTCTAGGCAGTGGCATCATTCTTTTTTTTCCGTCATTCCTTGCAGAAATGAAGGTGAAAAGTGGATTTGACCCACTCATCCCTTTTCCTTTGTCCTTTCTAAAATCACGAGGGTGCTGCATCTGGAGAGTCCTCAGGGAACAGTGGCATGATTCCACCTCATGTTGCTTCTTGTTAAATTTAACAGGGGGTCCTAGGAGCTGTTAATAGATAAATTTGTTCTGGATCTCCTTGCCTGGAGCAGCACTATTAACTTCAACAGTGTTACTCAGAAATCAAGAGGTGGAAAAAGAGAGGAGCTCTGGAGTAAGGTTAGGGTTTAAACCCTTCAGGAATACGTAATCTCTGAAATGTGATATGGCAGGCTATCCTGGTGCTCTATTCTTTGACTCCCTTCTCTCTGCTCCCAATTTTCAGCATTCTTCAAAGTATTCCTTCTATGCTTGAAAGCTCCTGCCAGCTATTTTCATCATCTGCCTCTTATTTGGCTTCCTGTGATGAGGCAGATGTTAGCTCCTCTGTGGTTAGCCTCAGCTGGTCCCAGACACACCAAAGCTGAAAGCAGAGGGAGCTGGTGCCCATCTCTACCCATCTCTAGCCCCATGACTATTCATGAAGCTGCAAAGTAGGAAGAACATCTTAAATGTGGCCTCATTAACAGCAACAGACCGTGGCTGACATTTTGAATAAAGGAAAATTAGGACATACAAAGTCAATAATTATAGTATCATATCAAACATTAATTAAGAACAGATATTGCAATGTTCATAATAAAACTGTGGGAGGCAAGGCAAGGTTGGTAGGATTAATTCTACCAGCAGCTTATATCCTTCTCAACATAGTAGTTCACTGCAAATGCAGAAGCATAGAACAAAACACATTGGCTTCTGAAGAGCTGAGGCTGTGGATACTAGATTGCAGAGGAATTTTCTGGGACTGAATGCTTTTGTATGTGTGGGCATTCTACACAAAATCGTTCCAGTCTGGCTTCAGAACCAGCTTCAGTGTTCAGCCTTGAATACTATCTTGCCAGGCTGCAGTTGTTAGTTTGTAAGCAGAGAACACCAGAAAGTTATCCTGCAGACTTCGTTCACCTTTCAGCATAAACTTTGTGTCTCAGAATTTGATGATTTACCTCTACTTCTGCTTTAATAATAGTACCAAGTTGTAAGCCATGGCATGATTTCTTTCTAGGCTGTCATTTATTCGAAGTGAGCTGTTCAATAGTCAAGAACTTCTCTAGGTTCACTTTTAGTCAACATATATGCAATCACGTTTCCGGTTTATATAGAAACAGTTGTACTTAGACAAACTGAGTTCTGAATTCACATAATAGACATTTGATGATAGGCATGTAGGTGCATTCAGCAGTCAAAGAATAGAATCAGCCTTTGCAGTGCTTCCTAACAAATTTAACTGATGAGCTTGAGTTGAACTGCAGGCAAACAGAAATCTTTCTGTAAACTCCTTATCCCTTCTCTCCCTCCTCCTACATTTGTAGGCTCATATTGCTGGTTAAAAACTGCTCAACTGATCCAAGGATTTTTAAGAACTCCTTGGTCAAACTCTAGATCAAGGAGTTGGTTTGTCTCATTCAGCTTTTATTTTGATGCTGTCCATTGGTTTTAGGAGAAATTCTCTTGTTTTACAAAAGCTTGAAAGACTGGTAATTCAAACACCGGAATGCTAATTTCCGTAGATTTCAGTTTTTTAGTTTCTTCAGGCTCCATTCAGTAGATATTTTTCATCAAGTCTAGAGTGCTTCACACTCAAAAAGATTAAAAAAATATTGGTGTGTTTGCACTGCTGATCATAATGGGTCATGCTTATAGATTTTCACCTATCAGCGTGCAAGAGTATTTGCTTGTATAAACAGGAGATTATTCCTAATACAAAGTTTCTGGAATTCACAGTGGACAGTAAAAAAAATCATCCTGCCTGGAGGAAGTTGAGTAGAAACAATTAATGTGAAGGGGAAAAAAATCAAGATAATATTGAGCAGAAATGAATTATAGGCTTACTTAGGCATATGCACACAATGTAGAGGATGAAACTTTTGTAATTTTTCAGCTTATTTAATCTGAAAGGCCCACATACTGAGTTACATAGCTAGAGTTAACATCTGCAGTTTGGTTGGTACATGCCTTTGGTGTTGGCATTAGCCCTGTGAC
Organism: Pavo muticus; assembly: GCA_016647715.1. NCBI lineage: Eukaryota > Metazoa > Chordata > Aves > Galliformes > Phasianidae > Pavo > Pavo muticus. Next base: position 1,991,046 of record JACDJE010000267.1, read on the forward strand.
CACAGTGGCTTCTATTGCTCAGCTATTTTAGTGGCTTGGCAACTTTCATATTCCCTCAGGCTGTATGGTAGAGTGAGCGGACACCTACACTGGATGCCAGGAGAGTCATCTTAATGAATGACATGTTACGAGCCTTGTGAAAGTAATTTGCTTTGCTCCATGGTGTAGTTGGCCAACTTCCTATTACTGAGGGTTCAGGCTAAATCCAGCACTAAAGCTATGCAGATTCTTGCCTTTTGGGCAACATATTGCAGAAATCAGTCTTATTCAAAGTAATTCCCGCCTTTATTTGTTTACTGAAAGGAAACTTAAATGTTACACTGACCTGGGGAGCAATTATCTGCTATCCCATTTTAAGGGTAATGAATTAACATCCAAAGGCTTGGCATTTTTACAGCAAGGTATACAACAAATATACAACACAGTTAATGATAAAATCTTATTTTCTGGACTGTGGTTTGATGAGCACTACTATTAGCTGTTGGGTGCCAAAATTAAAAAGTTGAGAGCACATGGAAGGGAAGGGAAGGGAAGGGAAGGGAAGGGAAGGGAAGGGAAGGGAAGNATTATGAACTCCGTTATTATTGTTTTATTAGGGAAAATCTCTAAAAAGTGTAGAAATCCTTGCTTTTTTTCAAGGAGCCACAAACTATTCTGAAGAATTTTGCTTTCAGGGATGATTTTATATACAGGGTTTATTTTTCCCACATTAATAGTAGGGGACATTTAAAACAAATTTAACTAACACCTCGGAGACCAAATTCTTTGGTAGAATAATGCCGAAGAGTCATACCAGCAGACTTAGACTAGAGATACGTTTGGCTCCATATCCGTTCTGTTTAGACATGGACTAGCATGGCAGAAGAAAAATAAAATGCACAGTGTTTATTCTGTTTGATGAAAGTGAGGTAACTTCAGAGCACGAACCTTTAAAACGTTGAATGCAGCATAAGCTCTTTTGTTCATGGACTTCCACCTCAAATCAGTGGAAAATTACATGCAACAAAACTTCATGCCAGTGTGTGAACCCTCCTGAATACCATTTCTGCAATATTTTATAAAGTTTGGAAAATATTGACAAAAGATCTACCTTAGGTCACAGTTTCTGCATATCTGTTTCATCAAGTGATATTTAATACGCTTTCAAGTGAAGAGCAGATGCATGTTCAAGCTCTTCCTCCCTCACTGGACAGCAGATTAGAAATAGTGAAAATGCAAAACTAAATGTTTTCTGCAAACACATACTGTAAATGCTTATATTCTTTTTATGGAAAATGAAGAGGGAAAAAACACAGACTTTCTGGGCTCATGTTCCAGAGAAGGAATTTAATTTGGTCAAACTAGGAGAAGGCCAAAGTCTTCAAGCTCCATAAAGCTGACAACTTGTAAGTATCCTTGATTTGCTGAGGTGAAAACTATTTTGAAGTTAAAAGTTTCAATCAGTCCTATCCTTTTTGTCTTTCTCTTTATTTGGAAATGCAGATGAACATGTGAATTCATGATTGTGGAATTTGTCAATTTAAAATCTCTATTGTGCAAAGATGTACCAGAAGTGCTGACATTTTATTTAGTGTCTCAGCATCTTGGTAAAACACAGAGTGAGGCAGAGCAATGTTCTTGGGAAACAATCAAAAAGGAGGCATGTTTGGAATAGTGAGAGATTCACTGGATCATGTGGACTGATGATGCATAGGGAAATTATCTTCAGAATTCACTAGACTCTGGCTGTTACCAAATGTGAACATTACTGTGGGACATTAAACACAGGGCAGGAGTAGGGAAAGCTTTCACTGTATAAATTCACTAACACCACAAACGACATGCTTGCCTNAAAGGAAAGGAAAGGAAAGGAAAGGAAAGGAAAGGAAAGGAAAGGAAAGGAAAGGAAAGGAAAGGAAAGGAAAGGAAAGGAAAGGAAAGGAAAGGGAGGAGAGTAGGGGATAGGAATGGAAAGGAAATGGAGGAGGCAAAGGAAGAGAGAAAGGGAAAGGAAAGGAAATTGAAAGGAAGGGAAAAGAAAGTCAAAGGAAAGGGAAAGGAAAGGGAATTTTTTTCTTCCTCAAAACTCTGCCTATTGCCTTTGCTCCCCAGACGCTGGTTCTTCTGAAAAGAAGATGCATCAAAAGAGAGAGCTATATGTGTTTTGGGGAAATTACATTTTTCTGCCACAAACATTTGGGATGAAAACAGTTTCAGTGGAAGGGACAGTGGGGGCTTGAAGAGAAAAATGGTCTTTGATTTGACTGAACTCGGAAGCTCTAAGAATAGCATCCAGCACTGCTCTTTGTACAGATGATAGTTTCCAGTCAGCTCATACTGTGTGCATGTGAAGAGTGCTGTGCTGTGTATACATGTGAAGCTAATTTAGCTGGGTAGTGAAAGTGTGAAGAAGTTCTGTGAGGTGAAGCCAGGTCCTTCATCTTGTTCATTCCCAAGGGCATGGTGTGAAAGACTGCTGCACTCTTCAGGCAAAATTTCTGCTCAGGTTATGACTTGAAGGCATGACGCAAAATACAGTCCTTTTCCTTTACTTTGGAGTAAACTGATTGTCAAACATCATAGTATTGCTATCCCACTATTGCTGTCATAGCAGTTATTGCAAGATTGTTGAAGATCATGCACGGTTAAAATTTATTTCCATGATTATGAAGATTTTTCAGTGGCACACTTCCCTCTTCCCTGTCCCACAACAGACTTTCTGAAACATGTTTATTCAAAATTGTGCTGAATTACATGTTCACTCTCTGGAATCCAACTTAATGGGAAAAGGATTTATCCTTGAACTTCTGAGCAGAAGTGTACAGAATGAGGAACAAGAAAGGCATAGATTTATCAGCACCCATGGAGTAGTATGGGGACTCCACATTTCTGCCACTGAGAGATTAGTGTTCTGGAAGAAGTACAAAAGTAGGAGTGATGTTGACTGCAAGCTGGACAGAATGATCCTGCCATAGTGCTGTGACACTCCTTAATTACTCAAGTAATTAAGGTAAGAATTCATTTCTGAAGAAGGGAAGTTAGCAACTTTTCAAGAACAACAGGAAGTGACAGTGACTGTGCCATGACTTTGGTTGCCTGCAAGAATTTCAATACACGAACTACTACAGAAAAGCATTATGTACACTTTAATAAAATCATTTAATAAAATAATTTCTGTAATCAGTGAAGAACCCACAAATGGATATCAGCAGGTACAAAATTTACAAACAAGTGCAGGACAGTGAAAGATAGACACTGCTTTTCATGCATTTCAACAAGTTTATTTTTCTAGGGGAGTGGTTCAGCTTTAACCCATTCTTGAATATAGATACAATAACATTATAAGCAGTTATAAAATCAAAACCAAGAAAATATTAGCTTTTTGTCCTCAGAGCTGCCTGTAGTTTAGCTGTTTCACTGATATACAAGGGCCTGAATGGGGACATATGGTCACCATCAGCTTGGATATTTAATTTTGAGATGACACTTCTATTAATCCATCTGAAAAGGAGGAAGCTACCATGTAACTGGTTACAATTAGCGAACCACAATTTTCTCTAACCACTTCACTCTAAACCAAAAGCCAGAATGGCATTTTTGAATTACAATATCACTCCCAGATTTGACTGACGAATTCCCAAGGTTAAGATTCAAGTCATACTATAAAACCAACCTTCAATTATAAGTTTTTAGAGAGGAAGATTGGTGGCAATTGGTGTCTGCTATAAAAGCCTCATTAAAGCACCTTCTGTTTGAATATCACGAAAGGGAATCACCAGACGGAGGCACAGATCCATGTGGTAGCCCTACCTTAAATATGAGTTTTACCTGACACTTTGAGGGCAGTAGAATCATGTTTTCTAATTTTTTATTTTCCTCCCTCCAACTAACAAGTTACAGAGGTTCAAGAGTGGAGATATTAGGTTTAATTGTGCTTGACCACTAATCCATTGTAATGCCATATGCTAAAGATGTTGTTCATTGCTAAGCCTAGAGACAGGTTGGGCCCCTCTGGTAATATAAACCGTCCCCATTTTCCGTGAAGCTAATCTAATTTCACCTCCTTACAGACCTCAGATTCCAGTAAAGATACTTAACTCTTCCTGCTTTGTATCCTGATGCATTTCTGAATGGTAGCAAATCTGATATAGAAACTAATGATGCTGAAACCTGCTGACTAATTGGTAAATTATTTTTTCTGGTGCTGCTTGCTAAAATGAGTAAACTATTGAAGGAGTACTTACTGTATTGTGTGCTCAGCCTGTTGGTTCAAAGAGACAGCTCTTTCCTCATCAGCCACAAAGTTTAACTTTTCACACCTCCTCCCCCTGCTAGTCCCAAAGCATATTTGAAGAATATGTGATTTACTATATGAGAGCTAGTGGCAGGCCAAACTATGTGAGTAAAGTTTATGTTTTTAGAGGAGGCGTTGTCACCTTGTGCAGCCTTTGGAGTGGGAGGATTTTTTCGTGGCTTGGCTTTGGGATAGATCCAAACCATTAAGTGCCAAACAGTGTAACCGGAGCACTTTTTATAGTTATGTTGTGTGTTTTGTGCTAAGCTACTACTTTAAAAACTGCCACCCACCAAGTCTGTTTCTTAAATCAGAGAAGTCATTCTTACTTAATACAAAGTGTGTGCATTTGTGAGAGGCAGGAGAAAGGCAGATAGATGCATTTAGTGAAGATAAGAGTGAGTATTGAATTGAAACACTTTTTACAAAGTGAAATGTAGCATCTTCCCTCACAGGAGCAAAAAAAAACTTAATGGGAAATTGTAGTAACTATTCAGAGCCAAAGTAAGTTTTTATACTAATATAATTCAGCAAATGGTCTACTCAAATTAAGAGAGTATGAATTGAGTCAGGGTATTGATGTATAACATCATGTCTTAGGCTACCTTCTTAAGACTACTCTATACTTAGCAGATGATTTCTAGTCCAGAAAGGACTCCAAACGTCATGCTAGCTGAATGCACTTAAAGATCCATTCTACCAGCAGTGCGATGCAACCACCTCTGAGGTGGAACTCAGTGACTCCTCTATTCCAGAAAAAACAAAACACTGTTTTTAGGAGGAGGAAGTGAAAAGTAACAGCTCCAACTGCAGTTCCAAGGGAAATTATGTTGGCACAGTATTATTAACTGTGTTGAAAGCTGGCTAGGACACTGTAGCTAACATTCTTCATTCCTGGAATAGGTGCTAGAGGATTTTAGCAACCATAGGTGCTCAAGATCTCAAATTTGTGTTGAGTTCAAAATTTGTGTTGAGTTCAAATACTTGCTGATGGGTGTGACAAAATGTCTTCTCTATTTCAAACAGAACGTTAAGTCTCTCTGGTCTTTTGGGCACTATCTGTATTATTGTGGTGGTTTCACCCAATGTGCAGCTGAAGTCCACCACACTCCTCTCTTGCTCCTCCTCAAAGGAACACGGGGAAAATACAGTGAATATGGACAAATACTGAGATAAGAACAAAGAAATCACTCACCATTTATCATCATGGACAAAATAGACTCAGTATAAAGGAGTTAAATATAATTTATTGACTGTTACTAAGAGACTAGAGCAGTGAGAACTAAGAGCAAACTAAAAATATCTTCCTGCCATTCACCTTCCATCTCCTTCCCCCAAATCAAATGAAGGAGCAGGCAATGGGGGTTGTGGTTAGTCCCTAATGCTTCATCTCTACCGCTCCCCCATGGTTACTCTGCCCCTGCTCCATGTGGAGTTCCTCCCACGGGATGCCATCCTTCACAAACTGATCCTGCATGGGCTTTCCTAAGGCTGCAGCTCTCCAAGAGCTGCTCCAGCATGACTTCATATCACAGAGTCCACCCTTCAGGCACTGCTCTACATGGGTCCCCACTGGCAGCAGCTCCCCAGGCCCTCCTGCCCTACTGTAGACTGCTCCTCATGGGCTGCAGCTCTGGCCTGAGGTGCTCCTTGCAGAGACTCCTCATGGGCTGTACCTCCTTTAGGCATTGTCCACAGGTGCACGTGGGCTTTTCCATGGATACACATGGAGATCTGCTCCACATGATACCCAATGGGCTGCAGGGGGACAGCCAGCTCCTCCATGATCCTCTTCTGGGCTGCAGGGAGCTCCTGCTCTGCACCTGGAATACCTCCTGCCTCCTCCTGCACTGACCTTGGAGTCTGAAGTTTCTTACTCCTTTCTCCCAGCTGCTGTTGTACAGCATATATTCTTTGTCTTAAAGCTGCCTTTTACATAGGTGCAACTACTGTCTCGCTGTTTTTGCTTTGGCCAGCAGCAGGTTCCACTTGGAGCTTGCTGGAGATGATTCTGATCTGATGTGGGGTAAATGTTGTGCTATGTTCACTGAGGCCACTTCTACTCTCCATCACTGCCTCTCCCCTTTCCCCCAAACATTGCTACATAAACCCAACATAAGCAACACACAGTGCAAGGCCAGGTGATGGACCCTTGTTCCTACCAGTGCAAAGTCACTGATAAGAATAAGTACAGCTATTAGTAGCTGAGAAGCATCGCCAATAAGACAAATGATACCAAGCCATTCTAGTCTGCTTCCAGCATCTTACACATTTAATGTTAATTTGGCTTCCTTGTATATTGGGATTGTTTCTCCAAAACAGTACAAACTTGTAATTGTGATTCACGCTGTGTCTCCTAAAGAAATCTGTTCTATGATTCTGTGATTCTAAAGGAATCCCTTCTGGTCAATTTTATGCGAGCTAATTTGTGTTAATCAAACCTGTTTAAAGAAAATAATTTGGTTTGATGCTGCTTTTGTCCTTCAGTTTGTGCTTTCAGGTCTTCGCTGTGTGCTGAGACTATCTCCTCCAGAACCCCATGTGATAAATGTCTTTCTTTATATGCTTTCTCCCTAAGCAGAGCTACTTCGCATCCTGCTCCAGGTGTAGTAACCTCCCCAGTAACACGTTGTCCCAGGCATTTTTTAAACTGTCTCTGAGGGCTAAGCTCTATCATGAGTAGAGACAAGCACTAATTGAAAGCTCAGAAGGGCCAGCGAAGGTCTGCAAAGAGAGAGTTCTGTCTCCAGAATTGGTCAAGAAGAGAAGTCTCTAGGGAGACGTCACTGCAGCTTCCAGTACTTGACGGAAGCTAATAAACAGGAGAGAGACCAACTTTCTACATGGTCTGATAGTGACGGAAGAAGAGGGAATGGCTTTAAACTTAGCCAGGGGTGATTTCGGTTAGATGTGAGGTAGAAATTCTTTTCTCAGAGGGTGGTGAGGCACTGACAACACGTTGCCCAAATAAGCTGTGGATGCCCCACCTCTGGAGGCATTCAAGTCCAAGTTGGATGGCGAACATGATCTAGTGAGTTGCAGCACTGCCCGTGACAGGGAGGTTGGCTCCTTCCAACTCAAGCCATTCTACGATTCTATTATTTTATGACTTTCTGCATCGTTCAGGAGTTCTGATCATTCATCAGATGCTTCACAACCAGAGAACATCATTTTTTTTTATTCACTGACTTTTTCCTCTAAGTTTCCTTTATTGAAGACTGTGGACCACAATGTAGGAACAAGGAAAGAAAAACTAAATATGGTGACTGAAAGAGGAGTTATATAAAGTGCATTAGTCACATATTCTTATTTGCTTTCCATTCTGTCTGGGCTTGGACTCAGCAATTGTGTATGTTATGAATTAACAGTAAGCTAGTCCGTGTTCTCTACTATGTATAATGCACACATATGGGTCTTGATAAGATATATGTGTGTGCCATTATATCCATCCATCCAGATAGATGTTTTTTTGTGATCAGAGATTACTAGATCTGGCAGAACTGTAACAAGTGATCTCCAAAACTAAAACCAGAACAGTAATTGTTTTCATGAATAAAAATGCTGAGTTCAGTTTATTCTAGTTAAGTGAGGGATGCTATTGAAGGGAGCAGAGACTATCCTTGAGTACTTGGGAATAGATTTTAAGAGTAATAAAATGTTAATGGAATTCAAGCAAAATTAAGTGTATGAAAGACACAGCTAATTTCTTCATTCCTTCCCTCAATATAATAATGTCTTCTGCTAACATGTTCAAGTGGGATATGACTTAGATTGTATTTAGCCTTTGATATCTAGAGGGCTGCATACTGTTTTACTTGGATTACATCTGAATAAAAGCTCTAGTTTCTAGTGAGATATTCTCAGCCTTTGAGCTAGGGTTTTTGGACAAGAGTCCAAAAAAGCTATATAGGTCTGTACAAAAAATGCCATCTTCCATTTCCAGTCTTCACCTATTCTTTTACATAGACATATTCTGGGATGATTGAAGCACTGCTTATAGCATCTCCATGGCAGTAGTCTTTGAAAACTGTCTTTGTTGTTTATGTTTTCAGTGATTGTGTGAAAGATGCAGCTGCTTTTGCAGTACTACCATCAGTAGAATATTCTGTGTCCCTGAATAATGATGAATTCATTAGCATACTTCAAGTTACCCAATAAATATAAAAATAAATAAATAGCGTGTTTCCCAATAAAATACGGTTCTGAAACGGTTTCCTGAGTGTGGATAGGCTACCATGTCACTTTCTTGCAGAATTTAATTCCACTGTGCTCAGCCTGATTGCTGTTTTTTTTCTCCAATGCTCCCTTTGTCATAGAGATTCACACTGTCTGCAGTTTACAAGCTACATATGCTCATTAGACTACAAGTCATTCTTTACAGTTCAAAGAACCACCACATCACAGAATGGCTGAGGTTGAAAGAGAGCTCTGGCAGTCATCTGGACCAAGCCCCCATGCTCAAGCCAGGATACCTACAGCTACTTGCCCAGAACCTTGTCCAGATGGCTTTTGAATAATTCCAAGCAGGGAGATTCCACAGTCTCTTTGAGCAACCTAGTGCCGGTTCTCAGTCAACTGTAGATTAAAGCTGTTCAGCTGGGACATCCTGTCCTTCAGTTTGTGTCTATTATCTCTTGCCTAGACACAACTGAAATAAAAACTTGTCTCTTGCCTCTTTACACTCTCCCTTCAGATATTGATAACAAAATCTTAAGCCTTTTCTTACTTAGATTGAAGAGTCCTGGCTCTCTCAGTCTTTTCTCATAGGAAAGGTGTCTCAGTACTTTGTGACACTTTTTGGACTGTCTCCTGTATGTCTGTGTCTCTCTTGTCCTGAAAAGCCCTGAAAAGTAGTCATGGCCTCACAAGTGCTGAGCAAAGAGGGAGAGTATTACTTCCTTTGACCCGCTGACAATCTTTTGCCTAATGCCCAGGATACTATTTACCTTCTTTGCTGCAAGGACACACTGCTAGCTTATGTTTAACTTACTGTCCACCAAGACTCTGAGGTAACTTCCTGCTGGTTACTTTTCCACCTGGGTAGCCCCAGTGTGAGGCTGCTCCTGATCAAAAACAGATCTTTGCACCTCCCCTTGCTGAACTTCATCAGCCCATTTTTCTCCAGATTGTTGTGGTTCCCCAGCATGGCAACATGACTCTGGCATTTCAGTAACTCCTCCCAGTTCTGTATCATCTACAAATTTGTGTAGGGTGAACTCTACCCCGTCATCCAGACCATTAATAAAGATATTAAACTGGACTGGACCCAGTATTGACCCTTGGGATACAAAGCTAGTTTCTAGCCTCAAACTAGGCTTTCTGCCACTAATCAATTAGTGGTTATGCTCAGCAGTAAAAGCTGGGGGAGAAAGAAGGCAGGGATAGGATAGGATGTTCAGAGTAATGGTATTTGTCTTTCTAAGAAACTGTTACAAATAAGCCCTACTTTCCTGGAAATGGTTGAAAAAATGCCTGCTGATGAGAAGCAATGAATGATTTCCTTGTTTTGCTTTCTTGCATTTGCAGCTTGTGCTTTCGCCATTAAACTGTCTTTATCTCAACCCATAATCTTTCACATTTTTACTCTTCCAGTTCTCTCCCTGATCCTACTCAGAGAAAGCAAGCAAACTTCTTGTGGTACTTAACTGTCTACCATGGTTAAACCACAAAAAGAGGGGATTTCCTGTGCTTCAGTGTGTGCCCATTGCCTCTTGTCCTGGCACTTGACACCACTGAAAAGAGCTTGATTCTATCCTGTTTGCAACCTCCCATCAGGTATTTATATACACTGATATGATTGCCCCTGGAGACTTACGCATGCTAAACAGTGTCAGCTTTTCCAGCCTTTCCCCATATGAGAGTTCCTTCATCATCTTCATGGCATTTTGCTGGATTCATTCCAGTGTGTCTGTGTTTCTCTTGTCTTGGAGAGAACTAGAACTAGACATAACACTTCAGATGTGTCTTCACCAATGCTGAGTAGAGAAGAAGAATTGCCTCTCTTGGCTTGCTGATAACACTTTGTCTAATGAAGTCCAGGATACCATTAACTCTCTTTGTCAACAAGGCACACTGACTCGTGTTCAACCTGGTGTCCACCAGGACCCCCAGGTCCTCTTCTGCCAAAGTGCTTTCCATCTGGGTGACCTCCAACATGGACTGCTACCTAGGGTTGTCCCTCGCCAGGGAAGGGAAGTCTTCAACATAGAAGACTATCAAGTTGGTCAAGCAACATCAGAATTCATGCCACACTACCCTACATGCAAATGCTAGGGGAATGAATCACTCAAAGGGATAAATTTACTTCACATTTTTGCTGGAAAAAAAAACAATTCTAGTTGAGGTGGCAATAATCTCTGGCCTTCTCCCTGTACCAATAAGAAGAGTTCTGTGTCATTATTTTAGATCAGCCATGAGAGTGAAATAAGTAAATACACATAAACGCATGTTGACAGACAGTTCATTTGGATGACACCTTTTCTGGAAGGGTGTGGGGACAAGGTGCTGTCACTGCTGGTATGTTGGATGAGATGGCCTTGGCCACAGCTATAGCCATCTGGCTGTGGTGTGACAGTCACTGCACTGAATGTGCTTTCTAAAGAGTATGGGGAATAATTTTCAACTGGGATGAAACATTATCTCTCCTCCAACCAGAAAATAGCATAAAGGTCAAGATAGATGTATAGGCATGGTTAGAGGATGTCAAGAGTACATGAGAGCACCGTATTTTGCTGCAATTACAGTTCACAAAGTGGGTACAAATTTAACCTATGTATGTTGTATCAAAGATGCAGCAACCATATTCAGATCATATTGTTCAGATCTGATTATTCATCCAGTTCTTGACAGTCCCACCCATGCCCATGAGGTGGATAAGTGGTTACCACAACCACACTCAACTGTCATAGGACCTATCTTAGGCAGAGATAAAATTCTTCCTCAGAATGCCAAGGATGGACTGTGGCTTATTTTCCTGCAGCTTTCTCTTTTTCAAGGCTACCAGTCTGCTATTCCTAACCCAAACTATATGGAGTTCAGTAGACTATTTGAGACCATACTTAAAGACCCTGCATACAGTAGTGATTGTCATAGATGTGTTTTAAGACTCAGCCAAGCCATAGGGAATTTGACAGCTATTCAAAAGAGAGAATGAGATCTTATTTCAGATGGAGAGAAAGTACTTGTATGCAGGCATTGTGGAAGTAACCAGAGATATGGGGACCTCTCTTCTTTTTCTCTTGGAGTCCTAGTGCACTGGGCATTTCTGGCTGGAGTAGAAAGAACAAATGGTCAAAATCCCTTCGTAGAGGCTGCATTTTGAACTTAGTCTCTCACAAGGCAGTGTAACAAACAAGTCTTTCCAAAATTTGGACATTCAATGACTACCTCTGATGTAGCTTCAGAAATTGGAACAACCTGAAATCAAAGTAGCAAAGAAAAGGAAGAACAATGACTGCAAGAGTAACTGCATTTACAATAGAATTTAAGTAAGTAATGCATCTTTTCAAGTGCTGTAGTGGCACTGGTATGATAGATAATTTTTTCATTTTTAAGAATAGCAAAATGCAATGTTTTTATGATTTTGGAATAGAAAAAATATTTTGGCTGAAATAACCTGCAGTTGTAGATCTGTTGTAATATAATAAAACTAACTGCAAGTATTCCACTGGTTATTTTTTGTTTGTTTGTTTGTTTTTTGATAGCTATTGAACAATAATTGAAGTATGAACAGCAAAAAAATGCATTTGATAGTTATGAGTAAAATTCTTCCGCCAGCTCAAATGAATTTCTTGTGTTGCACCAAGATTGTCCTGATTTCATCCTTAAACTCTCCGTCTAGAGTTAACTATTGCACTTCATGTTTTGCCATGCTAGTATATGCACTTTTGGAAGCAAAAAGTACGCCCCTTTGGAAAGGGAACTCATTAGCATTGCCTTAGATTTTGAATGTAACTAGTTGCCTTTTTTATTCCCAGTCCCAGAAGCAACGTTCATTTTGACAACTCACACCTTCCTGTGAGGTCTTGTTTTTTGGGAAAAGGTTCCCCTATCACAGAATAAGGACATACTGTAGGTGTATTAGTATTAAACAGTAATTATACTAACCAGAAAAAGGAAATCTTTTATAGCCCTTTAGTGGTCTCAGCCATCTAGAACTTGGTATGTTGAACCATTTGATTATCATTTGGAGAAGTACTAGGCGGCATAAGAATGTGGTAACACTGAAGTGATCTGCTCAGACTCTCAGGCATAATGGCAGAGTGAAGTTCTTATAAAACTCAAATTGCCTGCTGAATTGGAGTTCTGAGAACATGAGTGTATGTATATACAGGTGGCTATCTATTAACCAGCAAGAATATGAATTGAAGGAACAAAAGGCAGCACATATCTGTACGCTCACTGGCAGTCGTGCTCTGCAGGTCAAAGGCAGGAACAGGAAAATGTTGGCAGCTGCTGGAGTCAAGTGAAGCAGCTGAGTGTAGAGACATTTTCTCTGTCTTTACTAAGACAGATCTTCTCCTGTCACAGACATGCCTGACAGGATTGCTGGCAATACACATTAGCTCTCAGACATAGGGTTTGAATTTTAGGTAGTCCTGTGTGGAGCCAGGAGTTGGACTCAATGATCTGTGTGGGTTTCTTCCAACTTGGGATATTCAGTTACTCAGTGAAATGAAACCTGGAAGCTCACAAACTGAAGCTACTTTGTAAAAGTTTAGATCTAGCCCACACTGGTCTGGTGTTCCGAAAAATGCCTGCCTCTAAAGAAGATGCAGCAAACGAATCACTGGAAAGAATCAGTGTTCATCATCTAATTACTGCATCATAAGCCCTGCAGTATTGCTGCAAACAGATCACTTGTCTCTGCTGTGCCTTGGACATTCTGGTGTTTTTTTTGTTTGTTTGTTTTTGTTTTTGTTTTTTTTCCACTATGGTCATGAGAAAGTAAAGAATTGCATTGTGGCTACAAGAATTTTGGTTCCTGACAGTGCTTAGTTATGGTACTACATGAGTATAAATAAAATGACTGATTATTTCTCTAGTGTTCAAGAGTGATATTTGCAAATATGTGTTTGGCATAAATAAACTTCATATACTTGTACTGTTACATAAATGATAAGCAGAACGCATTACTATGTTTTCTAAATTCTTTCCCCATATTCTCTTTTCATGTTCTTTTATGCCTTAGATGAAATAATATCATACTGCTTGATTTTTACAGTAGCGTTATGGCCTCTCATGGCTCTCCACATTGTCCCTCTTGTGATTTGTTTTGTGTGCTCTTGTTAGGGTTGTTGTTAGCTACATTCTGATGTTTGCAATTTTTGGAAATCTGAATCTTTTTTATTTACGTTATCAGTAATCTGACCTGGGTTGCCCACAGCAATGTTCCAACTGTTCTCGGGTCCTCAGTTACTAATTATGCAGATGAACAGATTGTATAAACTGTTTCCTTATGGCCACATTCTGGAGGAGTTGTTTTTATTAAATTGCTGTTGCACTTGAATTTTAAGTAGGTGCTGGCCAATACTTATTTTAGATGTTCCATACACATTTCTTATTTATTAGTTTCACACACACACAAATTTAAATCCATATCACCCAGAAGCAGGACTGTTCTAGGAGGGAATAAAAGACGCAAATTAAATCCAGATGTCCAGAGAAGCAGCTTCTTCCTGAAGATCTCTAGGACGGTGGACAGTCTACCAGTAGAATAGTTCGTTCTGTCAAAATCAGTGAAACACATCAATTGCTGATGATTATTTGTTCATATCATTACACTAGGAACGTTCAGATATAATTAACTTTTGAGGTGAAAGAATTTTACTACTTACATAATGTTTTACCCATTAGGTAATACTCTAGTTTCTGAGGGACAATTGACAGCATGAGATTTTGTGCAAGGAAATGATATTTTCATTTATACATAAGAACACAGTACCGACACAGTACCGAACCCAGCTTAAGTGACAACATTGCATTATAGAAGTATGGTCGTATCCTATCTCTCGTCTTCTGCTGTGCTACAGTGGTGCCCAGAAGATTTACTGGTTCTACTTGAATAACATATGCATTTCTGATATGTCTTTGCCCTCTAGGTGGTCATTTAAATCAATTAGTGACTCCAGTGAGCACAGCACCTTCAACCATCTCTTCACAGTGCCACAGCACCTTTATATGTTCCCTGAGGAACATTTCCATTCAAAAGATAGAAGATGCCAACCAGGTAGCATACCAGAACACTGATTACTGTCTTCATAGAAAAGTCATTTGGAAATTATAACATAGAGTTTGGTTTTTTCTTGCTTCTCTCCTACAGAACTGTGCAGGGCAAAAAAAAAGTAGGATGCAGGCATAAAAAAACTAAGTTGCAGATAGAAGAATGGAAAATGTGACCACCTGAAATCAGACATAAGTTCCATGTCTATGAAATCTGAAATATGTCTGTGAAATCTGAATACCCAAGATTTTCAAATAATACTTCAAAGGTAAAATTCATGTTTACTGTAAAGTCAGTGCAAATTTTCTAGTGATTTCAGTAAGGGCAGATTGAAGTCTTAAATATTTGGTTGTGTATCTAGATAGCCACTTAAGATTGTTAAATAATTATAGAGTAAATCTGTGAAAATGACAATCAACAAAGAATCAAGTTAGATAGGGTGTTGGAGGGGCGGAGAACAAAGTGAAAAACAAAACAGGAAACTTTCATATAGCCAGTGAGCAAACTGACTAAACGTGGGAATCAGTGATTACCACATGAACCATCAAAGACACAAACACGCTGTCTGGAGCAATAAGAAGTATAAAGGTTCAGACAAAAGATGACCTGTAAAGAACTATTAGTGAAAATAATTTCCACCAGAAGCATAATACTGCCAGATTTTCATAGATAATTATTAACAGTAGTTATCAAAATATGCTACAAAGTCTCATCAGCAACAAATCACAAAGGAAAAAAATTATATTTGGCAAAACGGTTAGGCTAGCTAGGTTAAAGAGCAAGCATGTACATATAAGTGGTGAAAAGAAAAGAGGCACAACTGAAATATTTACACTATGCTGCTGTAAAGCTGCACCTGAGTAATAGTTATGTATTCAGCTTGGGAACCCTCCGTGTAGGAAATCAGGTAAACTGGTGAGTGGCAGCTATAAAAAAACTTCTAGACTGAGAAGGATGTAAGGAACAAAGATTTCTTGGAGGAAGAGGTAGCAAACTGTTTTCCCTTTGCTCTCCGAAAATGTATTTTTTCCTCAATTGCAACATTATGTCATATAATCATGACCTGGAGTTACCAGTGGGCGTCATGTGAGGAAGACAGAGAAATATTTTTCCTTCTTCACTTTTTTTCAGTGAAACAGCTCCAAAGCCAGGCCTTGATTTTATGTAGAAAATTGAAAAAGATATTCTTTACTGCCTCTAGAACAGCTACATATGAGTATATAGCCTTTTCTAAAAATATGAGAAGTTGCTATATCCGTGATTACATAGATGTCGTTAATCTTAAATGACAGACTACAGAAATGTATATATGTCTACATGCACATACATTTACAAACGTGTTAAACAGATTAAATGCACAGGTCTGAACAGCTGCTTCTTTCAGATAGAAAATATAGACAAACTTGCTTCATTTATGTTTGCAGATTAGTTGGATATATCTCAGTTAATTTTTAAAACATTCAAATAACATTTCTCTCTTTTCTGAGAACACGTTTCAGAATATCTTTCTGAAAAGACAAGATCTTTCAGGACGGAACAGACCTTGTACAGTCACCTTGAATAAAACTTATTTCACATTCCTGCTGGGTTACAGATACCTGTCTTGCCCCTGAATGTTGCACATAAAAAAACATGGACCAAGGTGAATCCTCCTTCATGCTAAATACACAGAGATTTAAATAGGCCATACTCAAGGATTCTGATTTAGTCTTCAGGATTCTGAGTCAGGAACTGAGGAGATGAAAGCTACCTTTTGCACTTAATGTACTTTTGTCCTTTTTGTGCGCGTGTCCAGAAATGCATAGTTATTTCTGCTTCTTAGGAATAGTTCCCAGAAAAGAATTACTCTTTAGGGAGGTGAGTGAGAGCTGTTGATTGAAGAAATTCATGCTATGAGAAAAGATGATAACAATTCAGTCTGGATTCCAGGAATAGGTTGAGAGTGAAAGCAAACACACTCTTCTTTCAGCACAATCCTTTTGCTCAGCATATACCTATAGAGTCATCTGTTGAGGTGTTTTGATGGAATCCCAAAATCCAGACATCAGATTGACAATACAAGATGATCTGCTCTCAGTTTTAGTTGGCATAAAACCAAAACCACTCTTATTTCCTTCTTTATTTTTTCCTTCTAAAAGATTCAGAGTTCCTAAAAGATAACAGATAAGCAAACAACAAGGTAAGAAATACTGTGCTGATGAGTCAGGAGGAAGAATGGGAGGAATAATATGTGTTGAGAGTAGGACTATTATGCATGAAAAAGCAGTCTTGGTGGACAGTAATTTGAGAACTCTTTAAAACTGCTCAACGAATACAGATTATTGTACTTAATTTATATATGATATAATTTTATGAAAGGTTGGTACTACATAACATCAAGCTAGGCGAGATGAAAGGTTGTATTTTTCCTCCATTTTTTAATTTCTTCTTGTAGACGTTTTGGCATTCTAAAAACTATCACAGGTCCTGTTGAACAAAAAGACAAAATATCAGCTGGTTTTATTTTTTTATTTTTTTATTTTTTTACCATTCAGAAAGACAGAAGGTTAATCTAGGAAGATGTAGGTTCCCAGGAGCAGAGCCGGGCACCTCCCTCGGCAGAGAGCAGTGAGGTTGCTTCTTGTTCTCCTCTTCTCCAGACTGAGCCTCCTGAGTGCGCTCAGCCTCCCCTCACTGGACATGCCTTTCTGCCCTGGTACCAGTTTTGGAGCCCTCCTCTGGACACTTTTAAGTACCTTAACATCATTTTTACGTTGTGGAGTCTAGAACTGTACACAGTATTCAAGGTGAAGCCACAACAGTACTAAGTATACCAGAGGAAACAGCGCCTGACTATGTCTTGTATAATTTGAAACTGGTTTAGAATTTTACTGGCTATATTCATCCCGATCTGACAGTCTAGCTCTTCATATCTTGAAGTAGTACCATATAAATTTTACCATGCCAATTCCCTTCACATATGTGTTATGACATTGTTAGTTCCTAAGTGAAAGTTGTACGATCATTTTATGATAAAGCAGAATAGAATGAGGAATTAGTTTGGGGCCAAATTGCTGGTAAAGAGAAAAGATCTTAGAAACCAGTCATGTACTACATACATGCACTTTGCACATATCGTAAAGTACAAATTTTACTGTATCAGAGACCAAAGGAATGCAGCCTTAAACAGGAGTATCTTTAATATTCTGTCCTCTTCCTTATTTTATTCTCTGGCTCGCATTGGATTTCCAATTTGTCAAAATCCTTTGAAGAAAATTTTGTTCTCTTCGTGTTGTCATACTACTCAGACTTAGGAAGTAGCAAGTCTCTATCTTATTCTCAGACTTTTTGGCTCATTTTTTTCTGGTGTAGAAACCTAGCTAATATGGATAAGTTAGGTGAACCTCTTTGACTTTGAGATTCTATTTAGATATTTACATGTAGGCAAGTGAAACTGCAGACTTTGCAACAATTATTCCATAAACAACACACACACTTATATTTGGGGAATGGTTTTAAACTGAGACGGGAGGTTAGGTTAGTTTAGGTTAGGTTAGGTTAGGTTAGGTTAGGTTAGGTTAGGTTAGGAGGAAGTTCTTCACTCAGAGGGTGGTGACGCTCTGGAACAGGTTGCCCAAGGAGGTTGTGGATGCCCCATCCCTGGAGGCATTCAAGGCCAGGCTGGATGTGGCTCTGGGCAGCCTGGTCTAGGGGCTGGTGGCCCTGCCCGTGGCAGGGGAGTTGAAACTAGATGATCTTTGAGGTCCTTTTCAACCCAGGCCATTCTATGATTCTATGATTCTGTGATTCTATGATTCTGTGATTTTGTTTTGACTTGTGATTTTTAGTACCTTGAATTTTGATGTGATATTTCATAGTTTCAAGTATACTCAATTATCAAATAGCATAATGGCTGCCAGTAAGGACACTTGCTATACATTAGTTCATATTTTGTATCACAACTGGAAAACACAATTGTCTTTATTCAAGAAATCCTAAGTAATATTTAACAAAAAATCCCATGGATAGCCCTTAATTAAAAGTTGGATTTCACAGCACTTCTGGCATTGCTTTTAAAATACACCATGTTCTTAAACAGCCTCTCTAGGGAGAAAATCCTGTGGTATATGCAGGCACGCCAGAAGTTTCCTCTCCTTCTGCAGTTTTGCAGCCAGCCAGCATTCTTGAAATGTCCTGGAATAGAATGCTTCAGGCTACCCTAGGGACAACTGCAGGTTTCCAAAATGTTTTGATTAGTAGTGAATTTGATAAACAACTTAATAGTAATATACCAATCTTGATGAGAAAATATGCTTTCCATTTAAAACAGCAGTATGGTTTGGAATGAAATTTCAAGGGTGGGTGGTGGGGATCGGAATATATTCCCAGTCCTTATTTCTCTGAATTTTGCTACATGACCAATTTAAACTATATTGACATTCCCCTCAATTCCATTTTTCTCTCACAATGTGTTTGCCTGTCTTACACAGGAAGTAACATTTTGCAGAGCTTGTTAGAACAGAATTTTTGCTTCATCTCCACTTCTTAGTGGACTAAAAGCTGAATTATAAAACTGCCATATTTAATACAGAGCAACAAAACTAAATGAGCTAATGTCTCCCACTCCCGGAGAGAGTGGTGTGGACATGTGCAATGATCTACTGTAAATTCTGAGTCATAGGCAAGGCCAAGTGACAAAACTTATTTTACGACTGTCAGCACTGTACCTGAAGCTCTGGATGGAGAATGCAGTTTTATGATACTGAAACTGACAGCTTGCAGCAACAATACATACTTGGAAACACACACCCAAGCATAATTCTGTGTTTATTATATGTTTAAGCTACAAGGGAATTGCAAAAATGTGAAAATTTGCATATGTTGTGCATATTCTATCTAAACTAAATTGAATATTTTTCAAGATATTTCTACAGTGCATGCAAAAAGAAACATGTAGTCGCTAAATTTAACTGAGCACTGAAGTTTTAAATATGGCATGTATGTGAAATGAAGTTTAAATACTTGTATTAGATGTTTTTTTATTTAGAAATAGTGCTCGGCAAAGTGATTTCCACTTGCAGCATGTTTTCCTCATAAGAAGAAGATTTATTGCCCACTTATATTTTTTCATAAACCATTCAAATTTTTTGTTACAATGGAAACTAATCAACCTTTTTTTGTGCAGTGTCTCTTCTGGAGACAATGTAAGAGTATATAAGAGAAAGGGATCTCTTGAGATCATCAAGTCCAACTCTCCTGCTAAATCAGGTTCCCTAGAACTGATTACACAGGAAGGCATTCATGTGGATCTTCATTATCTCCAGAGAAGGAAACTCCACAACCTCTTTGGCAGTTTGTTCCAGTCTCTGTCACTCTTGAAGTAAACAAGTTATTTCTCACATTCAGATAGAACTTCCTGTGTTCCAATTCATGCTCGTTGCCCCTTGCCCTGTCACTGGGCACCACCAAAAAGAGTCTGGCCTCATCCTCCTGGTACTTGCCCTTTAGATATTTGTAAATGTTCATAAGATCCCCTTTCAATCTTCTCTAGGTTAAAGAGTTCCAAGTCTCTCAGCCTTTCCCTGTACTGGAGATTCTCCAGGCCCTCAATGATCTTTGCAGCCTTTCACTGGACTCTCCCTAGGAGTTCCCTTTTTTCCTTGCACTGGGGAACTCAGAAGAGGACACAATACTCTGGAATTGGTCACGGTACTTTACCAGGACAACTTAGAGGGGGAGGATAACTTCTTTCAATGTGCAGGCTGCATTCTTCTTGATGCACTCCACTGGCTTTCTGAAGGGTCAAAATGGACCACTGCTGACTCATGGTCAACCTGTTGTCCACCAAGACTCCTAGGTTCTTCTCTGCAGAACTCCTTTCCAGCAGGATAGCCCATGAATGTACTGGCACATGCAGTTATTCCTCCCCAGGTTTGGGACCTTACCCTTGCCGTTGTTGAAGCTCATTAGGTTCCTCTCCACCTAACACACCAGACTGTCCCAGTCTTCCTGAATGGCAGCACAGCCTTATGATGTGCGTCAGACACTCCTCCCGGCTTTGTACCTCAGCAAACTTGCTGAGAATGGTCTCTATTCCTTTCTCCAGATTACTGATGAAGATCTTGAAAAATGCTCAGTATTCACCCCTGGGGAGCACTAGTTGTTACAGGACAATCATCTCTTCAATTGTACTATCATGAGTGGACATAACTAAGCCCATACTGAGTTAAACACACCTACACAGACTTTCTGAATCAGGGCTGTCTCATGACTAAAGTAAAGGACTAGAGGCACTTTTTTACAACGTAATTTGTTATAATGCAGTAAAGCAGTATTGAATCATAGAACCACCACGGTTGGAAAAGATCTTCAAGATCATCTAGTTCAACTATCAGCCCTTCACCTCTATACCCATTAAACCGTGTCCCTCAGTGCCACATCTACATGTTTCTTGAAAATGCTCAGAGACAGTGATTCCACCACTTCGCTAGGCAGCCTTTTTCAATATCTCACCACTATTCTTAGAAGATATTTGTTGTAGTATTCAACCTGAGCCTTCTCTGGTACAAATTAAGGCTATTATCTTTTGTCCTGTTGTCAGTTACCTGGGAAAAGAGGCTGACTTCCACCTCACTACAACTTCTTTCAAGTAGTTGCAGAGAGCTATAAAGTCTCCCCTGTGCCTCCTCTTCTCCAGACTAAACAATCATAGCTCCCTCAGCTGCTCCTCATAAGACTTGTGCTCCAGACCCTTCACAGCTTTGTTTCCCTTCTCTGGACATGCTCCAGGGCCTCAATGTCATTCTTGAAGCAAGGAGCCCAAAACTGAACACATTTCAGTGTGTGGCCTCACCAATACAGAGTACAAAGGGACAATCAACTCCCTGCTCCTGCTGACTGTGCTGTTTCTAACAAAAGCCAGGATGCCATTGGCCTTCTTGGCCATCTGGGCACACTGATAGCTTATGTTCAGCCAAGAGTTGACCAGCATCCCACATCCATCTTCTGCACAGCTTTCAAGCCACTCTGCCCCAGGCCTGTGGTAATACATGGTGTTGTTGTGATCCAAGTGGAGGACCCGGCGTTTGGCCTTGTTAAAGCTCGTACAGCAGCCCATTGATGCAGCCTGTCCGGATCCCTCTGTAAGGCCTTCCTACTCCTAGGCAGATTGATGCTTCCTCCCAACTTGGTATTAGCTGCAAATTTACTGAGGGTGCACTCAATCCCCTTGATCAGATTATCAATAAAAATATTAAACAGGAAAGGCCCCACTGCTGACCCCTGGGGAACACCACAGTGACTGATCACCAACTAGATTTAACTCCATTCACTACAACTCTCTGGACCTGGCCATCCAGCCTGTTTATCATGCAGTGAAGAGTACACCTATTCAAGCCACAGACTGACAGCTTCTCCAGAATACTGTGGGAGACAGTCAAAGTCTTTACTAAAGTCCAGGCTGATTACATCCGCAGCCTTTCCCTCATCCACCAGGTGGTGGTCAAACAGAACCTGCCCTTCATGAACCTATGCTGGTTAGGCTTGATCCTCTTGTGCCCACCTTTGTGAAAAGAGATCCTCTTGACCACTTTTGTGAAAAGAGAAAATGGGTCCTTGTCATAGGTATTTCTTTTCTGCAGGAACAGAAGGCCTGACATGCCAACAAAACCCACCTGTTAAGGAAGTTTATTGCCTCCCTGGGACTTGGGTTAAGGATGATACCAGGAAACATCCTAGCCTGGCATAGCCCTCAGATTATTATCTGCTCTTTCTTGTTCACATGGGCAGTAATGAAGTCACAACGAGAAGTCCAAGGGTGATAACAGTCTTCAGAGGCCTGGGGATATTACTACAGCCATTGGGAACACAGGTGATACTTAATCAGAGACCTGGACAGAGAAGTCACTGGGGTAGGTAGACCTAATAGAGAGATCTTGATAGACTGGAGCACTGAGAATGCACCAATGGTATGAAATTTGAGAAGAACAAGTACCAGGTTCTGCAGCTGGGATGTTGCAGTCCTGGACGTTGTGTTTCACTAACACATCAAGGTTTTGGTAGCAGAGGGCAAGGGGAGAGGGGAGCTGCAGGAGTGGCCTGTGTGAGAAAAATCCAGCAACACTCCCATGTCAGATCAGAATCAGTTCCAGCTGCTCCAAAAGGGATATCCTGCTGGCCTGGGCTGAGTCATGAGCAACACTGGTTGCACCTCTGAGAGAGGCCTATGGTAGAGCAGTCTGTCCCCCCGCAGCCATGATACATCACATGGATCAGATGTCTACGTGCAGCCCGTGGGTGACCTTGTGTGTCCCTTCCAACAGAAGATATTCTATGGTTCTGTGACTCTAACGTTATCTGAGGATTTAAGTGGAAAATGTGAAGCTGGTAACCAAGATCACTTTTTATGTGCAGTTTCCAATATAAGGATAAATAGTTATTTATAAGATTAAAAATAAAAATAAAATTAAAAAAAAAAAAAGGAAAAAGTAAAAGGAGGAAGGAAGAAAAATAAAAGGCTAGTATAATGAATTGGAATATGTTACAGAATAATTTAGGTATTTATAAACATGGAGAAGATCCCCCTGAGACTTCTCTTCTCCAGTCTGAGCAGCTCCAGCTGTCTCAGCCTCTCTGTGTATGAAAAATGCTCCAGTTCATCATCAACATCTGTCCATGTCTTTTACATGATGAAGATCTCAGCTGAAAACAATACTCCACATGCTGTCTCATCAGCGTTGAGCAGTGCTGAACAAAGACTATGGTAGGAAGAATATTTGAAGAATTAAGGGAAAAATAAAGTAAATAATGAGTTAAACTGAAAGTTGACACATGCAGAATAGAAAAATAAAAGATAGAAGAAAGTAGTTCTAGGACAAGAAATATAGAACCTTATGGAATTCTGTATGTTCTGCAGGTTCTGTATGATATGGTAAGGAAAAGAAAGGAAAACTGCTGACAATGTGGGAGAATTTTCAGCTGGGCATATTTCATGTTTTTGTATCTAAAAATTTATTTAAAACATTATAGCTAAAGCATTCCTCCCGTTATGTGCAATAGCGTAACTAGGTTACAAAAACTGCTGTAACCTCGGGTAATGGACTGAGTCCCATGATCAAGAAATGCTGAAGCTAGGATTCCAAGATTATGTTTCCTCTCTTTTATTTGTGGTATAGATTACAGATCACAAAACATTAACTACAGTAAGGAAAAAGCATGCGTAGATGTGAATGTCTTTGGGGAGGACCTGCAGTTTAGGGAATCTTACATATTTATTCTAATCTCTACATGTTTTTTGAAAATACATCCAAGTCAGCTGCTATGTGTAGCTTATAATTAATTATACCATTGGCTTATCTCTGAATGGACGAAATAGTATTTGGAGCAATTATCTGAGTAGAATAACTAACTTTGAGAAATCTTATTGGTTTTCAGTAAAATTACAGAAAAAGAAATAAAATGAGAGCTTAGGTGAAATTGAAAATAGCACATTCTACAGGATTGGGCCCGTTAATAAATATAATGAGCATTTTAGTCAAAAATATTCCTAAATATCTTGACTTTACATTTTCAATAGTAAAGCTTCTTCCAAGAAGATACTGCCGAAATGGAATTTTATTAGATTGAGGCTTTGGATCTATAAAACTGGTTTATAATTCCTATGCTCCCCCAATGAGTTAAACTCATTGAACTTGTGAAATATACACACTATATATTTAAACAAAAGAGTAAGTGATTTTCATCTTTAAAACTCTCCCTGCCCTCCTCCCTGTTTTATCTCTGCCCTAGCTTCTTTGCCACCACCACTCACTCCAAAAAGAAGAAGTCTGGGGAGGAGGTGACCTTTCCACACCAGGTGACAGTCATGAGAGATAAATATTCCCCAACTTATATCTGTTCTTCAAATAAGCACAGTTGACAGCAGTACCACAGCTCAAACTTTCTTATTTCATGTCTCTTCAAGGTCTCTGTAAATAAACAGATGGAAATTATGGTGCTGAGAGAGGTCAGAATAACAGTATTTTTGAGTTTAATAGTCTTCTATTTTCTTTTGAGTTGGCTGGAATCCACATTGTTGTTAACCACTTTTTAATAATTTCCAAGTTTTGGACTGTTCATTTCTATACAGCTTGCAAGCCTGCAGCTGGAACAAAACAGACTTACAATGGCTGAAGGTAATTCAGCAATTTTAAGGTTTTTTTTTTGTTGTGTTTTTTTTTTTTTTTTTTTTTTTTTTTTTTATGTGGGTAATGAAGTGAGAGTTTTTGAAAAAAATATCTTTGTGAACTCTTTAGTTTCCAGAACCTTTTTCTTAGAATCTCCTCTCCTTCCAGCAGTTTCAATTTTTCATTAGACTGATTGATTGTTGTTTCTAAAATAAATAAGTAAAACTTTAAATCTGTTGCCCAGTTTCATTTCTTCACTGTTGATTAGAAGGCTGCATTACACAGCAGTCTAAATTACTTTGACAGCTATACAGTGAGTGCAGACCCAGGCCATGGCATCTCTGTGCAAAGGCTTGCTTTTACTTGTCTTTTGCATTGACAGTTTCTAAAAAGGCAGGTACTTTTGCATCCTATTGTTCTCTCTGTATTCTGATCATCACAGTTTGTGCTTTTCTGGTAAGATACAATGTCTGTAGGACTCAAAATCTTCCTTCAAACTTTTTGAGGGAAAGAATTCAGAGTTTTTATTGAGTCTGTGAATTACGGAGGAATTGCTGTACTTTTTATCTACTCAAATATTACAGGTAGGAGATGATTGTCCCCCTCTACTCTGCCCTTGTGAGACCCCATCTGAAATACTGTGCTCAGATCTGAGGCCCCTCAACACAGGAAGGACATGGAGCTGTTGGAGTGGGTCCAGATCAGGGCCAAAAAGAAGATCAGAGGGCTGGAGCACTTCTCCTATGAAGAAAGGTTGACGGAGTTGGGCTTGTTTAGCTTGTTTGGCTAACATTGTGGATGCCCTGTCCCTGGAGGTGTTTAAGGCTGGGTTGGATGGGACCCTCAGCAATCTGAGTTGATGATTTAGTACGAGGCAGCCCTGTCTGTGATGATCCTTGAGGTCCCTTCATACCCAAGCCATTCTATGATTCTATGATTCTTTGACTTCTGGGGTGGGGTCCAAAATGCTCACACCTGTGCAACTGAGGAATAAGCCAGACCAACCAGAAGAGAGACGAATGTTCCTTAGCTGCCTCCCATGACATGAGCCAAAAGGCCAGCTACCTCAAGGGTGTGTCTGGCTATGGGGGATCCTCTTGCATCCCTCTAGGGAAACTTGCATTGTCTGGTCTCTTTCTTTTCTGAAGTGCCTGTATACCAAAGCACACAGCATGGGGAATAAACAGGAAGAACTAGAGGTCTATGTGAGGTTACAGGGCCACAAGCTCATTGTGATCACAAAGACATGATGGGATGACAGCTCGCATGACTGGAATGCTGACATGAATAGGTATCTATGTTTCAGGAAATGCAGGCCAGCAAGGTGAGGTGTTGGAAGATGCTCTTTATATGAGAGAGCAGCTGGAATATATTGAGGTCCATTTAGGGATGAATGATGAATGAGTGGACAAGGCCATAAGTAGGTTGCAACCCTGAGCTTCTTCCAATGCATCCATAAGAGTAAGATATCAGGCAAAGGTGTCAGGAGACATGCATGGATGAGCAAAGAGCTCATGAAAAAAACTCAAATGGAAGAAGAAAATTTATGGAATGTGGAAGTAAGGTTTGGCTTCTTGGGAAGAAAATAGATTTCAGGGCATGCAGATATGGGATGAGAAAGGCTAAGTCCCACTTGGAATTATATCTGGCTAGGGAGGTCAAAGGAAACAAGACCTTCTTTAAGTTTGTCAATAGCCAAAGGAAGACTAGGGAAAATGTGGACCCTCCGCTGTATGAGGAGGGTGCCGTGGTAATGAAGGATGCTCAGAAGGGGTGTTACTGAATTCCTTCTTTGCTTCGGTCTTTACTGCTAAGATTATCTCTTGAAAATCTCAGGCCCTGTCAATAAGAGAAAGAGTGTGAAGAAAGGAAGACTTCCCATTCACTGGGGAGGATCTGGTTAGCGATCATCTGGGAAAACTTAACACACACAAAATCCATATGCCCTGATGGGATGCACCCATTTGTGCATAGTCTAGTCAGAATTCTCTAGCTAGAGGTGTTCTCTAGGGGTCAATATTGAGTCTGATCTTTTGTAACACTGTCATCAGTGATGACTTAGTTGAAGGGATAGAGTCCACCCTCAGCAAGTTTGCTGATAAGACAAAGCTGGGAGGACTGGCTGATGCACACCACAGGGCTGTGCTGCCGTTCAGGAAGATTTGGATAGGCTGGAGACTTGTGTGGAGGGGAACCTTATGAGGTTTGACAAGGGCAAGTGTAGAGTCCTATGCCTGGGGAGGAGTAACTGCATGCACCAGTACAGTTTATGGGCTAACCTGCTGGAAAGGAGTTCTGCAGAGAAGGAGCTAGATATCCTGGTGGACAACAGGTTGACCATGAGCCAGCAATGTACCCTTTTGATCTCTCAGAAGGCCAAAGGTATTTGGGGGTACATCAAGAAGCATCAAGAAGAATGTGGCCTGCACTTCGAGAGAAGTTATCCTCTCCCTCTAAGCTGTCCTGGTGAAGCTGCATCTGGAGTACTGTGTCCACTTCTGAGTATCTCAGTGCAAGAAAGACAGGGAACTTCTAGAGAGTGTCTTGTGAATGTCTGCAAAGATGATCAGAAGCCTGGAGAATCTCCAGTACGAGGAAATGCTGGGACTGTTTAGCACAGGGAAGAGAAGACTGAGAGGAGATCTTATCTACACTTAAAAGTATCTGAAGGGCAGGTGTCAAGAGGTTGGGACTAGACTCTTTTTGAAGATGCCCAGTGACAGAACAAGGGGCAATGAGCACAAATTGGAACACAGGAAGTTCGATCTGAACATGAGATATAACTTTACTTCAAGAGTGACAGAGCACTATAACAATCTGCCAAAAGAGGTGGTGGAGTTTCCTTCTCTGGAGATATTCAAGATCTGCATGGACACCTTCCTGTGCAACCTACTCTAGGTTTATCAGGAGAGTTGGACTTGATCATCTCAAGAAGTCGCTTCCAACTCCTAGAATTCTATGGTTCTGTGAGACACTGGCTGTATGGCAATACAATATATCAAACACAGAAAAATCAGGAGGTAGACTCATAGAATCAGAATTGCTCAGGCTGGAAAAGACCCTTAAAATCACTGAGTCCGACCACAACCTAACCAAACTACCCTAACTCTAACAGCCCTCCACTAAATCATGTCCCTGAGCACCACATCCAAACGGATTTTAAACACATTCAGGGATGGTGACTCAACCACCTCCATGGGGAGCCTATTCCAGTGCTTAACAACCCTTTTTGTAAAAAAATGCTTCCTGATATCCAACCTAAACTTACCCTGCCGCAACTTAAGGCCATTTCCCCTTGTCCTATCACCTGTCACCAGTGAGAAGAGACCAACCCCACTCTTTCTGTAAGCACCTTTCAGATATTGGAAGAGAGCAATAAGGTCTCCCCTCAGCCTCCTTTTCCCCAGACTGAACAGCCCCAGTTCCTTCATTCTCTCCTCGTAGGGCATATTCTCCAAGCCCTTCAGAAGCCTTGTTGCCCTTCTTTGGACCTGCTCCAGCACCTCAGTGTCCTTTCTGTACTCAGGTGCCCCAAACTGAACACAGTACTCGAGGTGAGGCCTCACCAGTGCTGAGTACAGGGGCAGGATTACTTCCCTAGTGCTGCTTACCATACCATTCCTGATACAAGCCAGGATGCCATTGGCCTTCTTGGCCAGCTGGGCACACTGCTGGCTCATATTCAGCCAACTGTCCATCAGTACACCAAGGTCCCTTTCCATCAGGCAGCTTTCCAGCCACTCCTTCCAAGGCTGTAGGGTTGCCTGTGGGTTGTTGTGACCAAAATGCAGGACCTGACACTTGGCCCTGTTGAAACTCATACAGTTTGCCTTGGCCCATCGATGTGTTCTATCCAGGTCCCTCTGTAGTGCCTTTCTGCCCTCTGGCAGATCAACACTCCCTCCCACCTTGGTGTTGTCTGCAAACTTACTGAGGGTGCACTCAATCCCCTCATCAAGATCATTCATAAAGATGTTAAATAGTAGCGGCCCCAGTACTGAGCCCTGGGGGACACTGTTTGTGACTGGCAGCCAACTGGATTTAACTCCATTGACCACAACTCTCTGGGCCCAGCTATCCAGCCAGTGTTTCACCCAGGGGAGCGTACGCCCATCCAAACCATGGGCAGACAGCTTCTTCCACAAGAATGTTGTGGGGGACAGTGTCAAAGGCTTTACTGAAGTTTGGGTAGACCACATCGACAGCCTTACCTTCATCCACTAGGTGGGTCACCTTGTCATAGACTCACTCCACTTTTCCATCAAAACATTTGATAGGTGCATTTTAAGCATTTCAAATTTGTTTTGATCAGTTGAAATAGTCTTATTTATTATTTTTAGCTTCTTTCTACAGTTGTAGATGTTGGAGACTCACTTGAAAATGTCTGAAAGGTTAGATTCCTGTGCAACTTCATGATTTTGAGAGCTGCAGCCTCTGAAAGAAGATATTTGAGATTACAAATTACAGAAGCTAGTGCTCAGCACTTAGGTTTACTCTCAGCTTGGAAAGTTTGCATAAAAAGAATATGGTAGATTGTAGATAGAACATCTTAAGCAACTGTACTTCAAAAATAAAATAGCTGTCTGTGTAAAATGAAGCGATTTTACACCGCGTCTCTACATGCCCATTCCACACTTTACCTAGAAATCATTATACCTAGGGCTCTCTTATACTGGCGGTTACGTTTCTCATTGATTCTGTTCCTGAAAATTATGAGCTATATTACAATAAATTTCACTTACTCTGGAGAAGTTAAAGTAGAAACAACCAACCTTCTGCGGCTGCCCCCTGCCCCTCACCATCATGTCAGCGGCTCTGCTCTACCAAGTGGCCTCACTGGCCTCAGGTGTGCACCCACTGCTCACAGCAACCAAACATCAGAGCGTGATGGGCACTCTCTGGGCTGAAACCTGGACACGGGGAGCATGTAGTGCTGTGCTAACTCAAGCTTTGGGAAATAACTTCATACATTTTGATACACTGGCTAAATACAGTCCTGTGAACAGTGAAAAATAGGTGGCCTTGCTTTCCATTTTGATTAAGGAATTTGAGAACAGATTTCAAGATTAAAAAAAAAAAAAAAATTAGCTTTTTGTATATTTGCAACTCCATTTTCGGTTGACATAAATAGATTACCTGTGAATTTTCAAATGGAATTCATAGGGTTGCTATCAGACATTCAAATCAGAAAATTTGCTAATGTCTGGTAGACTTCCATAAGCCCTATCCTACCAAAAAGAAATGTCCTTTGCTTCCCAATCATGCCTTGTTCACGTCATCACTTTTTGGCAGTATGTTCAGCTTTGAGGATGAAGCACAGGAAGAGTAAGATTTCATCAAAATCTCGGATGAACAAACACCTTGAGAACTCACTAAGAATAGCAACCATTTTCATTGAGTGAGGCTGATACTTTATTTTCATGAAAAGTAAAATATCCCACTAGTTTCATGTTTTTGTTACTCACTTTTTTATTTAATAAAAATATTTTTTAAATAAGATAAGGGTTTTTTTACTTATATACATTAATTACATTTTATATTTTATATGCAGCCCAAGACAATACCGCTTCACTCACTGTGGCCCAGGCAAGTCAAAATGTTGGGACATCTATGAGTTAAACAAATACCGTATAGAAATTGCCTGACACAGCAACTCCAGCACTGACTAGGAAAACTAAGTAAATGTGCCTCTTTTTGAAATTTAGTGCTTACCTTTAGAAGCAATATTTAAGCTAAGTTCACTGTATCTTTTTTTAAACTGTTGATCTTCCCATAGGGGAATGGGATTTGGGTCTTCCTGTTGAAATTGTCTGAAGCATGTCTGTTTTCCTCCCCTTATACACCTCACTCCCTGAATTCCAGATGTAGTTAAGTATGTTTTGATGGAAAAATTCTCCTATTTTGGTTCTTTTGTGGATTGACTTAGTTCTACAAGCTGAATAGCAGTAGTGATGGTAGAGGAATTTATTCCTCTTTAAGCTGTAAAATTTAGTTGGACTGAGAAGAAAAAAGAACAATTGACACTCAGTTATTTGAGAATATGTGCAGAATGCTAATTTTGGAAAAACTGCTTCCTCCTTAATCATACAATGACTTTTAGTGCAAAGACGGGGGTTGCAAGGTGTGTTCCTCAAGATCTGGAGGCCTGATTTTGTTCAGACAAGCCCTTGAAATTTGAGAAGCACCTCTGAAATTTGTCCAAACCTCTTGATTCTTCAAAATTATTCTCACAGTCTTGTTATCCAGGCTCTTCTCACTAGTTGTTTTTGCATTTTTTCTACTTCTAAGGTGGAAGATCAGTGTTTTTCACAGTACTTTTTCATATCTGTTTCTAATTCCAGAGATTAAAAAGAAAGTTGAGAAAGTTTATCAGAGTTTTAAGAACGCAGGTTCTCAATATTTTTTCCATCATATATTTTACTTAAACTTTAATTCCCTCTCTCTTTAACATTCTAGTTATGCCTTCATTCTCCAATATTCTACAGCTGGATGTAATAAAGTAAGTTAAAAAACTAGTTGATTTGAGCGGTTGGATAAGTGTACTACCTGCTGCTTCATCATTTTTTTGTTTCTTCTTTTTTCTCTCCTATAGCATATTCCTCTAAGGAAAATGCTTCCCCAAGATGTTATTTAGCATGATGAAATGTCTATGAATTGAGGCTGCTGGGTTCAGGCATCTTGTTCCACATAGTGATGGTAACTCTGCATGAAATTATGTTTCAGAACTTGAGGAGGAAAAAGGATATAACTGGAGTAAATGACATCAAAATAGTGGGTAACGACCCCATTTTTTAAATCATCTTTTCCAGTTTTTTTCTGTACTGTAGGGCAATGGATGTTACATTTTATCAGCATTTATCAAGTCCTTTGTCAGTAGAATGCATCACAGTAGGCTCACATAAGCAGGTTGTGACAGATCAAATGGAGATTACTCATTTTATTTTAAATAAAAACACTCTTACTTCTCAGGAAATATACAAACATTTTATGTTTTTTGGTTTTTTTTTTCTTTTTCCTTAAAAAAAAAAAAAAGAAAAAAGAAAAAGAAAAGAAGATTGAATGTTCACTCATTTAACCACCCACTCTTCACAAATCTTCTGGTATTTCTAGCTTCCTTAGCTTTTATTTTTTCGCTTACATTTTACATAGTGTAAACCAGACTGTCTGCTGGAGTTCATTGGCCATGGGAAAAAGGGAACAGTGATGCTTGCTACGATGCCCTGAGTCAGCAGCTCATGTTTTGTCATCTTGTCTGAGTTTAGAGCAACTTCAAGGCCACTGTCTACTAATGGCTCCCAAGGAGTTATCAGCCTGATTGAGCTGAATTTCCCTTCTGCAATAATATTTAAGCAGATTTGTGCCTGTGCCCTATACTTCATTGTTTTGAAAATCTGTTTTGGTGAGTGCTGCCTCTCAGTGATGTTCCACAGGTTTGGTGGTGTTGCTGCCACAAAGGAAGGGCATCCTGAATATTGTTATTTTAGAGTTTGGGCATTTTTTGGAATTTTGCTAAAACGTATAGCTGGATATCATTTCAGAATCATCATACAATCAGATCAGAAGACGGTTTTTTTCCTCAAAACTATGCTTATTTTCTTGCTTATAGCTGAGAGAGCTAAAAGAATTTCTGTGACAACAGAATTTAGGAAACTCAAAACAAAAATTAAAAAACTGTTCTTCTTTGAATCCTGCAGTTTTCCTAAAGTGGTGTGCAATCTGATTTTCTTTTTTTCTTTTTTTCTTTATTATAAGACAGAAGTGAAACCTGTTTTTTCGTTTGTTTGTTGTTCATTCATTTTATCTTAATAGACCTCTGAAAACATAATAGGCATATGTATAAAATTTTGGAAAAGTTCTGGGTTTATTACTCCCACTGCACTGTGTAATGATTTAATACTGTGAAATCATAAAAATCTTAGTTTCCACTTTTATCTGTTAAGAGTAGTTACTGTTATCAAAATTAGTATAAAAATCATGGGATGAGAACATAAAGGAGGGTAAACAAACCTCCTACCCCGTCCAAAGTTCTGTCTATTATTTTGTAGAAATCATAAGATTGGAGAATTACAAAGAACACAGCAAAGGTAAAGCAGTGCAAAGCGAGATATGAGTGTGACCCTAAGCCAGTGGCATTACTCTGCAAATTTACATCAGTTTATGGTCATTCCTGATTGATTGCATCAACAAGGAAGCATGATCCCATCCAGGTCCTGTTGCAGAAGGAATGACTCTGTTTATGCATATCCTTCTCTTGATAATTGAACTATTCTAATATGTATTTTCTTAGCACTTTTTTAGCATGTCTACCATCTTGTTTACTTTTTGTTCCAATAGATATGACTGCTACAGAGCTAAGGAGCTATCAGTCTCCCTGATGAACTGTTTTCTAATAGCCTCTTTGTTGAATCCTAAAACAGAAAATCTCCACTTAAAACCAAAGGTTAATTAAATCAATGTGACATCAACAACAAAAATAGGAGTTCATACCAGTAACTATGTTTTCAATCAGTAATATTGACCAGGAAGACCTGAAGCAACAGAGCATCTTCTTTCGAGCTGTAATGACTATTTTAGCAACTAGCCAGGGAATTTGCTGGATGGATTTAATTGCATATTAACCACAGACTACTAGTTTACTTAACTGCAAATTCTACCAAGTATGTAATCCTGAGGAAAATGGAGCATTTATAGTAGTTCAGGAAGATGAAAAGAATGCCAGAGAAAGTCACTATGATTTTAGAATTCAGGCATGATATGTGCTTCTATTCCTTTGTTGATTTCCCCGTGAAGTCTAATATAAATCTCGTCTTTTAATTTAAAACCATTTCCCCTTGTTCTACCACTACCAGTCTGTGTAAAAAGTTGGTCTCCCTGCTGTTTATAATCGCCCTTCAAGTATTAGAAGGCTGCAATGAGGTCTCCCTGAGCCTTCTCTTCTCCAGGCTGAACTCATGTGTCTATTAGGATGCCATCTGTAAACTGTCCCCATCAGTAAGCTGGCAACAGCATACTTTGGCAAATCCCTAAACTGGATTAGACTGTGAGGTATATTAGATTGAGAGATGTTCAGATTTGTGGTGGAGAGGACCATATTGATTTCTTTAACTTGGAGTCCATTTTGAGTTTAGAAAGCTCATAATTTTTAACTGCGTGTTTTAAATACATGGGGAATTCTGGGATAGGGGAGCATCAAAAAGGGTAAGAATAAGCAAAGAAAAGCACTTTGATAGGCATAAGCACTTTGTGGGAAAAAAAAAATGCAGTTTTTCTGGATGGAAGTGAGGAAATGCTTTATGAACATATCAGCTACAAAGTTGGCTATAATACTTTCACATTATACGTTGGGACAGTAGCTGAAATCTTCCAGACCCTTTCTCTGCTTTAAGTAGACTTTTAAAATGAGTGCTAGAGTTCAAGCAAATTAGTTTTACCGAAGTACAACACTGTAAAAAAAAGAAACAAATAAATAAATAATTCAGAATGGGAATTGTTTTAATGGATTACACCTTCATAGTCATTCTCCAAGGCAATCAGCTCCAGTGCAGGCATGTTCTGCAGCAGAGCAGGGGATCACATTGTGCAGGGGAATTCTGAAATCGCTGTGGCCCCAGGGCCTGGAGGTAGATACCTGAAGCTGCCAGGGGACTCAGGCCCTTGTGGGAGCTGCTGAGGAGGCATGGACAGGACCAGGAGCAGTGCCAGGACAACCCCACAGGTACATAGATAGACCCTAGAGAACATGAGCAACCAAGAGCAGGCGAAGAGAGTGAGAAAAATACAGAGATGATATCTGGATCTGCAGAGGAAAACCAAGGCAGAGATGGAACTGAACTTGGCGAGGGATTTGAAAAATAACAGAAGAGACTCTTCAGACATATTGATCAGAAGAGACAGAATAAGGAAAGTGTACTCCCTCTTATAAATGAGAAGGGAGAAATGGCAATAAGACATGGAGAAGGCTGAGGTACTCAACAACTTCTTTGCCTCAGTCTTCACTGGCAGTCAGGCTTCCCAAGTCTCACATCCCTGTCTCACATCCCTGAATATCTAGGCAGGAACTGGGAGAGCAAAATCTCTCTCATCGTAAGTAAAGAGAAATTTTGAGGCCACCTCAAAAAGTTGACTGTGTACAAGTCTATGGGGCCTAACGACCTGTATCCCAGGGTCCTGAAGGACCTGGATGATGTGGTTGCCAGTCTACCCTCCATCATATTTGAAAAGTTATGGCTGTCAGGTGAAGCCCACAGTGAGTGGAGAAAATAAATCTTCACTTGCATTTTTTGGAAACATAGAAAGGAAGATAAGGGAAACTAGAGATAGGTGAACCTTACGTCTATCCCTGGGAAGGTCATGGATCCTCCTAGAAGCTATGTTAAGGCTCACGCAAGACAAGAAGGTGATCCAAGACAGTCAGCACAGCTTCACCAAGGACAGATTGTACATGACTAGTCTGGTGGCCCTCTATGATGGAGTGTCAGCATCAATAGATACAGGAAGAACAAATTATGCCATCTACCTAGAATTCTGAAAAGCCTTTGATACGGTCCCATACCACATCTTTATCTCTAAGTTGGAGAAGTATGTATATGAAGGGTGGACTACTCAGTGGATAAGGAATTGGGTGGATGACCCCTGCCAGAGGATCGTAGTAAGCAGCTCTATATCTAGCGTGATGCTAGTGATGAGTGGATTTCCTCAGGCATCAATCTTGAGACCAGTGCTCTTTAATGTCTTTATCAATTACCTAGACAGTGGAATTGAGTGAAGTTTGCAGATGACACTGAGCTGAGTGGTGCAGTTGATACAATAAAAGGAAGGGATGCCGTCCAGGGGACCATTGAAGGCTTGAAGAAGTGGGCCCATGTGAACATAATGATGTTCAACAAGGCCAACTGCAAAGAACCACATCTGGATTGGGGCAATCCCCGGGGTTCTGGTGGACAAAAAACATAACATGAGCCAGCAGTGTACGCTTGCAGCCTGGAAGGCCAACTGTAGTTTGGGCTACATCAAATGAGAGGTGGCCAGCAGGGCAAGAAGTGACTGTCCTCCTCTGCTCTGCCCTTGCAAAGCCCCATCTGGAGTAAAGCATCCAGGCCTGGGTCTGTCAGGACAAGAGATTGAGCTTTTGGAGTGGGTCCAGAGAAAGGCCATGAGGATGATCAATAGGCTGGAGTACTTCCCTTATGAAGAAAAGTGGAGGGAGCTGGGCTTGTTCAGTTTGGAGAAGAGAAGGCTCTGGGGAAACTTCATTGCAGCCTTCCAGTATGTAAAGCGAGCTTATAAAAAGATAGAGGGTTACTTTATACATGAGCAGGTAATGGTAGGACAAGGGGGAATGGTTTTAAACAAATAGAGGGGAGATTTAGATTAGATGTCGAGGGTATATTTTGTGATGAGGCACTGGCATATACTGTTCAGAGAAGCTGTGGATGCCCTATCCCTGGGGGCATTCAAGGCTGGGTTCAGTGGGATCCTGAGCAGCCTGATCTCTGAGTGGCAACCGTGCCCACGGCAAGGGGTTGGAACTGGATCATCATTAAGGTCCATTTCAACTCAAGACATTCTATGCTTCTGTGGTAAGATAGCGTAGAGAGAGGTACTGCTAGGGGAGAGAGGGAGCTATGATTCTGAAAGGAAAACATCTCCAAACAACCCAGCAACAGGCCTGAGATAGTGTTCTGTAAGTTGGCTGCACAGAGGCAAAACAGAATGCACACATGCATGAAGAAAGTGCTGGGAATGAGTATACAAGGGATGAAGTATCTACAAGGATTAAAAAGTTAGATGGCCCTTGAACAGGGAGCTTTGTGATGTGTTTAAATGAAACAGACTATAAGAACAGAGTAGAAGGATCTTCAGTCTCATATATAATTGCTGCAGAGGAAACTGTGATGCAGTGTTGTTATGGTTAACACTATACTTACTGAGATCAGGCTTCAGCCTAATTTTTGAGTGATACACCCTGGATGCCTAGATAATTGAAGGCTGCTGGATTCACAGTTCTTTCTACCTAAAACAATGGCAATGCTTATTTGTGGCACTTGAAATAAGATAGTATCATTATTATTCAACACAAACACTTAATACTTCTCAAATTTTAGTGAACAAAAGTGGCTACCACCTGCAGTGAACAGGAGTAAAAGGCATAGACTCTGTGGGGAAGAATATATCTTCTGGTTTTATGGATATGTTTGCGAAGTAATTTCATCATGTGCTGCAAAGCAAACCACTGAAATGAACAAACGTTTACTAAAGAGATCATATCTGCACTGTAAGTACCATCTGAGGATGCTCACTATGAGCTCAGGAGCTGCCTTTATGCTCAAGATCTTGCCCTTCATTCTTGTCTGAGCCATGCTGACAGGCAGTATCCATATTAGACTAATGTCTTTTTGGATCCAACCTAAATTTTTGGATCTGTGATTAAACAACTTCATATGAAAAAATGCCTCTTGCCCTATATATATATAGGGAAATTTTGCTTAAACCTTAATGAGAGCTAATTTAATGAATAATAACAGAAACCACAGAAAATGTATATGTAGGAGACCTAATGTTAACATTCCCTTGAACTCATATATTTTGGGCTAAGGTGTGTTTCATAGAGAACTTGTTGTTAGCATTGCCGAGAATGGAAGACTTAGGACAGAGCTCATTCTAGCAGAAGTGAGTGCATCTGAACTATGTCTGAAGAGTTTGATCTGACATGCCCTTATATTGAGAGTGTACTTGCTGCGTGTGCAGTGGAAAGTCAAAGACCACTTGCCACTTTCAGTCTTTGAAAACCTATAAAAGGCCCTTAAACCTAAAGCCAGGTGTAATGTAACATTGGCTGAAGACAGCATTGATGTTGACCATAGAAGTCCCATCTGTCCCAACAGTATCTCTGTACATGAACACTGAAGCTTTTTCTTGCACGGATTTTTGGAATTATTCACTATAAAGTGAAATCTTTGTATATAAACAAAGTAGCTGTTCCATTCCATCCTGCCATTAATAGTTCTGCTTAGGAGCATTAAGGGTATGATAGAGGGTGGCTGAAGCCAGAAAATCAAGATACAATAGCTACATTCTCCTTAAATTGTCCTACTGCGCTTTTATTTGTCTTTCAACACGGTTTTATTGAAGGTGAAGCTCTAATCTTAACTTCGGATGTCCTGGGCATTCCCAGTGCAAGCCAGTCCTTGAAGTTTTTGTTGTTGTTGTTTTTATAATATTGAATTCCCCCTACCCCTGCTTTGTATATATGGTTATTTTTAACTGAACTGTCTTGTTAACCTTGTGAACACATTGTAGCTGAAAACCATTCAAGTAATAATAGCTCGACAACTGGCTCCCCTGTGGACAGCTCTGCAGAGTCTGTCTGGAAAAGCTCATACTCAAAGCAAAGAAACTGACTAGGCCCTTTTCTTTGAGTTCTTTGGAATTTTCTTTTTAGCACTTTTAGCAAAGGGAGTTGCAAACAATTAAAGCAAGAGTCAAAAAACAAGTGTTGCTGCCATCTCATTAAAGCAGAACTCATATGTATAAATTGGGTATTCTCCTGAAAAATAATAATAAAAAAAAAAGAACAAATAGCCTCTAATAGCCTCTTTCCCCAAAGCACCTTTTAATCTTCAGGGAATTATATTTTTAAATATGACGAAAAATAATGCCACTTTGTTTATTACAGAATGCTTGCCAAACTTGAGCTTTGCAGAAGCTGCCAAATGTTAACTTTAAATTTAGTAATCTGAGCTGCTTTCCAAATGTCATATGCACAGAGGAGAGCACGGGCTGTGAATTGTCTTGCATGGGAGATATTAGCAATCTGCTACTACAGCTTTTCAGATGAACAATTCTAGGGAATATGTGATGAAACAGAAGTATTATGTCACTAACCTTCAGGAAGAAAATTTGTTTTCATTTGACTTGTAAACTGTTTTAATGGAAGAGTGAGATGACTGAAGTCTTATGTTGTTTGGTTTTTTTTACCTATTGCAGTCTTGCTCCTGCATGAGAATAATGGATAAACAGCACAGTAATAATTCAAGAAGTAATATCAAGCAAATCAAGAATGTATAAACTTGCCTGTGGA
Source organism: Pavo muticus (assembly GCA_016647715.1). Classification (NCBI taxonomy): domain Eukaryota; kingdom Metazoa; phylum Chordata; class Aves; order Galliformes; family Phasianidae; genus Pavo; species Pavo muticus. The sequence goes on from JACDJE010000267.1 coordinate 2,029,763, forward strand.
ATGTCTCCTTCAATTTTAATAGCATATACTATTACAAAGTGCAGGTGAGATTATACAGCTTTTCTCTCCTGTCTTACTCTGCTGTGATTTACTGGTATTCATGTTTACATCTAATTAATGAATATTCCTGTTGGTGTGGGTTATTTTAGTAGAACCCACACCTTTTTGTATTTTATCTGTATGAGGAGGGTGCCCTGGTAATGAAGGATACTCAGAAGGTAGTGTTACTGAATTCCTTCTTTGCTTTCGTCTTTACTGCTAAGGTTATCTCTTGAAAATCCCAGACCCTATCAGTAAGAGAAACAAAGCACAGAAAGCACAGAAAGGAGTATGATTTAGCTATTTAAGATGTTTTGTACTCTTTCTTTGATGAAAACATATAAAGAGAATCAACCATTCAGTGATACCAGTAGCACTGGGACATTTAACTTTGTAATATTTACATCTTGTACGTGTAACCAGTTTACAAATAGCTGCTGAATGCAGTGTTGATGAGAAATACTAAGGATAAAAGTATCTTTAGATACTTACCTTGACCTAGTACTTTAGACACACATTTCAACACTGAGTATTTGTATTGTAACTCTGAGGAAAGTTGTGTTTAAGTACATTTTTATGAATTCTCTTGGAGGGGTAATATCCTTTCAAAATGACAGATTTAGTATGCTCTAACAAGTGATTTTGGTGATAGTTAGGAACAACAGATGGAAAAAAATGTCNAAATTAGCTTTTTGTATATTTGCAACTCCATTTTCGGTTGACATAAATAGATTACCTGTGAATTTTCAAATGGAATTCATAGGGTTGCTATCAGACATTCAAATCAGAAAATTTGCTAATGTCTGGTAGACTTCCATAAGCCCTATCCTACCAAAAAGAAATGTCCTTTGCTTCCCAATCATGCCTTGTTCACGTCATCACTTTTTGGCAGTATGTTCAGCTTTGAGGATGAAGCACAGGAAGAGTAAGATTTCATCAAAATCTCGGATGAACAAACACCTTGAGAACTCACTAAGAATAGCAACCATTTTCATTGAGTGAGGCTGATACTTTATTTTCATGAAAAGTAAAATATCCCACTAGTTTCATGTTTTTGTTACTCACTTTTTTATTTAATAAAAATATTTTTTAAATAAGATAAGGGTTTTTTTACTTATATACATTAATTACATTTTATATTTTATATGCAGCCCAAGACAATACCGCTTCACTCACTGTGGCCCAGGCAAGTCAAAATGTTGGGACATCTATGAGTTAAACAAATACCGTATAGAAATTGCCTGACACAGCAACTCCAGCACTGACTAGGAAAACTAAGTAAATGTGCCTCTTTTTGAAATTTAGTGCTTACCTTTAGAAGCAATATTTAAGCTAAGTTCACTGTATCTTTTTTTAAACTGTTGATCTTCCCATAGGGGAATGGGATTTGGGTCTTCCTGTTGAAATTGTCTGAAGCATGTCTGTTTTCCTCCCCTTATACACCTCACTCCCTGAATTCCAGATGTAGTTAAGTATGTTTTGATGGAAAAATTCTCCTATTTTGGTTCTTTTGTGGATTGACTTAGTTCTACAAGCTGAATAGCAGTAGTGATGGTAGAGGAATTTATTCCTCTTTAAGCTGTAAAATTTAGTTGGACTGAGAAGAAAAAAGAACAATTGACACTCAGTTATTTGAGAATATGTGCAGAATGCTAATTTTGGAAAAACTGCTTCCTCCTTAATCATACAATGACTTTTAGTGCAAAGACGGGGGTTGCAAGGTGTGTTCCTCAAGATCTGGAGGCCTGATTTTGTTCAGACAAGCCCTTGAAATTTGAGAAGCACCTCTGAAATTTGTCCAAACCTCTTGATTCTTCAAAATTATTCTCACAGTCTTGTTATCCAGGCTCTTCTCACTAGTTGTTTTTGCATTTTTTCTACTTCTAAGGTGGAAGATCAGTGTTTTTCACAGTACTTTTTCATATCTGTTTCTAATTCCAGAGATTAAAAAGAAAGTTGAGAAAGTTTATCAGAGTTTTAAGAACGCAGGTTCTCAATATTTTTTCCATCATATATTTTACTTAAACTTTAATTCCCTCTCTCTTTAACATTCTAGTTATGCCTTCATTCTCCAATATTCTACAGCTGGATGTAATAAAGTAAGTTAAAAAACTAGTTGATTTGAGCGGTTGGATAAGTGTACTACCTGCTGCTTCATCATTTTTTTGTTTCTTCTTTTTTCTCTCCTATAGCATATTCCTCTAAGGAAAATGCTTCCCCAAGATGTTATTTAGCATGATGAAATGTCTATGAATTGAGGCTGCTGGGTTCAGGCATCTTGTTCCACATAGTGATGGTAACTCTGCATGAAATTATGTTTCAGAACTTGAGGAGGAAAAAGGATATAACTGGAGTAAATGACATCAAAATAGTGGGTAACGACCCCATTTTTTAAATCATCTTTTCCAGTTTTTTTCTGTACTGTAGGGCAATGGATGTTACATTTTATCAGCATTTATCAAGTCCTTTGTCAGTAGAATGCATCACAGTAGGCTCACATAAGCAGGTTGTGACAGATCAAATGGAGATTACTCATTTTATTTTAAATAAAAACACTCTTACTTCTCAGGAAATATACAANTCTCTGGACCTAAGCTGACCTGGGAATATGACTGTTTGTTTGTGTCAATATTCTGTTAATACTGTTAGACTGCCTGTGTAAGCTAATGTGGAATTTTGTTTAAGAAGAATTACTTCTGCCTTTACACTGTATGATTCCAATATCCTACTTCCAGCTTTTCTCTGCTATCTCCTGAGATGGAAAACAGTTATTCAGACTAGAAGCTACTACTGAGTCTTGTTTTAGAGTCCTTTGACAGGAAGTCCAAAGTCTAATGTTTTTTTTAACTTCATTGAGATATATATTAGGACTACTGTATGCTATATGTTAAGATATCTATTATCCAGAACTTCCCCCTGTGGCTGTTTTCAATCTGGAAGTTGAATAGATTGCTAATTTTGTAGCATCTTGCCAACCTGTCATTGTCTTTTGCTATTTTTGATGTACTTACATGGATAAGCCACACAATTTCATGGATCAAGTTCAAAAGCCAAACTTCCAAGCTCCGCAGTCTATTTCATTTCCGTTAGTGAGACCGTCAAGTAAAAGAAAAGTTAAAATTGGAAGTAAAATATTTAATACATCTTTTAAGAGAAAATGTGTTCGTATCTGCTTGTATAGTCTGCTGCAAGACTTTAGAAGCTTTGTAAGGATTCCCTACTGTATTTTTTATTGTATTTCCTAGCAAGTATCAAATATGCTACACAGGTTTCCTAGCATTTAATCATGTTTACCTGAGGTAAACATTTAACCATGTTTACCTCAATGATATGGACAGGATCAAGTGAGCTTAAGACCTTGTCTGATACAATCAGAGCAATTGTTGGATGAAGCAGCTGTATCTCCACAGGCAAAGTGACAACTTCTGTAGTGTCTAATAGAATATGTGCCATCATACTAGCAATAGTAACAATTATAATAATAACAATACTAACAGTGACTGCAATATTTTCCAGCAGTCTTGACTAAGATCATGACCCTGTTTTGCTAGTCATCCAAACAAACAGTGAAATTCTTTTCTTGATGTCTTTACAGTTTAAAAATAAAAGAATAATTCTGTGAGATTAAGTCTGTTACCCACCTCTGGTACAAACAAATGACTAAGATGCAAAGAGATCAAGAAATGCATCCAAGACTACACAAGAATTCTGTGGCATAGGACCAAGAACTACATTTGAGTCTCTCTCAGTCCAAGTCAGTCCTTAACTAGAAGTTGGTACAGTATCCCACTGCAAAAAGTAATTGAGAAACATAATGCAGGTGTATCTCAGCAGAGGTTTGTTGTGGGAGAGAGGGTAAGGAACTATGCGATACTCTTTAGTATTAGCTAGAGAGTTTCATCTCTAAAAACGGGCTAGTCTATCCCTGTAGACTTAAAAGCAGAAAATAAAGTAGAAAAGGAGACCTTAAGCACTGAGTTTTTCTATAGTTATTCTGGACATTTATCATGGGAAAAAAAATTCCTCTTATTCCCCTAGAAAATTGGACTAGTACTATTTGTACTCCACATGCTGGAGAAGGATTTCTGGGAAGTACTTCTGGGAAGCTACTTAAGTCAGTATTTGTGCATTTATAGTTACATTAACATATGCATTAATATATATATTAATACATATAACTTTTTCTCTTATGTGAACAATTATTTTGTCAGGAGAAAATGATAAGAAAATTGCATATATAAAGTAGTGTTTCATTTTCTTGTTTGATACTGCTCTTTTTTCATTTTTTACAGTCTCATTAAATTCTTCCCCTGCTTCATGAAGCACCTATGCTTTTACTGAATAAGCATTTAAAGACAAAATGCAGCACCATCTACCTATGATTGCTAGCAAACAGCTTCCAGGCAATGTAGTCATTTCACTGATCTCCAATGACTTCAGGCTCAGAAATATACTTCTTGGCTGAATACACTGTCAATACTTATTTAGGTGCAGTAATTTGTTTAGGAGCAGAGATTCAATGGCTGATGTTAGTACACCTAGATCTAAAAGATATTCCTTCCCAGCATAATGTAGAAAGGCCAGCTGGACAGCCTTTACCTCTGCAAATTGGGTTGATCCTCCTTTTCCTCAGTGGCCTCTGCAACTTGTCGTCGAGGGCTCCACACAGCAGCTTTACATCTGCGATGCTTCCCCACAATACGACACGATCCATCTGTGAACAGGGCAAATTTCTTTTCATTTTCTGGTAGTTCGTTGTATGGTGGGGCTTCTTTAGCACGTGATACCTCTTTTGCTGGTGATGCCCAAACTTTTTGCCTTCAGGCCAGTTTATGATCATGTCTAAGATTCCTGGATGACTGAGGTTCCCCACCTGAGCTTGTTGTGTAATCAACTTACTCCAAGTGGCATCAGTGGCAGGATGGGTGGAGAGAACCTTTCCTTTAAACACCCAGTTTAGCAGTCAAGGTGCTAGAAGGAGCTGCGTTTCAGTACTGATTACTTTGGAAGCATCTTGAACCTCTCTCATATGTGGCTAGTATCTCCTTTGCAGTTGCAGTGTAGCACTCTTCAGACCCCCTGTACACCTGACTCCAGAATCCAAGGGGTCGGCCTTGGGTCAACCCAATGATCTCTTTGGAACTTATGGTCTATGAGCTCTTTGCTGAATATAGATGTGGCTGTTAAACGGGTTTCTCCATGGCTAATTGAATGTGGCTGAAAACAAGTGAATGCTGGGTGACAGAATTTTTCCCTTTTCTGGATAGAGTACTGTCAGTGTAACAGAAATCATCATTTCCTTTATCTCATAACAGTAAAGAATTATTTGGATCTGTGCTCTTTCATGTAAAGAATAGTAAAGAAATGGGAAGATAGAACCAGGCCTTTTCTTCATGACAGCTATATAAGCCTACTATAGCCAGTAAAATGAAGATACAAATTGATATTTGTACAGCAGAGACAGATATTGAAAGTATGGATGTTTTTTAAGAAGGCAAAGGCATTTGCAATGGTCATCAAACACACTGATGTTTCTACAGTAACACAAGTAAAAGAGCACCTGTGATCATTTTTTTCCAAATTCTTTTAGCAAAACTGAGTCTCTCGCACTAGAAACTCATGTCTCTGGTTAGCAGAAACACAACGTGTTTGTGATCCCAAGAGGACAGAGACCTGCTTTGAGAACAAGTTTGTATACTGTTACCAACATCGCTAGAGCTGAAACCATGTCTTTCTATTTCTAAATATAACATCAGTACATTTGCTTTTCTTTGATGAAAAAAAGTCTCTAATTTACCTGCAGGATGTGACTCCTGAAGACAACTGAAATGCTGCGTGGAACCTGAGTTCACAGAAGAAAGAATGTTTAAGAAGTTTAAGAAACAATTTGATGAGAATAATTCTAAATAATGCACTATGGATCTGTTTTAGACTCTTGTAATTCTACTTCTTCATAAATTCATACTTTTACTTAAATTTTTGAAATTCCTGAGTTCTTATCATTTTAGCTGTACAATATGGAAGAGTTCTCCTCAAATTTCTATATTTTTCATTGCAGGGCAGTGTGAGTTTTCTGCTGAGCTTATCACAGCTATCCTGCTTCTAAATTTTAAAATATCTGTCCTGTATGAATATCCCTTTTTTATATTCCTGTATAAATATCCCTTTTTCCTTTTCAAAAAGACAGGCTGGCGAGGTGGGGTGGTAGAGTTGTTCCTTATGTGAGAGAGCAGCTAAAATGTATCAACCTCCACCTGGGCGATGGTGATGTACCTGTGGAGAGCTTGTGGGTGAGAATTAAGGGGCAGGCTAGTATGGGTGACACTGTTGTGGGTGTGTATTATAGGCCCCCTGATCAGGAGGAGGAAGTTGACAAGGCCTTCTACAGCAACTGCAAGTAGCCTCGCAATCCCTGGCATTGGTTCTTATGGGGGACTCCAATTATCCAGATATTTGTTGGGTAAGCAACATGGCCAGGCACGTGCACTCCAGATGGTTCCTGCAACGCGTTGAAGATAACTTTCTGATTCAGGTGGTGGAGGAGCTGATGAGGGGTAGGGTGTTACTGGACCTTGTTCTTACTAATAAGAATGGGCTCGTTAGGGAAGTGAAGGTCAGGGGCAGCTTGGGATGTAGTGATCACGAGATGGTGGAGTTCAAGATCTTGAGTGGAAGAAGCAAACCAAAAAGTAGGATTGCTACCCTGGACTTTGGGAGAGCCAGCGTGATCTCTCCCAGAACCTACTTGGAGCTATCCTGTGGATCCTGTGGGTGTTAGAAGGTAAGGGGGCCTGTGAGAGCTGGTACGCATTTAAATAGTGCTTCTACCGAACTCAGGATCAGTGCGTCCCTGTGAGTAAGAAATCAGGGAAGGGTGGCTGAAGACCTGTGCAGATGAGCAAGGACCTCATGAATAAACTCAAAGGGAAGAGGTGGGTCCATGGAAAAAGGGTCTGACCACTTGGGAAAAATATAAGAATGTTGTCAGAGCCTGCAGGGATGCGACGAGGAAGGCTAAAGCCAACCTGGAATTGAATCTGGCAAAGGAGATAAAGGATAATAAGAAAGACTTTTCAAAGTAGGTCAAAAGTAAAAGGAAGACTAGGGAAAAAAAGAGTCCCTACTAAATGAGGGGAGTGTTCTGGTAATGGGGGATGCCAAGAAGGCAGAGATACTGAATGCCTTCTTTGCTTCTGTCTTCACTGCAAAGACCCCCTCGGGAATCTCGGACCCTGGAGGTAAGTGAGAGAGTCTGGGGAATGGAAGGCTTCCCTTTGGTGAGGGAGGAGATGGTCAGCGAGCATCTAGGCAACATCAATGCACATAAATCCATGGGCCCTCATGGGATGCATCTACGTGTTCTGAGGGAGCTAGCTGGCAGAGGTGATTTCTGAACCACTCTCTATCATCTTTGAGAGGTCTTGGAGAATGGGAGAGGTGCCTGAAGACTGGAGCATAACCAGTGTCACTATGGTCTTCAAAAAGGGCAAGAAGGAGGAAACTACAGGCCAGTCATCCTGGAAAGGTGATGGAACAGCTTGTTCTGGATGCCATCTCCAGGCAATTGGAAGAGAACGTTATCAGGAGTAGTCAGCATGGGTTTACCAGGGGGAGGTCATGCTCGACCAACCTGGTAGCCTTCTATGGTGTCATAACTAGCTGGGTGGAAGGGGGAGAGCAGTGGATGTAGTCTATCTTGGTTTCAGCACGGCATTTGACACTGTCTCCCACGACACCCTTATAACGATGCTGAGGAAGTGTGGAATAGTTGAGTGGATGGTGAGGTGGGTTGAAAACTAGCTGACTGGCAGAGCTCAGGGGGTTGTGATCAGCCACATAGAGTTCAGTTGGAGGCCTGTATTTAGTGGTGTTCCACAGGGGTCAGTGCTGGGCCTGGTCTTGTTCAACATCTTCATCAATGACCTTGATGGGGGGATAGTGTCCACCCTCTGCAAGTTTGCTCATGATATGAAGCTGGGAGGAATGGCTGACACACCAGAAGGCTGTGCTGCCATTCAGCAAGACCTGGACAGACTGGAGAGTTGCGCAGAGAAGGGCCTGATGAGTTGCAACAAGAGCAAGTATAGAGTCTTGCACCTAGGGCGGAATAACCACATGCATCAGTACAGGTTGGGTGATTACCTGCTTTGAATGAGCTCTGTGGAGAGGGACCTGGAGGCCCTGGTGGACAACTGGCTGGCCATGAGCCAGCAGTGTGCCCTGGTGGCCAGGAAGGCCAATGGCATCCTGGAGTACATTAAAAAGAGCGTGGCCAGCAGGTCAAGGGAGGTGATTCTCCTCCTCTACTCTGTCCTGGTGAGGGGTACTGTGTCCAGTTCTGGGCTCCCTGGTACAGAAAAGACAGGAATCTTCTGGAAAGAGTACAGTGGAGGGGCACAAAGATGATAAAGGGCCTGGGGCACCACTCTTATGAGGAAAGGCTGAGAAAACTGGGTCTGTTCAGCCTGGAGAAAAGAAGACTCAGAGGGGATCTGATCAATGTCTATAAATATCTAAGGTGCAGGAGGCAAGGGGATAAGGCCAGACTCTTTTCAGTGATGCGTGGTGATTGGACAAAGGGCAATGGCCACAAACTGAAGCACAGGAAGTTCAGCACAAATGTGTGTAAGAACTTCATAACAGGGGAGACAGAGCACTGGAACAGACTGCCCAGAGAGGCTGTGGAGTCTCCTTCTCCAGAGACGTTCAAGATCCACCTGAACTCCTACCTGTGCAACCTGCTCTAGGGAGCTTGCTCTGGCACGGGGTTGGACTAGATGGTCCTTTCCAGCCCCTACAATTCTGTGATTCTGTGATCCCACTGTAAATTAGATTTCTAAGCTATACTGCGCTATGCAGATATTTGAGCATGAATCATTGTCCAGGAGTCTGAATAAACAAAAAGCTGAATTTATAGTCTCAAAGAGAAAACAAATACAGTCTGGATTAGAATAGTTCCAACTTTACTGATGGGAAATTGAGTCAATACAAGATAAAATGATTTGACGTGCCCAGAGTCATGCAGCGAACCTGTGGCAGCTATTGGCACTGAATTGTGGCCTCCTGGCTGCCAGGCTTAACTGCAGAACCATCATTCTTTTCATGATAGCTTCTCTCTTCTTAACTCTTTCAGTGTATGTCATAGGGTGGCAGAGTGCATGCTTTATCAAGCACTTTTCATTAACCAAATGTGTCAGAGATAAAGTACACATACATACCTCCCACACAGCTGTTCTAGATGATAGTTTAGCACCAAATAGCCCCCTCATTTTTTCTCCCCACTATTTTCCTAGATTCCTTGATGTGGTAGCAGATCTAACTTTCAGACTTTGTCCTTCACTGGGCATATGTTACAAGTGTAAGGTAGACTTTCTCTGTGCAACGATGGATTATTGTTTTTTGTTGTTTTTTTTTTTTACCGTTTTATTCCACAGTATTTAATCTCTATACAGGGTAATCTTGCTTTTTTTCCTCCTTGCCACTGCTAAAGCAAAAAGCATAAGGAAGTGGTAAATCCTGATGGAAAGCAAAAAAGCTAGGATGATCCGGTAGTTACTTTCTGATGAAATGTTATCACAAAAAAGAGTGCAGATCCTGATCTTAAAGCAAGGCACATGTGATGGAGTCCTTCATCCTAGTCTAGCAAACTCTGAGTTCTCCAATGCATTATTAAACGAATCACTCTTCAGATTTAATAGGAAATTACTGTAGAAACAATTGCTCAAAATTGTTCCTCCTGAATTACAATGTGAAAAGTTTTTACAGGGAGCTATGCTGTGTATTTGGAAAGCAGAGCCCTGCCACAAATAGTTATGCTGTATTTTGGCTCTATAAGGAAGCTGCAGTGATCAGAAAGATGAATGCAATGCTAAACAATGTTATCACCAGTGCTCTGGAGGAATGCTTTCACTTCCTGTAGTGTTATGGATGGGGTGACCTCAGATGGTATGCAGCAGTGCACAGCATACAGTTGCATTAAACTTTTTATAGCTGCTAAACTCCTTTGACCCTTTGTCTGTAGTAAAATACTGTTCTTCAGTGCTGCTGAGAAAGATGGAAACTTTCTTCCCATCTGTCTAGTCACTCTTGTGGAGTTTATGTTGTTGTGCTACATAAGCTATTTATATCCTTACACTATATAGCTTATAGTACAATTGTCCAAATATATCCAACAAGCAAGAAGGAAGAAAATAACCTCTTTTTTAAGGCACACTCTCTCTTGCTTGCACAGTGCATATAAATGTAAAGCATGCCGCAAGATCAAAGTATGTGAAACTATGTGAAACTATGTGAAAGCACAGAGGACACAATAGAAAGAAGCATCCTCCTGCAATTGCAAAGATTCAGCTTCCCAGGGAGTGCTGATATCAGTCTGGACAATTTGATGTAACCATACCAATGTAGCTGAAGCTATCTGGGCCCGAGGATTTATTAGTTGTGAATGTCCATTTTTGTTTTTGCTGGACTAGTGCCAGTAAATAAGTCACCAAAACCACTAGCTGAGTGTCATTTGATAGGAAAAGGCTGGGATCATAAGTAAGCCTTCTGCCTTTTAACAAAAAAAAGTGCTGAGGTAAGCAGTGTCAAACCCAGCTGCATCAACATGATGGTGGGAAGACAAATGAGAGCTTTCACTGCTGGATACACGGGATGGAGAGCCCACAGTTCTAGAAAACCTCTTCACATCCCAGAAACAGCTGTCATAACTGAAACTGCAAGGGTTTGCTTTTTAAACTACCAGCTTTGATAAGGAGAATTCTCTCACCAGACCTTTCTCTACCAGATAAACACACTTCTAGCGGCACAGCTCATCTGCAAGGTGACTGGAGATTTAAATATCTTCAAAGGTTTCCAAAACCCTCTTCTTATAACCTCTCTCAAATGCTGATGCTGAGTCTCCATCTGGCATTTCGGAAGAATTTATGGCTATAGTCTCCGGCTGCTCGATCATATGAACTCAACAATTACCATGTAATGTAAAACTTCTTAGATTTTTCCTATGGGAGATTGAACTTTACAAAGTTAGGTCCTGTTACTGGCAACAGTGAATGCTGAAACAGCCACAAGAGAAGGGACGTGGGATCACTTCGGAATAAATGCAGGGGTGATGACAGTTTTGAAATGTTCTGTCAGACTCTTCAGGTGCACATTCTGGGATGAGAGGTCAGGCAAAGTCAAGGGTGATGAAGTGTGTGTGCTCACATCCTGCCCTGCTACGCTGGAGAAGGCCCAGATGAGATGCCCAGGCCTGCATGCTGTGTGCCAGCCTGCACATGCAGGACATCTCTGAGTACAGGCAAAGGGAGCAGGGAGCCCTGTGGAGGGAGAGGGAGGTGCCTGCAGCTGGTGGTGCGATGCTCCAGACAGGCAAGGCTTTCTCTCCACAGGGCCCGCCAGCTCCTGGTGGCTGTTGCCTGGGAAATGGCTAGGGAAATATAAGGAATGCTTGGAGACTATATCCTTCTTTTGGGCTTCTAGATGGAGCAGAAAGGGGGGTGGATGGCTTTTCTTTTTCTGTTTCTCTCTCTCTCTCTCTCTCTCTCTCTCTCTCTTTTTTTTTTTTAATATATATTCAGCAGATTAGACGGGCAGGTTGCTGTGGCGACGACACGGAGGTCTCCTGCACACCTGCACCACGAACAAGGAGCCCTGCCAACATAAACATGGGGAATCCTGGAGACATCTATTCTCTTTCCCTTTCCTTTTCCTTCCTTTTCCTTTCCATCTCTTCCCTCCTTACCAACATTTACTGAGTTCTGTGTGCCAGATATTAGTAGTCCCAGCCTTCCTCCAAAGAAAGGAATTTTAGTGTTCTCTGTGTACTTTGTCTGAGGTAGGTTTGGCAGGGTCTCTCTCTGAGTCCAGAAACCTGGGGAAGTAAACATGGTAGCAAACAGATAGTGTGAGGAAGGGAGGTGGATAATTTCTCTAAGAATTCTTTATTTTCCTCACTTTGAGATCTTAACTGTAGTTCTTTCCTTTATTACATGTAATCAAGATCTGCATATTGTTCTGTTTCTTGCATACTATCCTTAAAAGTGGAGTTTTTTTTCTAGGAGAGGATTAAAACACTTAATTTCATTCTCAGTAATTCACTCCCACCCATGGAAAGACTCTTACCAATTTCAGCCACTGGCATTCATCACCACTTGCTGAACATTTATGAAGCCCAAACAGTGGATGTGAGCACAGTGAGGTGGTGGGTGGTGCATTTCAGTAGTGGTGATAGCAATAGTGGATCACCTCCACTGGTGACGATATTTACGAATGCAGAGTGCTCTTCTTCAAAAATGCATTGCTAATGATGATGACATTGTTGAAAAATAACGTTTTGTATGTATACTGTGTGTATATATGTATATATATACGTATATTTTAAGATGAGTGCAAGATCGTTTTTTTCTTCATTGGACAGTACTGCCTCAGAAAATAGCAGCAGCAAACAAGACACTCTAGAATTTAACTTATCTGAAGTTCTCAGATGTAAAAGAGTTAGAATAAATAATCGTATGTGTTAACTGCATGCTGTAAACACAGAAGAGACTACACACTTGCAGAAAGATGGAGATCTTGATTAAAGGAGCATTTATTCAGTGAGCATTACTTTGTTTTAGTTACATGAAAAATGATGGATTGTTTGTTTATAACTGAACTGAGCTGAATTTCCAACTGTGTTTGAAAGTTAAATTTAAAAGAAAAAGATGTGGAATGGTCAGTTCCTGACACAGAAATACAACAATTCACCAAACTAAATAGAATATATACTAAAAGAATATTATTTTTGGACCCTAGTAAAAAGGGTGATACATTCTTCTTTTAAAACACACACCAGAAGAGATGACATTTTTACAGCCTCTGTTGACATCCTGGAGGAGAAAAACAGAGGAAATGCAAATTGCCTTGAGAATCCAGCCTTGTGCAAAGTGAGGTTTTGCAGAAGCCACAGGACGCTGCTATACACTGTTTAGTCTGAAAGTTTTTATAATGCCAGATTTATGCTCCATCACTTTTTTGAGGGTTACAGCCATTGGTCTGGAAAACCAATAACATCCAGCTGGAGAAGGTATATGAGTGGGGGATCTAGGAAGTTTCTACTCAAAACTCGTTTTTATATCTCTAGATGCATTCCCAGAAAACATGTGAGGGTGGAAATGGCCCTGTTTGTATTCAGGGGGCCCCACCTTTCTGGAGGTGCATCTAGGGGATGTTCTGTGCTCCACTGGTGCCAGCTTAAGGGAATCCTGGCTGTTCTCATCTACTATCCTAGTCAGAAAATAACTGCAAAAAGAAGCACTGAGTGCAAAGGAAAAAGGGACATGAGATAAAAGTCAGGGCAGATCTTGCATCTAAAGCCCCCAGGCAGCCTAAGTGACAGCAAAAGTGGATATTACCGGAACACAATACAGGTTCTCATTACACTCTGCCTAAGTGTGGCCCTTTAGAGGCAGTATACTGGCTTCTTCAGAGTTTCAGAGAGGAAAAGGAGTACTTCACATCTTTGCCCTCCTTCTCCATGCAGAAAATGGCAGATTGATTTGGAGGTTTCCCTCACAATGAGTTGTTCTGCAATTTGCAAAGTACTTCAAAGTCCTTCTAGGTTAAAGACTATGTTAATGTGGGACAGTTATTGATTAAATGCTATGAATGTGTTTAGAATGAAATCAACATGTTCTTGCTCAAAAATATGGAATGTGGTTAATCAACATGCTCTGAACAACTTTCCAAATAACAGGGATGTATCTACTGCCAAACTATTCAAGCAATTTCATATCTGTGTAAGATACTCAGCTAGGTAGAGGCAAGGCATCTCCCTACTGTGTGGTGTTTCATGAGCCTTCTTAAAATAGTATTTTAAAAATAAACACTGCATTAAGCAGTATGTTCTGCTTTTGAGCCAATTACCATATTCACAGACTCTGAATCATAGGGGTTGGAAGGGACCCCTGGAGATCACCTAGTCCAGCCCCCTGCTAAAGCAGGCTCCCTACAGCAGGTTGCATGAGGTCCTCAGCCTCTGGACCGAAATATGCCAGCTGTTTAGAAATGCCTAGTTAACCTTTCCTTCTGTATTAGGACAGGTTAATAGCACATCATGTCGATTTATACTGTAACAGGATTTTAGATTAAATATTGCTATTTATGATAGAATTTGACCAAGAAATAAGAAATGAACCCTTATTCTATTGATATCACCGAAATGTTGGTTTTACTTCAGAACTAAGTGACTTCACTGCAGATCTAAAATGTAGTAGACATATTGGTTTAGTCTTTCCTTCCTTGTGAAAGCTTTGTTTTCAAAACAGTGTTTTATATTACAAAATATTAAAGACCATGTTTGAGGATTTTCTAATCTTGTAAAATGATGCTGCTTTTCTCAGAGATTATTTAAGCCTTCATTCCTTCCCAGTATCCCTGGTTTCCACCTGCATGAAGGCATCTGACTGAGTAGAAAGGAGAAATGATCAGTTCTATATATGCCCATTCCTTTAAATTCCACTCTTCTAGTACATTGCCTCTCAGATGTAAAGGCTGTTATTTTGGATTCCATCCTTTTCAAAGCATTTTGGGATCTCAGTGTTGCTCTGGACGCTGCTCCCACGTAACCTCTCTATCCTTTAATTCAGTAGCACTTGAGGATTACAGACTCAACATTTCTCCCAAAGTTTTCATTGCATTCAAAACTATGGCCATGAATATGTTTTATAATTTTTGTATGTTAGCTGAAGTGAATAAATGGGAAGCCCTGTAGAACTGATTTACCCAATGCAGCAATAATCTGAGTAACAAAAAAGATAAGATTGTTTTTTGGTAAAGATATTTGAAAGTTTTTCAGAACTTTTGTCCAGTATTTGTACATGCATGTGCATATGTATGCACGTTTCTGATTTTTGTTTTCCCATTAAACAGTTCTACTGTCTTGTACAGTATGAGACCAAAATCAAGACTGTGGATAATAACATTCCATTTCCATGTCATTTTTTTCTGTGGATTGTGCCTGTGTAGTCTCATTCTTTTTTTAATAATTTTTCCTTTCTTAAAGTTGTTTTGTTCTTTAGCCTATCACATACACTGGAACCAACTCTCTCCTCCCTTTAGGCTTTTCAATTTTAGAGGATTTTCTATCAGGTGAATTATTCCTGGTTTCATTAAGATTAATTGGCATTAATAAAAATAAACATTCTATCTATCAGAGATATTTTTACCCTCAGCCCCACTCTCTGTTTTACTGCAGTAAAAGCTTCCAGGTTACATATTAGGTAGGAAAGACTGTATTTTCATGTGTATAGATAGTATGGCTATTTTAGACTAGGATAGAGGTGGAAGAGTTGATAATAATATGAATTTGGGGAATGTGAAGTTTGCTCAAGTTGTTTTTAGTCATCTGTTTACAAGGTTTCAGAGTCCTGTAATTTTCACTCAGCATTTGAAGCTGTTCCAGGCCTTTGGGAAAAAAACAATATTTGTTAACAAAACCAGTCAGTTCTTTCAGTTTTTCCATGATGCCTCTGGTTTTGAAAAGGCTTTAATGCTTTGAGAAACTCTAGAATGATCTGTTATATCAAGAACATTCAATATATGATCAAGTACTTCTGAAAGAAAGCCAAATTTGAGCCAAGCTCATATTTTACAGTGAAATCAATTCCTCCATTTCAAAACAGCAAAAGAGTTATCCACTTTCTATATCTTAGAAAATCAACTTTACAAAAGCTGGATTATATTACTGCACTCTTCTTGGGCAGCTGCAGCTCTAGAACAGATGTAAGTGAAAGTGGTGCTTGAGCACTTCAGCTCCATGCTGTTTAGTTAAAGGGTTATATGAAGTTTCCCTGTGTTTGTAGATTTCCCCTCCTTTTTCTCAGTTACCTGGCAATCTTAGGGCTAATGAGAGAAAGATTTGGATTCAAATTCAAAGTTGCAAGCAAAAATTTGACTAATGATATCATGCTACCTCCCTCCCTTTTTGACCCAAGCACGTAGCAAAAAAATCAGGTTATTGGAAGCCAGTCTGTGGTTTATAGCCATTCATCTTTGATGCAATCTTTCTCAATAACAAAGAAGAGAGAATTTACCTTCCCCTGAATATAGAGGAATCAAACAGAAGATAGTTAAGTTGCTCACAACTTAAAATCTCTTTCACCTCACACTACATAATGCTTAAACTTGTTATTTCCATTCTCTCAGTATTTCTATGGATCAGGTTACATGTGGGCATTCTTTTCCAAGCCAGATTGTAAGCATCATTCTCAGAGCCACAATTCCTCAAACACAAACTAGGCATTAAGATGCAATTGTTTTATATGTCCATTGACAGAGGCATCCTCAGAGGTTTGAAATGTGTCTGTTCTTGACCTACACTTTGTGGATTGCATCTAAGCTTTTCACAGTTAAGAAACATAATCTAGCAAAACATCTGGAACTGGGTACTGTTCCTACTGGCTTTGTCTCTCCGAGCTGTGTATTCTCCAAAACTCAACACTGCTTTCTACCCTGGCTTTAATGTAACTGTTCTGGAACATCCCTTTACTCCAAAGAGACAGTGTGCAGTGACCTTACTAATGTTTTTGTCCCACTCTGTTCCTTGCTTCCATGAATGGTGCAGCTTTCAGCAAGGAAGAACATAGTTGAACCTTGGTTATAGTCAATAGAAGTATTCCAATTAACAGGAATAGGCTTAGGATTTATTGAAAGAGGAGCAGAGATGAATAGATCCTTAATGCTTCTGATACATGCCTCATGATAAACTGCTGCTGCAGAAGAAAAAAAAAGAAGAAAAAAAAACTAACTATACTGGGAGCACTGGAGCAATCCTTTCCCACCCAGCATTATCTCCAGAGAGTCTGAGATACAGCAAGAAACACTGGAAGTTCAGACTGTGAAAATCACATTCTTTATCATCTCCCCAGATGGCCTAGAAAGAGAATTCAGACAACACACAACAGAGATAAGTTCAAAATTTCCAAAGAAAATATACTGTGGAATTCTCACACATCTGTGGCACTCTCTCATTCTCTGCTGAAATAATCTAGTGAATTGAAAAATGTCTGGTTAGGGCCAATTTTTTATCCCTCCATGCATGGAATTCTGGAGCCAGTCTAATGAATCTGATGTTGTTAATAGCTCTAAATTTATTCTAGTACATTGGAGATCAGACTGAACTGTGATCTCCAAGGCAGCATGAGAACAATCTGTCTGTGTTGAATACTTACTCTGCCTTCCACTGTCTTTGTTTCCTGCTTTATGTACATTTCTTTTTCAAGGATAGCACTCTGGACTTGGAAAAGCAGAAGAAGAAACACACAAAGGCAAGAAAATAACACCAAAATCTCTGCGGCTTAGCTATCCTGCCATCTGTCTGAAAGGACAAACCATTCAAACAGAACAAAACTTGTAGTCCAACAGCTATGTCTGCAATGAGGAAATGGTGTTATAGTTGAAATTCTCTGCAACACCTATTAGATCAAAATATTACAACAACAACAACAAACAGAAATGACCACATTTCACCCATTCTCAAAAAAGTAGGCCATAATTCAGATCTTTTGCTGTTATTTGGAAGTGAAATCTGAGAGCAGAGAAAAGATGGGGAGAGAAACCTTGCGTTAAGCTGGAATGCACCAGAGAATAAATGGCTGGCACTTGCAAAGCTGCATTGCAGGGGAGCTTTTAACAGTTGGCCACTGCCAGCTGATGTCTCTTTAAGCATAGCTGCCAAGAAGCCAAAACTGGAAGCAGGTGCAGGGACAGAGGAACTGAATGTGGAGAGGGAGATAAAAAAAGTGAAGAACAGAACTTCTGTTGTTAAAATTTGTTGCTTTCACTGGAGCCTAAACAAAACTTTACTTTATATGAATAATAATTTTTAGTGTGATAAACTTCTGCCTGCCCAGTTTGACAATCCTCTTACATTATGCACTGAGTTAAAAGATTTCTGTTGCAGTGGTGTTTTTTTTCCTTCCACTGTAAAGCCTTAGATTGTCTGAGAGAATGCTGTATACTGATTATACCAGCTTTCCTGTGGATATTCAGAACATTTTCTTCTTAGAAAATTTTGCCCCCAAGCAAGCCACTTTTTACAGACTCTCACTTCCGTTAGTCCAGGGCCTGGGAAGAAAGCTGTTTCGCCAGCTCATGTCCCTGCCTACAGTGTGCCATGTCACCAGTTCAGGACCTTATTACACTGCTGTTTGACAAGATGCATGCCAGAAAGCATGAGTTACTAAGGATTTACATACTTTAAAACACTAATGCAGAGTTCCACTTATGTTTTTGAAAAAAGTCTTCTGCATATAAAAGGTAAGAAATGACAGGTATAGGCACATTACTGCTTGGAGTCCAAGATAATGGCAAGATTTGCAAGAAACTTTGTAAGAGATTGTGGTTACCACTGAGATATCTCAGAGATAATATATTTCCTAATAATAAGGAAAGCAAGGCTGAAAGAATAAACAAAACTTTTTACAATGGCAACAGACTAAAATCTTGAAAAGCACATGGGAAAAGGAGGGAAGCTTTTCTTCAGTCCTTCGCTAAAAACTTTATTTTTAATTATTTAGCAGTTAGTGTTCCCACAGGTTTTAGAAAGGGCATACCACCTTCTAGGGAGAGCCTGGAATTTCAGCTTCTCTGCTGTTCTCTGTCCTTTAAACAATTTCTACTACGCTCAGATAAAGATATTCCTTTCTGCTTTGCTTCTCCTGTTAAAGAAATTACAGTAGCTGAAGCCACACTGGGTAAGGTTAAAAGAAGCCTCTATATGTAACTGATTCTTTTTTCCTTGTGTTTTAAAATCATTCATTTTCCATATTCTAAACATTATTATTTTACATCACAAAACAATGCTTTCTTTTTTTTTCCCTCCTTCTGAATCTCTTGCCCTGCTGAAACTACACGGGCTGCTCTGAAAGCTATGTATCCTAATTTATGTTCGTCCGTAACGTCAAAGGTGGATATTAGAGGTACAGCTGTAGAGGTTGAACCTTCCAGAAAATATTCCATTCCATGTTGTTGTCATGTGACAGATGGCAGCAGAGAGGCAGTCTGACAGAATGGCGCCTGACACGGAAGTGGGTATAAAGCAAAGGTGTGGAATTTAATTCCTCTGTGCAGAAAAAATTGCAGCCACTGACATCTATGGGCACTTGCTGAACATTTATGAAGACCAAATAGTGGATGCAAGTACAGTGAGGCAGTGGGTGGTGCGTTTCAGCAGTGGTGACAGTGATGTGAAAGATAAGCCGTGTTCTAGATGATCACGCAGAGTTTTGTGAGTGCAACATGCAGACTCTTGTACATCACTGGTGGAAATGCGTAGCTAATGGTGGTAACTATGTTGGAAAATATTGTTTTGTAGCTGAGAATTTGCTCTATCAAATAGTGTTGTTGTGCCCTCGGTATCAGTTGCAGTTTCCATGGAAACAAATAGGAGGTATGAATTTCAGAGCAACCTATGTAATTTGGTCAGTATTTCACTGTTTTGCAGTAACATAGCTCTGGCTATGCCTTGATTTTCCCTTTATACATACTGTTTAATTTGAAGGAAAATTGTCCATTTTTCAGTTTATACTTTATATTAGCCATGTTTATGTTTATATTGACTGTGAATCTCTCTTTATTTCTTAGTATTCTACTTCTGCTTGTTTTCTCTCTTTTGAAAATATCCAGCTAATTTAGCACTGAGATAAAGATTTGTCTTTTTTTAAGTCCATAACTCATCTTTTCTTTGTAATAGGACCTTGTTTTGTAGTTTCTAAGGAACAGCTTTAAAGTGCTTTTCTTCCTCTGGAAGGAACTCAGCCAGAAACATTCAGTCTGCCTCAGGATCAAAACTGTATAGAACACAGCACAGTACAAAACAGAATTTACTGGTCAACAGTGAGCACACTCTGAGCGTTGCTCGGTAAGTGTGAGTAGTGCTTCAAAATAGTGAATCTCATAATCACAGCATCACAGAATTGTAGGGGCTGGAAGGGACCTCTAGAGATCATCGAGTCCAACCCCCCTGCAAATCAGGACCCCTACAGCAGGCTGCACAGGTAGGCATCCAGGCGGGTCTTGAATATCTCCAGAGAAGAAGAATCCACAACCTCCCTGGGCAGCCTGTTCCAATGCTCTGTCACCCTCACCGTGAAGAAGTCCCTTCACATATTGGTGCAGAACTTCCTATGCTCCAGTTTATGGCCATTTTCCCTTGTCTTGTCCCCAGAGACTGCTGAAAAGTGTCAGGCCATGTGCCTTTGACTCCCACACTTAAGATACTTATAAACATTAATAAGATTACCTCTCGGTCTTCTTTTCTCAAGGCTGAAAAGATCCAGGTTGCTCAGACTTTACTCCTAAAAATGAAATTGATGCAGACATTGTAGGATTTTCAAAGTAGCAATCTTATGCTTTGATTCTATTCCTCCAATTCTTGCAACTTGTGTAGTCTTTATCCAGACAAAAGCTGAGATTCTCAAAAGAGTGACTCCAGAATTTAGAGTTTGTTACAAAGACACTAAAGCGTTAAAATTACAATGGAGGTAGGTCTGTGATTCTCTCAGAAAAGCAGAATAAACTTAAGCACCTATTCTTTTTTTTCTGTGAGACCCCATTTGTGTGTGAGGGAGCTCATGCTAGTATGAACATTTTGCCTTTCCCAGCCCACAGGGTTTTGCTAAGTCCTTCATCGTCTCTTTAGCTATGCATGTGTAGTTTTGACCAGGCAGCAGTTCTTGTTAGATGCCAAAGAGAAGTTGTCCTATGTCTCTTCATTTGCAACACGGGCCAGGCTAAAACGTAAATGTGGGAACTCGAGTCCTTGAGGAAGCTTCCTGTATGTGCACTTCAGTCTGTGAGAATTAGATGTGTCAAAAGCAAGGAAACGCATTCATGGTCTGCTCTGATGTATGGTGGGAAGTATGGCAACAGGGAAAATGTGCAGTGCTACAGCTGCTACAGGCTGACATACTTCTAAACTTTTTTTAGAAGAGTTTAATTTGGTTGGAATAGAAGCTATATTTCCAGGGATTATCACAGCAAAATGGAACACTGTACCTTTAAGCAGTTGATCCATCCTAAACTCTGCCAAAACTACTCTAATTTTATTTCTGTAGCACTCAAGAAGGCATTTCAAACTCCGAGCACTTTGCAGTTTTTATGCATGATTAAAGCTTAAAACAATGAGTGTTCTGAGATAGTTATATATGTTTGTAGGTATAGATAGATAGGTACATACACACAAAGACATGCAACCACTGTAACAACAGCACTATAGCTCACTTCTAAAGTCATGAAACTGCTACATTTTCTATAAAGTGAGCTAGATGAAAGATTTAGCAATAAAGCAGAAAATAGTATAGTTATAAAAAATAATACAGCCAAGACCTATTAAATGAAAGCATAGATGAAGTGAACTTATGTCACTAGTCTTTGAATTTTGTACATTTTGAACAGCATCCAAAAATTATAATCCACTGTTTGAAATATTATATCAGTGGAGAAGGAGAAATGGTCTCCCCATCACAAACTTACAGCCGCAAACGTTCACATACTACTGTAAATATATCACATATTGTATCATGTTGCTTATGGAAAATGACATTTCTTGCTTTTAATTTTCTAACCCTTTTGCTGAAGTTCGGTGTTTGGCAATGTCAAGACTGTAATTTTTCCTTTCCATTTTGCTCTGCAGGAAATATGTTTTCTCTGATCTAAAATATACTATTTTATATTTCCATGTGCATCATGATCTGTATATAAAAATAATGTAATCCAATGCACCTTAAGGATCACAGGACTGTATGTACGCCTGTGGTTTCTTAGTCTCTAAATTACACTGTTTTTGTTTAGTGCAGTGCTGCACTTAATAATGATCCTTACATTTATAATGTGCTGTTTTGATGGGCCAGAAATGTTGAGCCTAAAAACATAACAATAATTGTGAAAATACATAACCAAAGATCAGGCTAGTTTGGCTTACTGATAACCAGATTAAGTAGCAGCATAAGGAAATATCACTGTCATTAGAACTGATGTGAAGATTGTTCTGAGTGAGTGCCAGCAATACTTCAGAAACACTCAGCACCTTCAAGGTTGTGACCTTGAAGTATCTGGGATTCAATTTCTCTAATAAAAAGCTATATTAGGTCATTGTTAGTTTCTGATGTCTTTTGAAAATATAAAATCAAAGCCTTACTCCAAGATTTTCTTGTTTTATACTCAGCTAAGTTTTTGATCCATGGTGAATTAAGGAAAGCAGTTGGATTTCCAGAGAGCAGACTGTGGCATCTTGGCTCACCTGACTAACAGAGTCTCCTGGGATGTGATTTGGAAAGGCAAAAGAGTCAGAAAGGCTGGGCCTTCTTCAATAACGAAATTTCAAAGGCAGGGAACCAGGCCTTATCAATGCACCCAAAGTCAAGCTGGTATGAGAGAAGACCAGCATGGCTGAACAGAGAGCTTCCTCAGGAATTCGTGAAGAAAAAGAGAGTTTAGGGACTCTGGAAAAATGGGCAGGACACTACAGAGGTGTCAGGAAGCTGTGCAGGGAGAAAATTAGAAGGATGAAAGTCCAGCTAGCTCAGTATGGCTGGTGCAGTAAAAGACAAATCAAAACTGCTTTCATAAATACATCAACAGGAAAAGGAGAACCTCCAGGCTGAGGAACTTTATTTATTTATTTATTTACTTATTTATTTATTTTTCTATAGTCTTGATTAGTAATGTCAGTTGTTTCCAGGGTAGCCAGCACGCTGTGTTGGAAGACACTGACGAGGAGTGAGATGGATCAGAAGGTGGGCACTGGGAAGCAACATCCCTCCTGCTGTAAACGAAGGTGGAGGTTCATGACCACCTGAAGAACCTGAACATTCATAAGGTGCATCCCCGAGTCCTGAGGGAACTGGCTGCTGTAGCCACAAGCCACTCTCAATGATACTTGAAAAGTCGTGGCAGTCTGGTGAAGTCTCTGGTGACTGGAAAAGCGATGTCACACCCATATTCGAGAAGGGAGAAAGGATCATCCAAGGAACTACCGCCATCTATCAGCCTCACCTACGTGCTAGGGAAGATCATGAGTTGCTTGAGCATGTGTAGAGAAGAGCAACAAAGCTGGAAAAGGGACTAGAAAAGAAGACTTACGTGGAATGACTGAGGAATTGGGGTTGCTTAGTCCAGAGAAAAGGAGTCTGAGGGGAAACCTCATTAATCCCTACAGCTACCTGAAAGGGGGTTGTGTTTAGGGGGGCATCAGTCTCTTTTCTCAGGTGCCAGGTGAAAGGACACAAGGAATTGATCTCAAGTTGTACCAGGGGAGATTCAGATTGAGTGTGAGGAAGAATTCCTTACTGGAGAGGGAGGTCAAAAATGAAAATCAGCTGCCTAGGGAAGTGCATAGTCCCCATCCCTGGTTGTACTGAAGAGATACATGGACACAACACTAAGGAACGTGGTTTATAGATGGGACTTTATAGGTCGGGTTGGTCTTGGTGATCTCAATGGTCTTTTTTTCAACCTAAGTGATTCTGCAGTTCTATAATACTCCAGAAATACTCAACACCTTCCAGGTTAGGATCTTGAAGTATTTGGGCCCAATTTCTGTAACAAAACACTTTATTAGTTTGACATTATTTTCTGGTGCATTTTGACTGTATAAAATCAAAGCTTTAAGATTTTCTTCTTTTATATTGGTGTGTTGCAACAGGACTGCTCCTTTGTAACATAAAAATGACAAAGCACTTGTTTCATTTCCCTTTTCAGCACTCTTTTCAGCAAGTGTCTTTTTACTATGACTTTTTTTCAGTGGAGAAAAAATACTGCTATTTGAGGCCTGCAAAGCATTTATTCATTCTTGTGAATGGCAGGACACAAGAAATTCATAATGAATGCCTTCAGTAGTAAACTTCTAAAGTATGTTACTTGTAACCTATCAAAAAAGCTGTTCTAATTCTGTGCAATTTTGACCACATCATCTCTCTGATTTATTAGTTGTGTATTCTCTTACAGCTATTTCTGCATCTCCTAAAATGTTAAAATTTAGTATTTATTTCTCAAAGCCTGTGATACTTCATCAGCACCTGGTAATTATTACATTTCATATAGTTATGAGATAGCAAATGGAGGAGGGTGTCGCATATAAGCAAATAAGAAGCCTAGCAGCAAAATGAAAGAACACAAACAGGACATAAAAACTGCAAAGCCAGAATCTTTGTTAGCCAAGCAAGATACATAGAATTAGAGTTGTGGTTTTGACTTGGGGGGAAGCCAAAATGAAATAAATAATACTACTCTAAGTTATTATATTAATTAAAGTGGTAATTGAAATTAAAAGGTTTCATAACTCTTCTCTGTGCATAAATAAACCTGGAAGGTAACATGCATATATATTTCATACATTTGCCTAGATATTTGGAAGTGATTCTGCATTTAGGGATGGATGGGATTTTGTAATTTTACCCTGTAAGTATTCTAGCCAAGAGGAATGAAATGTGGATGTCTGAAGGGAAAGGTATGACCTTGTTCAAACACATGCACCTTCTCTTCTACAGACTACTAAAGCCAGGCTCAAGCAGACAACCACTTATGTCTGAGTTGGCTATGGGTAAAACATAAATTCTCTTAAACCATTTTTCTTTGCCCTAGATAGTACACTGTCTTCATGTTCTATTTCTTCTCCACAACATCTTTCTTTCATCGCTACTCATGTCCATTCAAATTTGCTCCCTTCTTGGCAACACAACAGTTTCACCTTGTTGTACAGATACTTTTATCTGTAGTTTGATCCGAATGAATTGATTAAGCCTCAGAAAACAATTATTTTCTCCTATGATATGGACATCTTTTACAGTCATGTTCTGTGTAGAGAAGAAAAAGCTTTTTAATGCATTCCTGTCAGCCCAGTTCTCCAGCCTGAGCTTCCTCTGGATAGCAACGCAACCATCTGATATAAGAGACACTCCTCCCAGTTTTGTGCATTCTGTATTGTTATTATGCTTGGCGTGCATCTACTATATACAATGTTCTATTATATCTGTTTCAGTGATACTTCATCTTATGACATATGAAAATATTGTTTTCATGGATTTTCATAGAAAAGTTAAGAATAGGCCCTGAATTCTAGAGCTTTTTCTTTTCTTTTTGAGATGGCAATGAGTGCTCACAAGGGGTCACCCCGCAGCCTTCTATTGTCCAGGCTGAACAAGCCCAGCTCCCTCAGCCTGTTTTTGTAGGGGAGGTGCTCTACCCCCCTGAGCGAAATGCGAGTTTGTGACATGAGGCAGGGACCCGAGGAAGGGAAATGAAGCTAAGAGACAGGGCTGCAAGCCGAATGACCACATTCAGATGGCAGCATGAGATGTTTACATGCCAGCAGGGCCATCAGCGAGTGCATGCATCTGGGATACAGTTGTAACTGTGCCATGAAGCAACCTCACCTGCACCTGGAAAATGACTCAGGGCAATCTGCAAACAGTGCAAAGCTGAGATACCTGTGCCCCTTTGCACCTCTACAGATCTGCTGCTCTGCCGGAATTTGGAAGAACTGCAGCCACCCTGCAGGCTCTTCGCAGGGGTCAAAAATGGGTCCAGTCCCATAGAAGAGCCTCAAGAATGATCTGGGTGACGGAACACAGCGTACCCTCGCAAGGCCGCGGAGGATCCCAAACTGGGAGGAGCGGCTGACACAGCAGAGGGCCGTGCAGCCATCCAGAGGGATCCGGGCGGGCTGGAGAAACGGCTGGAGGGGAATCTCAAGGATTGCACCAAGGGGAAGTGCAAAGTCCTGCCCTTGGGGAGGAACAACCCGAGGCGCCAGGGCACGCGAGGAGTGACCAGCTGAAAAGCACCCCTGAAGGAAAGCCCCGTGGCCACCAACGTTCTCCAAAGCACACTTGGAGGCGGCTTTGGCAAGGGACATGAAGACTAACAAAGGCTTCCACAAGTAGATTGGCCAGAAAAGGGAGAGGAAAGAAAACATTCACCCCCCAACCCACCAACAAATAAGGCAGGAGAACTAATGACTAACAACTGGCATGGAGGAGGCAGAAGTTAATATTAAAGTTCATACCCCTGAGTAGGATGGCACACTCCAATAAGAACATGCTATAAACATACGACTGATGTTCATGACTCTCCACCCAAGACACGTTAAAAGTCACCCAAAAAAGGAACAGATAAGGTTAGGATGAAAGGGAAAGTCCTGGAGGGTGCAGAGGAGGGGCGGGAAGAGAGATTAAAGAGACAAGAGAAGCTGTGCTGCTCTTTCCCCACCGAGACAGGGATCCCTTCTTGGTAAGCACTGCCCGTTCACTTCTTGGTGAAAAATACCCAGGATAGCATCTACTTTGCTAGCACTGGTATCAAATACCAGCACGGTCACAGCTACAGCACTGAGCAACGGCAAGCCCAAATCTGTTATACTGGTTGCTTCAATAAATCATTTATTTGTCACTGTTGGTGAAGATGTCCCAGTGAAAGTCCTTGGGTGGGCTCTGGCAGGCAAATGCCTAAAATATTAACGCCACAACTACCGGACAGCAAAACTCCATCTATCTGCGCACTTTGCGATGGCAGCGCAGAGTCACAGTCACCCCGTGACCTCACAGTGGGCCGGGTGCCCACCTGTACCCAGCGGGCCCAGCCCACATTGAGTCTTGCTGGCGACTCTAGAGGTGTGAGCGTCTTCCTGTGGGAGCACGAGACACTGAGACCTTGCCAGTGCATGAGACGTCAGAGTCTTGCAAGAGGATTGCGAGTGGAGGCCCGGGGGCTGCCGATTGCTCTGCAAGAGGCAGCCTCCAGCGAATCCATCCTTGGAGCCCCACAGCGCAAGGGCAGCCGCAGCCATGAGCCGGGAGGCGGCTGCCAACAGGAGGCGGAAGGCGTGGGTATGGCCGGTGGAGGCCCACGAGGAGCCGTGCCCCATCTGCCTCGGCCCGACGGCCGACGCCATCCGCGCACTGCCCTGCAGGCACATCTTCTGCAGGGAGTGCATCCAGCGGTGGACCACCAACAGGTCCAACTGCCCCCTGTGCCGGGGGTTAATCACCGGCATGCTGCGCCTCAACTGGCGCCCCTCAGGCCGCGCCCCGACCCGCCGTCCCCCGGGAAGGCTGCAGCGCACCAGGGAGCGGCGGAAGAGAAGATCGGCCCACCGCTCCTGCAGCATCCCACCACGGCGCACGCAGCGCAGCCGCTCCAGGTCCCCCCGCCCACTGGTGCGCAGCTCCTCCTGGCACGGGGACCCCAGCCAGCGCAGCCGGTTTGAGGAACCACCGCAGGAAAATGAGGATGGGGAATGGCTGAGGCGGGTGGCACAGGAGCGGCAGATGGGCGCTGGAGAGCAGGCGCGGCACCCCAACGGGCCCCGCTTCTGAGCGGGCGGCCCAACCTCAGCTGGGAACAGCACGGGGACGGAAAGCGCAGGCGGGGGAGAGGCTGAGGCACTGCACAGCTCTTCTGCCTCAGCTCTTGCTGAGCATCACTTCCCTGCACTGCGTTGGAGAAGACCGCCGGCAGCTCGAGCTCATTGTTCCGTTCCCCGCTGATCAGCCTTGGTCAGCCCACAGTGCCCAGGTGTGGGCTGCCGGTACCGCAGACCCGGACACTGCACAGAGCCCTGCAAACAGCAGCTGAGTGCTGGAAGAACAGAGCATCTCCGCTACGAGGACAGGGCTGGGAAGCTCCTCCTGCCACAGCGAGGGCGCGGGGGGATCTGGGCGCTGTCAATAAACTTTGGTGCACCCTGAGATGGGTGGTAGAGCAGTTGTTGCGTCTATGTCTTTCTGAAAGCTAAACTATAAACCTGGAATCCCAGTGCAAAACAAGGACGGGAAACGAGGAAAAGGTCGGTTGGTCAAACCGTTGACTTCCAGAACCCTGAGAGCCCGAGCTCTGTGACTGTGTGGCAGCACGCACCAGGGGGGCAGAGGGCTGAGCAGGGCTCTGCCTGCTGCTGCAGCGCAGCGCGGCCGTGTGGGAGCTGCACCTGAGGCTGCACGGCCACCACCGACCCAGCGAGGGGCTTTGGCACGGCACTTGGGGAGCACAGACCCCACGGTGCTGCTGCTGCCTGTCCTCCTGTGGAGCTGCTGCAGACGGGGCACTGTCCTGCCCGGCAGCAGCCACCCACGCAGGCTGAGCCTCAGCTCAGGGCTGCTTCTGGGGCAGCTCTCCTTCAGATCTGCTCCACAGAAGGTGCCGCTGGGGCTCTCCTTTTCAGGCCAGCTCTGGCCTTGCCCTTTTGAAGTAGGTGGGGACAGTATGTCTTAAAGAAGGCATTGCTGTAAAAAAGCTGCTTTCTAAAAATGCAAAGCAGGCGAGTTGCCACTGCTTTGAGATAGGAGGACTAAGACATTTAATTGCAAATGATAAATGCGGATATTGAAAGGGTCTCTCCTTCTGCCTAGGCTGACCACTGCTTTGTGATGCAACACCATTAAGTCAGAACCACCACGGTGATTTTGCTGTCTGGGAACAGAACGGCGTAAGACCGTCAACAAAGAAAACAATTTAGAAACCCAGATGCCACTACTTTTCAGCAGTTTACTCCCAGAACCCTGAGACACTTAACCCTCAGACGGCTAACACCTAACTGGGTGCCAGCTCTCTATGTAGTATGTCCGGCATGGAGTTGTTTATTGTCAGCACCGTGAGACCATCGGACTCAACTCCTACACTAGGAACCTTTCCCTGGGTGCCCATCTCTCTCCTCTGCCCAGTGCCCCTGTGCTGGGTGCCAGCTCTCTGCCTGCAGCTGCCCTGTCGGGGCCGCTTGTGCAAGCAGGGCAGCGTGGGGCTGCCAGGGAGGTGGCCTTGGCACGGCCAGAGCAGAGGCTACCACAGGCACCCGAGAAGACTGAATGTGCACAAGTCTACGGGGCCAGAAGACATGCATCCCAGGGTCCCTTCCAACCCAAGTCATTCTATGGTTCCCTGAAATTTTAGTGTTTTGTTCAAACTCACATCTCCTAAGGCCAAAGCGTCAGCGAGGCTGAAAGCAGCACGTTTGGTGACAGACATTAAGCTGGATGTAAACAGGTGACACCCAGCTGCAACGTGGATGAATAGATTCAACTTCAAGCACACTTTTTAGTTTTTACAACACTTCCCCTGTGCAACCAAACGAGGCTGAGTGGCCCGAGCTCCCACCAGAGGCAAGCCGCAGTTTGATTGGTTTGCCAGGTCTAAACTTTTCTAATCTGGTGCAGACAGGAATTAAACACAGCTGCTCTTCTCTTATAAATGCACGCTTAAATGGTACCATACTGAAGATAGAGCAGGTTAGGTGTGCCCGTAGCTTTGTGCAGCAGCACACAGACAACAGCCCTTGGAAGCAGGACAGTTGTGTCAGTCAGGAGAGTGCCAACGTGGCTCATCTTCCTCCCAGAAAACAGTCAGAGGTGCTGCTGTAAGCCGTAACCTGGATGTACAAGACACGCATTTAATCCAACACAGCGAGCACAGGGCCTGGCATCTGGTTTCCTTGGACAACCAAGAAAAACTTGGACATGATGTTACTGCAACCTCTTTTTTAATCATTGATGAGTAACAGCATTTCCAAACATCTCCCCTCAATTTTTGCCTCCAGATTGTAAGAAAAAATGGCCTTCCCTTGCGTAAATCCGATCACTGCTGTTGCTACAACACTTCAGAATCACAGAATCACAGAACGGCCCGGGTTGGAAGGGACCTCAAGCATCATGAATCCCCAACCCCCCTGCCACAGGCAGGGCCACCAACCTCCCCATTTAATACTAGACCAGGCTGCCCAGGGTCCCATCCAACCTGGCCTTGAACAGCTCCAGGGACGGGGCATCCACAGCCTCTCTGGGCAGCCTGTTCCAGCACCTCACCACTCTCATAGTAAAGAACTTCCCCCTGACATCCAACCTAAATCTTCCCTCCCTCAACTTAAAACCATTTCCCCTTGTCCTGTCGTTATCTACCCTTTCAGACAGTTGACTCCCTTCCTGTGTACAGGCTCCCTTAAGGTACTGAAAAGCTGCAGTCATCTTTAATGGTGTATTTTTCTTTTCTGTATTCTGCTGTTTCAGTTGAAGGAAACTTGGAACAGGATAGTATTTGCCCCACTTTTACCCACTTCACCTGGTAAATTTTAATAAAGCATTACTAATTAGTAAATGAATATATTTTCTTTATATGCCTCTATTTTTTACATATAAATTAGTCTGTGTGTATTTAATTTTTATAAATAACTTAATAAATGAATTGAACCAACATAATAAACCTATTAATTAACTGTGAATATCTTATGTGAACAAAATTCAAGATGCATACATATACCTGAGAGACCACAGAGATATCTGTCCTATTGGGTTTAATATTGGCTATAAAACTGCATATAAAAATAGGTGAATTTTCATTGAAAATGAGGAAGGAATGCAAAATCTGTTGCTTCATACAAGATAGTTCATTCAAGTGTCTGCCTTTTATTTTTATGGTTTTACTTTATAAATAAATTAAAATTATTATTAAGTTTTTTATCCAAAATTGTCAAAATTACGTTATCCTGTGAAGTTAGTACAATTGTACTTGAGTGCTAAGGAAATGTCTAATAGTTGTTATTTGGAAAGTACAAAAAATCCTATAGTGCTGATATTGATAACTTGTTTTTTGAACGCTACTGACTGGAGATGTTTTTTCTTACTGACTGAAACATCTCAGTGTCTTGATAAGAAACAAAGGGAATAATTGTTTCTGTAGCCTTTGTTATATACAAGTTGAGATTAAAATGTATGAAATATTTATGGCTTGTATAGTACAAGTTCATGAAAGTAAAAGAGCCTGCAGTCTCATGCTGGTCTTCCTTCCCAAATTTTGAATTGCCTTGTTTGACTTATATTTGCTGTCTCCTTCACAACATCCAACCATGCCAGCTATAATCTGTTTTTCTTATAATGTTGTGTTACTGAAATTAAAATAAAGCTTGGCATTTTGAATTGTCTTTTTTCCTACTTTGGCAAGAAAAAGATCTTTTTCAGTAATGCAAGACATTCTCTTCACAATCTAATTAAATAAGCAAAGTAGGTCACTTAGCATGTTTGTGCCTAACTAATATAGAAACTACACGGTCAACGTATTTTCAACCCTTGCTCCTTGTATCAAAACCGATTTTCATGGTTTTGACAAAATCTGACTTATTTTAACTGTAACACCTCAGGAGGGGAAGAAAATTAGAGAAAACAAATTAACCCACAACTAGTACTGCATGTTAGCAGTGAAACTAACAGGGGTCCCACTCTCACTAGAAATAAGGTTCAGCCTGAGGCAAACAAAAAGTATGTAAACTTTTTTTAATGGTCAATAATAACTGCTTTATACTGAAACTGATCAGCTGTCAGGAGTTATGAATTATTTCACAAGATGACAGTCAAAGACTAGTTTTGCCTACTGTACAAACATGCAAAAGAAAAATTTGTTTCTAAGCATTGCTGGGAATCTGTTTCTAGCCATTACTAATACTCTTTAATGCTTTTCTCAACACCCTGATTTGTCAGAGTACTATCCAAGGTCTAATTTACACTGAGGTCAATTGGAAGTGAGGTCACTCAGCAGTTGCAAATCTGCTTCCTAGTTCTCACCACCTGTGTGTCAAACAATTGCCATTAATAAGATTAAATTGGCACAGAAAAAAATATGGATATTTTTTATTTTACAGGGAGACTTTTAAAGCTGTAAGAGTCTTAAGAACTGGCTTCCACAACAGTTAGTGCCTGGATCCTTTTTCGTTCACTAGAAAGCTCCTGGTTAATTCTGCTCAGTTGCTCTAATCAGAACAGTCGTTTTTCAGCTTTTTCCATTTGTTTTGAAATTTCAGAAGGATACTGTCCCACAGAGAATGGCAAACTTTATTTCTTCAGGTCAGTGTCTTGTATTTTTTTATCCGAAGAGAGCAAAGAATCCCAAATCTCTTATTGTCTCTCTTTCTTTTTTTTTGTTTTTGTTTTGTTTTTGTTTTGTGGGGAAGAGTTGTATAGTTCAAAGAAAACAGTTATATTTTTCAGTTTGGATGGTGAGTAGAACATATCGTTGCACTTTGTACTTATTCTGCTCAATGTCAATTATGATTTGTAAATTATAGCTGAGTTAAAACCACAATTTCAGATATGGTTCCAGCATTCTCTCAGAGTTTTGGAGGTAGTCCATTTGAGTTCTGTTTATTTTTTAAATAAATAATATTAATATTCCTACCTAGCACATTTCATCAGCAAATCAAAGCTTTTTACTAAGGAGTCATTATGCTAACTCTGTGTATGGGAAAATAAGAAATAAACATGTCCAAGTCCAGTAAGAATTTTGTTGGTAGTTCTGTAACAACTCTGACCACCAGAGTATCAGTCTAGAGAAACTACCTGTCATTACTGATAAGTAAAGCTCCTCTGTTCAGTTTGGATGAACCTTAAAATTTGAAGATTAATCTGAATAATTCTAATCATTTTGTACTAAAATACTGAAAAATATGCCTTTTATTTGAGGAAAAGATGAACACTGAGTTGCGTTGTGAGGCAGATGCATTATGAAATTAATATATTTAATAAAATTTTGCTTGATAATAGTTCCACATCTTGATTTTTCCCCCCCCCAAAAAACATTCCTGAGGCAAAGATTTTCTTTAAACCCGCTGATGTGTTTCAAAACAGACCATAATGATTTTTTTCTAACCATCTTCCAGATTTTCCTGACCATAGTAATTTTCTCATTGCAGTGAAGAGAAACAAGTTAAGGATTTCTTTCTTTTAGGCAACATTTATTTTGGGGCATCCAGATATAGTATTCTATGTATTGTCCAGTTTTCTAAGAAGTGCTGTTCTGAGAATGAGATTGCACAGCATTTCAACTGTCTTTGGGTTGTACAGTAGATGCACAGCAGTTCATAATGGTAATGGTTTCAAATCAACTACCATGCTAAACATTTGTGGGATTGCAGTGACACTTTTTAATTGAAAAGGAATTGGTATTTTGTGCTTGTGGATGTGCAAAACCAGCAAGTTTTAAATGAAAACAGGAACAGACAGACAATTTACTTTGCTTGCCAAATTTACAAGATCACAAAATTGTGACTAGCAGCAAATTGATAGGACAAGAGTAAATCATTTAATACTTACTCCATATGTCTATTTCAAAGCATTTTTCATCTATTCACAAATGGATGTTCAGGTAGAGTTTTTGATAGATGATGAAAATGAGAGGTAGGCTACAACCACAGAATTAAAATTTGTATATGCAACACTGGATTTTGAATAGGTTCAGTGATGACAAAATCACTGCACTTGCTATATTTTCAGAAATGCAAACCAAGTGCATAGATTAAATTGCGGCCAGGGATTTGGCATTTTGCACGAACCACAATTTATTTTTAGAAACAAAACTGGTGGCCATTTTCAGGTATTTGAAGACATAATTAAATAAAAAATAGGCTGAAAAATATTTCTACTCTATCCACATGTTTATTTACTGTGTCGAAGAGCTGTGTTCGTTGGCAAAAGTAAGATTTTACAAAATTATGAGCTCAGGATTCACTTGATCTTGTATACACTCACTTATAACTGGCTCTCTCAACAAATTTCTCCTTCCAGAAAAATATATCAAATTTAAACTAGTCAAGGAAGGTTAAATTTCAAAATGGTTTTATCTTCTTACATAAAGCATGAATATGCTCCAGATTATGATTCTTTATGCTATGCATGCATAGAGATTTTGTGCAAATATTTAAAGATAGATCTGATCTATCTTCTTCGTATTTATATGATTAGTTCAAAGCCAGAACAATTAAAAAGTGATTACATGGTAAATCACTTATAAATAATTACATGGTAAGGATGTTTTAAAAGTATCCCAGCAACTTATTCTGGAATTGTATCTTGAGCTTTCAAGAAAAAAAAAAAACAAAAACAATCCAAACAACAGCAATGACAACTGTACCCTTCAAAATTTAAACTGTGATCTGATAACAAAGATTTCTCACACATCATTATAATAATGGTCTGCAAAACAAGGCTTTTGCTTGCTTACGTGTACCTACTAGGAATTTTTATACAATTGGAAAGAAGAGAATCCACACCAAAGTCTCTTTTTTGTCAAATTTCATGATCCTGCATGGCTGGTGGAAGCTACAAAACGTTGCTTTCTTCCCTAAAGTAAGCCAGTGTGAGCTTGAAGCTACCAAATAAGTACATTTATTGATGATAAACGCACAGATATCACAGTTATTTTTCAGAAGGGTATCAACATTATAATATATAAATTTTTAAGAAATAAACAAAACCAGAACAGACAAAAAATGACTACTATGTATGTAAATAGTACTATAAATAATAAATTTGGAATGAAACATCCACTGATGTCAAAACATAGCAATAGGCTTTCCAATACGGTTGCCAATGAAAATACTGGCTGGAGTATTTTCACTGGCAGACTAGCAGCTCCTTATGTGTCATTATGAGCCTAATTTCTTCACTAAAATTCTGCACAATTAGAATACACATTTCAGTCTAAGATGAAATCAAGAATTTACTTTGTAGTTTAACTGCAGATGGATTTGAATCAAAAGTTTGGATGAAGTTCTAACCTTTTTCAAAGCTTAGTGCGTTTGGATCTGGTATTGCGGTAGTTATGTACTTCAGTGTGGTCAATGGAGACATTCTTACGGGGTTGCACAGGAGTTGGATCAGGTTCTCAGTGTAATGTAAATGGACAGCGGTGCACAGTATCACAACTTTATTCATTACACAATCACAAACTGTAGGATTTTGCAAGGAAAAAGTGTTAGCAATGATACTTAGCTTAAAGTGTAAAGCTGAAGAGTTCTATTTATAATTGGTACCATCAACAGGAAAATAGCCAGTATCAAACAAATTGAAGAATTTGGACTTTAACTGCTTGATACATCAGCTGAGCATAAAACAAAATCTTGAAGAAAAAAAGTTAATTTGCATGGTCATTAGACTAATTTACTTTTTATAATAAATGCATCAGTATTTTAATTTTTAATAAACGGCTTGACTGTATTCTTTATTAAGATCTTGTAACAATTATTTCCTCTTAATAAACATTTTTTTTTCTAGTCAGTTGAAAAAATAATAGCACCATATCCAAAGTTTGCTCAGAATAAAATTTATTTTGGCTTTTCTCTAGTTAAGAAAACTATCCAAGTCAATTTCAATCACATTTTATCCAACAGAAACCAAACAGCAACACAAATCTCTGAAGATAAATTGTATTTGACTACAGTTTAAGTAGTAGTGAGTCTAGAGCCCAGTTATTAAGCTCTGTCAAAGGGGATTTCATAATGGAAAAAGTAGAATCATTTGTATATATGTGTGCATATAGGAATATTAACCAGCTGCACACAGAGCTAGGTAGTTAGTAGTTACATAAACCGAATAAGATTTTCATCCAGAGTTTCCACAGCCATACATTCAGCTGAAGATCTGAACTGTTATTTTTCTACCTATTCTGTATGTCACAGGTTGCCCCCAGTTTTTATCTGCAGCCTCGTGCTTCTACTGAAAATATAGACAGGTATTTGTGTATTGTGCAAGTTTCCATAAAGGTTGTTGTATTACAACATCTTGTCGTTCTGGGAATACCACTAAAGAAACATCATATAGAACTGGCACTAATAGTTTTGAATAGTTTTGAAAAGAAAATTACTTCCACAGAGGATATGTTAATAACAGAAACTGAGGATGTGTTGAAGGAAATATATAACTTCATGGGAACAGGTAAACAAATCCCTCTCACAATCTTTAAAGACTTAGTTCATTTAACTATTGATATTCAGGCAGAATGACCACTAACTTCTATTGGACTGAATATTTATTTTACGTGTAAATATACTGAAACACACTGAGATGATCCTATCAGGCGATAAATACACACAGGTTCATGTAAATACTCAAATATTCTGCATTTTTATTCTTCTGCAAACTGCTCTAGGAATTCTCTCTGTCTCCCTTTCACAGACCTAGAAATTTTGGAAACTTTAGAGAGAATGCTTCTGTAAATGTCTTCTTTCTAGGACTGATAAAAGTCATCCAATCTATAGGAGTTCTTTGCCAAAGCAATGAAATACCAAGCAAAAGCTGGGCTGTATTCTGGTCAGCATACTATACCAAGAACAGATAATGGTTTACAAAGGCTCTGTGTCTTCAGTGATAGCACACAAAAATACTGGGTAAAGAAAAATGAACTTAAGTTTACACCATCACAAGTTTAAAAATATCTTTTATTCTTTGCAAAATTCACAAACCAAAACACTCAGAGACTGTCATCTGTCACATATTCAAAAACTGGGTATAGCAGAGGTTCTACAGCATCAGAATTCTGCCAAGTATTTGTGGAGCTCGGTTTTTGTGGACTGCTTACAATGAAATGGCACTTCACTGTCTATGGTCTTTAAGCTTTCTCTTCCCATGAGAAGAGCAACATTTGAAGTGATTTTGTGACAAGACCATTATTGTTTGGAGAGGAGAGAAAAAAAACATTAGCATATTTAATGATTGATATTGAGGGGATAATTTTGGATGCTCTTTTCAATGAACAAGTTTTAAACCCAAAGATAAGTAGTCAAATAAACTGTTTTGAAGCAGGAAGCAGAAAGACTCTGGTGTCACCACAAACTAAGAGCGACTGGAAGCTGAGGGTTACAGCACGTCAGTATAAGAATCCCAAAAGCTATGCATCGATAGCGTTGTGTTTCTCCAACCAGGGCAGCCTGAATACAGGAAAGATGGAGATGATAGGCAAAATTCTGTAACTGTTCAGATCCCATCGTTCAAAGAGTTCCACAGGTGAGGAGCACCACTTGGTGCTCCTCCTGCCTGCAAGCAATGACCATGGCTGGGGTGGGTTGTGGACAGTTAGGGATCTGGACACCCCAGATACACTCAGCAACTATAAAACTAAGGGCACAGTGGATTGGACAGTGCACCCACCGCAGGGGGATAATGGCAAGGGGTTCTGTGAGATGGCAGTGCTGGTGCCAATGCCCTCAGTATTCACAGTCATTCTCTAATGGAACAATCCTGTGCTGTTAAATACCAAGCCCTTTTACAGGCTATCTTGTTCATCAAAAAAGAACTACTTGTTCCTAAACTGATATTAACTATAAATTAATCACTCCGTGGCAAGATTTGTCCTTATTGAAGAAAAATTGTGAGAAAAAAAAACTTATGAGATGGCAGTTGTTAAAAGTCTTGTCTCCACTGTGATAGATTCTGTATTTGTATAAGACCTTGTGTCTTGATGCAACTACGAAGATATTGCTTTTGAAGTTAGGTAATAACTCATGAAAAATGTGAACTTCATCCAAATTGAAATTATTGCTAAAAGCTAAATTACATAATGAAGTTATACAGCCAGGAGCCAGTTCCATCTTAGGGGTCTGGAAAGGGGCAAGGCTTATCTTGTATTCACCTTCCCACCAGAGGCAA
This sequence comes from Pavo muticus, assembly GCA_016647715.1. Taxonomy (NCBI): domain Eukaryota; kingdom Metazoa; phylum Chordata; class Aves; order Galliformes; family Phasianidae; genus Pavo; species Pavo muticus. Next base: position 2,067,232 of record JACDJE010000267.1, read on the forward strand.
GAACAGAGAGTGCTTGACAAAGAGCTCTTACTTAAAGTTATAAAGAAAACAGTTCAGTAGAGAAACATTGGTCTAGATGTCTTGATAAGAAGAAGGCAATTGATGAATTCAGGGAAAAGCTTTCACAGAAAGAAACGTCCCCACAACACAGCAGCAGGAAAGGTGCAGAGATACAGTAGCAGTAGCTGCAACAAAGCTGGAAAATTAAAAGTTGTTTCCAGCCAAAACGTAAAGGAAGAAGCATTAAAAACCCAGAACTGCAAGAGAGTAAATCGTAGGTGTTAGTCTGGAATGGACTTTTTCATTACACCAGAGCAAATTTTGGTCCTGTGAAAAAGAATACAGAAAGCTCCTATTAATTTAAGCATGGCCTCAGATTTAGCATTAATCCAGCCTATGATGCCCTTCAAGAAGTGGCCCTACAGCATTTACTGCCAAAATAGGTAAACCAAGAGTTTAAAACTACTTCAGGAAAAAAAAAAAAACAACAAAAAAAAAACCACACACAACAACAAAAAAACCAGCCTGTTTTGCTGAATAGGCATCATCTAGCTCAGCCTCATTGGCATGTCATCCTTGTCCCTCCCACCCCACATGACTGCAGCCCTGCAGAGGGAGCAAAGTTATGTACTTCCCATGAAACCTGTTCCCTTCCTTCTCCCTGCTTTGTGTTTCCTGCATTTCACTTGCGCTTACTGCATGTATGTAAGGACTTTCTCCATCTCTAACTATCCATATACCTTTTTCTTATTGTGGGACTCCATAACACTTTGAAGATGTAGTTATGTTTGCAAATTCCCCAGGCCTTGGCAACAAACATAGTGCTCTTGCTTTGAAACAAATGCTACTCTGAAGCAAATGCTGTTTTCCCATCTTTTCTCAACACAGAAAAATAGCTTGCGGCACTTTTCCCTTTGACCTCATTCCATGCCCTTAAAAAATGGTGCCCTAATTTAAACAGCGTGTTTATTTACCTGTGAAAACAGAGTTTTGTTTTGGGAAAATGGGTATTGGATGTATGCAGAACTTGGTGTCACTTTAAAACATTTTTTTTTTTTTTTTTTAATAATGAAATGTGGGGCAGGAAAGGAGAAACTATGCCAAGATCTGTCTTCCAGGAGACTCAGTAGTGGCACATTCTCTTAGGCATGTCATAGAAGGCAAGGGGTGAGATAAAGAACTCCCAAGAACTCTTGGAGAAAGGCTCAAGGCCTAATACTTCTGTGCTCTCTCTGTTTTCCAAGTATTCATAGGTAACACCTAGTTGGCTGTACCCCAAGATATATACTGCATCTCTGCTCTTAGGTAAGCAAAAGAGCTAACATACTTGGGCAGAAAAGGACAGTAATTATAACAGCAACAATAGTAATAGTTGTGAATTTTGCTAGTTCAGCTATTTGGTTACCTGGAATATATATAATATATTCAGTTTTTCATGTATACTTCCTTTCATTTATAAAAGAATGAGTTAGCAATTGTCATGAATCTTCACTGGGTTAAGGTGATTGTGACTTACACAACATTTTAAGACCAATGAGCAGAGTCCTTTGATCCATAGATCATGATCTACAGTTGTTTCACACTTTCTGCTGAGTTTGCAGCAAAAAATGTTGTGAATGCTGATGCAGTCATATTGACAACGAACGTAAAATTCAGCCAGAGACATCTTCCAGGAACTGGACTAGACCTAGCCTTGCTCCTGTCATATCCATAACACAGACTATTAGGTGGATCATTCAGTTTCATGTTCAATCAAATTGTGCTGCCAGATCAAGTGAATTCCAGATGTTATCCTTTGTGATAATGTAAATATGTTATTGCTGCTTAACTTCTTATCCAAAGTCCCCTCCTACTTGTTCATCTGGTCTCAGACTTAATTGTGAATCTGTATCTTACAAACGCACACCTGAACCACATCTGTTTATAACCTCTCCTCTTCAATGATTGTCTAGCATCCTCTGTCTGATTCAATTTCTGCTTTAACCTATTCTAAGCTTACTGTCTCAGTCTGAATCAAGCATTCATTCCAGATCATTTGCTGAAAACACATCTTCAGCTGAAACCTCAATCTGTGCCCAGATCATCAGTCTTGGCTGGAGATCCCTTTTGCTGTTAGCCCTTAATCTGTGAGCCCTCCCATTCTGAGCCACAGTTGCTAGCTTAGTTTTTATTTTTAATTCTTTCTGTAACAGCAGACCTGGTCTCATTAACCCATCTGGTTCTATCGCTCATACACAACACAATCTAAAGAACACCTAGTGCACAGTGCTTACAAAAGCTTGGCAGACATAGTTTTCTCCTGGAGATTTAATTCTTAAGATGTTATTTGATAAAGGAAGTCTTCCCTTCCACCTGAATGTAGGAAACCAGTTCGTGAATATGAAGCAGACGAGAACAGTTAGACGTAATGATCTTAGAATAGTTGAACTTGTTGATCTTAGAATTCTTTTCCAGTCTAAATAATTCTACTTTATATCCAATTACTTGCTGACCAGTTTTTTGGAGAACACTATCTTAAACTAACTATTTTACTTTTAATAAAGAACACGTAATACTCACTGAGAAATATTAGTTTAATACTACTAAGTGTAGAGATTCACCTTCACCATGCTCTGCTGTGCTGTGCCTGAAATACTCTCTATTCTTTTATGAAATATCTGATCTCTTTATAAAAATGCATTTAGATGTGCTAACCAAAAAAATCAACAGAATATTTATGATTCCTGTTTGTAATTCCCTTTACTGCAGGGGTGGTGTTGGAGCAGAAGAATGGAAAGCAAACCACCTTGCAGGTGGCAGGGGTATAAGTTAATGCACAGTATTTCTTGAAAAAGTGATTTCAGGTAAACTTGTCTGAACACTTCTTAATTACTCAAAAATATCAGCAAAAATGTATTCTATATTTTTCTTTTTACAGTACTGTTGGTTTCTAAGTGCATGCCAACATCAGGGAACAATCTCAGCAGTCTTGTGTAGGTCTCCTAAATCTTCAACTCCCTATTTAGTTAACATTTAAAATGCTCAAGAACATTTTCAGCTTTGCAAGATATAGTACACACGTAATCTGGTATAAAGTACCTTTTCATTGCAACTTATTGTTAAAAAATAAGAGGTAGGTAAAGATGATTTCAAATCTGTTTGCATGGGGAGTTTTACAATTTATGACTTCACAGTGTGATTGTTATCAAATGAGCCTGTTTCTCCTTGCAGTTTTAGGAGCTGCTGCTGCTGTGGAATAATATGCAAGATCTGAAAGTTGTAGGACATTTTCCAAAGCACAAACTGTACTCCTCTCTGCTCCCTGTGATTGTGAATGTATGCACATGTACATATTTTAGATATAGATATAGAGAAAGATATGTAGATACAGAAACATACAATATGTGTATCTCTATGTAAAGCCTCTATGTGTCTCTCTATGTAAAGCCTCAAAGTTTTGATTGATTTGTTCTTGAAAAATAATTTTCAGGTTGCATTTATTATCTTCAGTGGGAACCATGCAGTCCTGGGGAAGGCAAGCCCACAGAGGAAAGCAACAGTGTTTGACTATGGATATTGAATAGTTGCAAAACTACACTTTGTAGGAAGAACAACTCTCCTCCTTAGCTGAAGTGTCTGCAAACATTTTACCCAACTATAAGCCCTAAGAAATAGCAGGGTGACTATTATAATGCAAAGGGCAATTTTAGCCAGAGCTTGGAAACTAGCGTCTGCAAATGTTTCAAGCAGAACTTACACGATTGGTTGAAGTCTATAATGCAAAGTAAAATGCACGAAATAAATGTGATAAAACATATGATTCAGGAATTATTAGTACTTCCAATTTGTTGTTACAATTTATACTAATGCAACAGAATGCACTTTTCATATTTATTTTGATGAAGAATTTCCTGGCAAAATGTTAAAGTTTGGTCATACTGGAGTTCTATCAGTTCAAAAGGAACAAACATTCGTGATTGTTTTTCCATTTTAATGTATGTCTATCTTTAGAGTTATAAAATGACACATGATTTTTTTAATAACTCAGTCAGCAGTAACTGTGAAATAAGATCATTAACAAAGAACAGCATTGATTACATTGCCTCTTTCCCAGCAGCGGATTTTATCTGCTATCTGATTTCTTCACCATTTTCCAGACTTAATTTCTCAGCAGATCCTATTGGGAAATTGTCCACTATTTGTGATCTAGACATGCAGCTGGGCCACTTAGGAGGCAAACATGCCTCAGCAATGTTTGCATTTAGAGGTATGACAAATTCTGTTTTCAAATTCTGATGTAACCAGACTCAAGCGTAAGTCCAGAGTTTCCAGAGCGCAGATTCAGGCTTAAGGCAGACAGCAAACTTCATCATCCTAGGTTTTAATGTGTGCATGAATGATTTCCTTGCCCCCTAAATGAATGCAGTGTTGTGGTTCACTTTCAGCATGGCCACTGTTTTGTTCTCACAGAGCTTGTGTGAAGCACTGCTGAAATATCTGTGCTGCTACACTAGGCAGCAGATGCACCAAAGTACTCACTTTCTACATTATCAGGTCATATTCAATTCTAAACTAGTCTCTTTGGTTCATCGGGCAAAATTGCTAACATTACAGATTTGTTTAAATATTTATTGACTTGCAATACAGCTGTCAGAATCACAGAATCACAGAATTGCAGGGACTGGGAGGGACTTCAAGAGATCATTGAGTTCAGCCCCCCTGCCAAAGCATGTACCCTACAATAAGCCGCACAGGTAGGCATCCAGATGGATCTTGAGTATCTCCACAGGAGGAGACTTCACAACCCCTCTGCTCCAGTGCTCTGTCACCATTATTGTAAAGAAGTTTTTCTGCATGTTTGTATGGAACTTCCTATGCACAAGTTTTAGGCCATTGCTCCTTGTCCTATTGCTACACACCACTGAGAAGAGCCTGGCCTCATCCATTGCAGAATCACAGAATTGCAGGGAAACGTCTGCTACTGCTGCTTATCAGCCAATTAAAAACTGTTTGCTTGACTTTGATGTTTCTTCATCCCAGAAATACGAGATAATATTTCTTTACTTAATAGAAGTTGAGTTTCAGAGAAATTTCTCTGCAATTGCATATATACATTCTGTTAACACACCTTTCTACTTTTCTTTGCTTTTAAACAGTTTCAAAAGCAAATATACTTTCTTATAAAGGACAAAGGTTTTTTCTAAAATAGATAAAGCAGTGCCATTTCTAAAGCCATTACCTCTGACTATTGCACACCACCAATTCCTGCTTCACTCCCAATTGCTTTTAGCAACTAACATAATTTCTTGCATCTTTCCATCTTTGATTCTTTTTTTTCTCTCGCAATAATATTTTAATCAGATTTACTATTTTGGACACATATTACCATGTACTGAGAGTGTAAAATATGTTTAAAATGCAGAGTGGAAGGGATTATTTTTGGTCACAAAGGCACTGGGATGCATAGTGTTGTTAACAGAGTTGCGAGCATTGTCTTTTCTCCCAGACCTATAGGTAGTCTAGGTACTAACTTCATCTGTGACAAAAAGATACCAAAATAGGAGTGGGAGCTTGTCCTTTCTGGAGTTACCTAGAAGCATGACTTGATACTCTGTGGAGTGAAACCATGTTACCTCATGTGATGGGACATAGTACACAAAAGCAGTATAGGTAATGCTTGTTTACAAGGAGACAAGTCGCCAGCCTGGTCGGTTGTATCTGGGGAAAGATCAGGAACTGCCTAAATGCCACAGAAAAACCTCACTCCATCTGTTCCCACTTCCCAACACCTTCTCCATTTAGGAGGAAAAGAATTTTAAGAGTTACACAGCTCTGAGGAAAGTAAAGCATGATAAAATCTCTCATTTTGATGGGGCTGAGAACCCAAACATATGTGTTAGCAGCTCTTCTCTTTCTTCTCTGTTACACTGTGAGATACAAAATCTTCCTTCAGAAGAATACACACTTTTTTGGTCTGGACAATGTTAGGGTTGGTATGAATCCTGGGGAGAGATGATGAAACTTTGGCTGGAAGAAGAATGACATTTCCTAGTTTTAGAATCTCAAATTCTCATTTTTCATGACTCACCTACACTCCTTACCTAGTTGGAAGAATTTGAAAGAATGACAGTCTTCAGTCCTGTGGGATGTCCTGCAGGATCTTAAGAGGTCTTGGTGAAGGTGTTAATTTTAGGTTTTCTTTTTTTCCAGGATTCAAGGGACAGACATATTTCGGACACATTTTGTGGTCTACTAAGCAGCTACTTCTATGACAGCTATTGGCTCAATAGCTCTAGAAAAACTGGATCTGGAAATTCAAACACAGTAATGTATATCTTTTTGCTGCTGCCAGTTAGAGGAAGAGAGGTGAGAACAGGTCATCAAGAAGGGTTTGTTTATCAAAGAAAATGTAGGTTTCACTTAAAAAGAAAGTTAGAGGGAAAGAGATGGGAGAATGTGTTCTGCTGGTTGGAATATAGAACAGAATGGACAAGAGAGAAGAAGCTTTGAAAGGAGAAGCTTTTGTCCCTTCCAACTCAAGGCATTCCATGAATCTGTGGAAGATGCAGCTAAAGACAGCAGAAAAAAATACCAAGAGAGCCATATTGTATATGAGATATTTTGCAGGTTTAGCAAAAATGAAGAGTTAAGAGAGCAGTAAAGGTTATACAGGTTGGTGAGAAGGAGAGAAAGAGAGCATCAATACAGAGGACTTGAAAAGAGAGAAATTTTTGATGGTGTTAGGAAATGGGAGTGGGGAGAAATGTTAGAAATGAGACAGGAAAAGAGGAAGGGATAAAAAAAGCATAGTTTATGCTGACTTTCATTTCTCAGTAATTACAGTAGGATGGTACTAATTTGGAGTACTTTTCTTTTAAAATATGGAATGTCACTGCAGGAAAAATTAAACCTCTGATATCTGAAAATCCTTCAAGTGGTGAATTAGAAAGTTATAGACATCTTGTGCAACCTCCCTGGGTTTCATTTGCATTATCACACCAGTTACACTTCCTATTCATAAAACACACTTTTGTAAGCATTACCATTCACAAATGACCCGTCCTTGGAAGATGACAAAGAGTTCATTGTATAGGGCTTTATAGGACAATTATAACAGGTGAAAAACTTCTGCATTCCTTTTCCATTATGTCTTAGGCACTTCTGGGAACAAGGTACTAAGTTGCTTACATACCTAACAAGCGCCACGTGATTTTAAGCCTGACGAGCTAGTTAGATCTCAGCTAAGCAAAGGGGGAATAATGCTATCATTGTTAAGACAGAAGGAAAAGCTTGCAGCTGCTATATGTGTAGGTAAATATGTTGAAAATGGCAGCAGTTATATGCACCATGAAAACTGCTAGTTTATGGATCCTACCATTTCTGGTCACACTGAACTGCACAGGGTGTGAAGTGCAGATTTCAATTTAAGTAATGTATATGCATTTGAAGTGGAGCAAGTGACCATGACCATGACAATCCATTTCCTGCAGATTAATGTCTGGTGCAGGCAGGTATGTCATAAACTATGGCTTAATATGGAGAGCCTCTCAGTGTTTCCCCCATTTTCACTAATGCATTGTGTGTGCCTATACGAGATTCACAGTAGAGGTAAGGCTACTGCTTTTAAACATTGCCTCTGACCCAGATAATGTCAAACGTCTGAATACAGGCTATGCTCTTTTTAAAAAGAGCATCTCTAATGTAATGCAAATGCACATTGTGGGGAAATTCCAGCTGAGAAAATGAGCCCTTATATTTCTAAAAGCATATACATGTCAATAGCCCATTATTCTCCAGTTTTAAATGTAGTTGCAACCCAACTTGGAAATAATTCCTGAAATAATAAAATAAACGGAGTAGCAGTTACAGAGTCTTCCAGTTATTTTATGCTCTCTTCTGCTCTGCAAAGAAAAAAAAAAAAAAAAAAAAAAAAAAAAAAAAAAAAAAAAAAAAAAAAAAAAAAAAAAAAAAAAAAAAAAAAGAAAAAGAAAAAAGAAAAAAGGAAAAAAAGAAAAGAAAAAGAAAAGAAACTGAAGAGAAAGAAATGCAGGAGAGAATGGAGTGAGGAAGGGAGGCAGAAGATAAAAGTGAAAGTCATATCCTTTTCTTTAATGTGTTATTGGAACACTCTGTGCAAAAACATGCTGGGCTCTTAAAAGGCATTACAACATCAACGCATCTGAAACTTCTGTATAAACGTATCTCAGTCCAATTTTGTATGACAAATTATTTCCAGGCAATTAAGAATATTTATAATTGTTTTCTTTGGTTGAAACTTTCTTCTATTTCCAAATATCTTTAAAGATAGTGTTTCCTATAAACCCTGAACAGCCGTCATTTTGAAAGAATTCTGTCTTAGTCATGTGAACTATTGCTTGTGACCATCTTTTTCTGATAAAATTTAACTTGTGCATAGTACTGCCTTTATCTCCAGTACTGGTAAGTTTGAGGTATTATTATTTCATTGTGGATTTTTCTTCCCTTGTTTTTCTTGGGAGAACTCCAAGAAACAGCTTCTCCAATTAAAAATAAGGTAGATGAATATTGCAGTGGTGCTGAGCTGCAATATTTCTTTCCTTTCTCTCCCTTCTTCCCTCCCTGCTTTATCCTCTTAGCATCAGACCTTACATTTCTCAGTAAGTGAAACTTACATGGCCTGATTGCCTACTCACATTTCTAGGGTAGAGAACATACACATGGAGCTCCTGAAAAAAAGTACTGTGCTAGCAATTGCTCAAAAAGCTCAAGGGTTACTATGTGATGAATCCCATGATTGATTGTTTCTATGAATACTAAATTTAAGATACAAATGTGTGTATTCTAAATGTCTTGAGAAGTCTCAGAAATGGCAATTCAGTTTGTCCACAGAGGTAGTTTTGTGGAAATGGGCAATTGCAGTAAGAATTGACTTTTCTCCCTGAGTTTTTTTACACAAAGCAAGAAGTAGCTGCTGATTTTTTTCCTTTTTATAATTTCTTTTTTCTTCCCCTTCACTCAAGGGAATCTGGGGTCCTTCTATCCAACTTATGGAGGTGCAATTAATTACTTAGACCTTTCATCTTTCTTTAATTTATGTCATAGTGTAAGCATAAATTCCACACTTTATCTGTTTCTCATCAAGCTGCATTTCTGTCATTGTTTGTAAGCCTGAGGATAGACAAAACTGTAAAATTAACTGTGCTTCAGTTTTTAGAAGAAAAAAATACAGATAAAAACAGTCTCCTCAGGACTTAGAAACCCTGGTAGTTGATTAGTCCCTGCAGTAAGGAAAATTAAATTTTGTGGTTGAGACCCAGCATGCTTGGATGGTTTAATAATGCTGTGGCCATCATCCAATGGCTGACAACCAAGAACCGAGGTACTTTCTGTGCTTTACTCCTTCGTGCAACACCTGAAAATCCTGGGGCGAATCAAACAGCAAATTAAAGCTTAAAAAAAAAAAAGAAAAAGAAAAAGAAAAAAAAAGAAAAGAACCCTCACCTGCAAAGCATGTATAAAGAACTCATTTTAATGCTTTCAAGCTGAAGTCATTGGGACAGAAGCCCAAAAAAGAGTGACAAAGGTATCTTGGTAAGTTCTTAAAGCACCTTCTTAAATTTTTTGTAGCTCCAACTATGCTTGCTGTTTTAATATATTTCTGTTTTCAGTGCATATACCAGTCAAAGACAAGTAGCTACTATAAGCAATCAAATCACATGAACCATTTCAAAAAGCCAAACTGGTGATTATGACAAAAGGTATAAATAAAGGCCTGGCCTTCTAAAAAGTAATTGTGTGAGGAATTTCTTTCCAACAGCTAAGCCCAGTCCAGTGCCCAGTGTGTACTCTTAGCTACTTCTTGAGTCTTAACTGGCCAGAATGGTGGTCTGCATGGTGCGTACCCCTCTTATGCATCAGGCTGTCCATGGGGATGACTCATACCCAACAAGGAAAAAGTGTCCTCGTTATCTGGTAAATGAAAAGTCAGCTGTAATGAAATAGGCTCTGTCATTCTGAAAACAATGAGCAAGAAAGGTTCAGTGAAGTGTGAGGTACAGTTTGAATAATTCTATGTGGAGAAAATTTTCAAAGCAAAAAATGATATGAAGTTGCATTTTTGTGGTCTCTGTATGGTTTTTCTACATTGTTTTTAATAAAAAACACAGGAAATTTGGATGGATGGAAAACAGCCATACTTCAGTGCTGGGAACATGGTGGATATTTTTGTTCTTCAGACAAATACCTTAAAATTCGCAGTTTTGGCAAGCTGTGGTTGGAATTTTGCCACTTTTCCCCTTTAATGCAACAATTTGCTAGGGAGAAAGGTGATGTTTTCTTTCAAGTCAGATATGTCCTCAGAACAGTCTTGAAGAAGCAGCTGTCAGCTTTGTTATGTTCTGATTTAGACTGAGGTCTTAGTCACAAAAAGAGCGATTTCTTTTTTATCCGTCACTGCAATACACACAGTGTCAGAAAGATGCAGTGCAAGTGTTGACTTCAGAGCTATGCTCTACTGCACTTTCTTCTTTGTGTTTTGCATGAAACAGAATGGGGAGAAGGAGAAAAATGAGACCATGTCCTCTAGTGACTGTTCTTTAAATCACACCACCTACTGTAGCTTTTGAAATTTCTTCCCTGCCTTTACATTCTCTTAGTCAGGATTTCTTGGAAATAAAGCTCTCTGGAGCCACACCATTCTGTTTGTTTGCGCCATTGCCAGTAACAGTTGTGTAGCGAGTGGTCAGCTTCAGGGAATTAAGGTTATTATACCATCACTGACTTTTCTAAAAACTGGCAGCAGGATGGGGAAGAATAGAATTAAAATCAGAGCCCTCAGAAGGGTAAACAGTTGCAGTTCAGTCTCCTTTCTGTACCAAAAGGCTGCACAACCAACTGGTCAAGTCAAAGACAACTATGAGTTTCCTAAGGCATGAGTTAAGCCTGGCTAAACAAATTGGAAACAGACACAGGGCAGAAAAGAGAAAAGCATATATTTGGAACATCAAACGAAGCTAATGGTATTGAGAGGTTTTTATCTGCAAATTTTAAACATAGAAGTGAGCTGGGTTTCTACAAAGATGTTCTGTGAAGGCACTTCTACACTGTATGAGTAGTAGAGATCTGAACCCAGATCAAGCCTTTCTGCTTCATATCTTCATGTGGAATATGCGGTCAGGATTCCTTGGTTTTAAAATTCTTAGAATTCCATTCTGTAGATGTACTTTTCAGTTTAATACTATTTATTATTTACTTAGGTAAGTGTTTATTTCAGTCCTTCCTTATGGCCAGTTCTTTGCTTCAGCACACATACTCAAAATTGCCTTTTTAGATAGGGAAATAATGACATCCTCCTTTTACAGGATTCCAGGGATGGGCTAGTGTGAGTGATCTTCTCAAAGTCAAACAAGATACAAAACACATTGAAACAGCTACCATGAATGTAAGCAACAGCTTAATCTGATGTGTCACCTTCTACTGAGCCAGTCAGGCTCTCTCTAGTGCTGACTTCTGCTCCTCAGGAGCCTGGAAGTGTGATTAGAAACAAAGGACTCCCACAGGAAAGCAGAAATCAGCTCTGACAGACTTCCTCCCTGGGTGCATCTGGACCAAAAGACACTGTTTGAAAATCACATATCTTTTTTTTCTTCTGCTCATAGTAGAGGTTTTTTTAGCTTAATTCCCCTGTTGACTTCAGTGCTGTTTTCTGTAAGTGAGCAGCACATTTTCAGTATTCTGTTCTGACACGCTTTGTTTAATTTAGATGAAGTTCTTACACTTTACACAGCCTTCTTTTCCTTGTCTAGTTTTTAACCTAATGGTAGTCCTGATTCTTCTGACACTCAGAATAGCTGATACTGTACCTGCTCTCAAGGGCATTTGCTGGTGCAGTCATTCCTTGAACTCTCAGACCTATTGGTAATACTATTTTCACAAGAGGGATTTGCACTCAGCCTAGAGTGAAGACCAGTCCAGTATGTGCCCGCAACTTAAAATGTGCTCGCTATGAATGAAACACATGCAGAGCCTTTTAAGAATTCACCCAACGTAATTAGATACACCCTGGCTCTTCTAAATGTTATCCAAAGGCTAAATATCTGAAGCTTTAATTGAAAAAGCTCATTAACTTTAAATACAGCTGAAGTTGTTGAAAAAATCTCAGTGGAAATAGTAGATTCTCCATGAAGACCAAGAATAAAAGCATTTGAGTCTGAAATAATTAATCATAAAGTTGACTTGCATATTTGTGCTACTTTTGAAGTAAGTCTGAGTGCTTAATTAAAAAAAAAAATGAAGAAAGAGAGAATGGAAACTTGTGCATGCATGCTAACTAAATTCTATTTTGTTGCAAGTTCAATGGATCTTGGGTTCTTAAAGGAGCCCAAAACAAAAACAAAAAACTCCTTGAACTAGAAGCACAGTAGATAGTTTTACAGTTAACTTGAAAATGTGCTGATTATTGGTGATGCTTGTCCATAATATATTGAAACGATAACCCTTCTTCTTGCAGGTCACACTAGCAAATCAGCAGCCATCACACATTCCAAATGTGTAATTTTAACAGTTGTCATCATAGCCAATAGAAATTAGTACTCAGTGATAAGTAGCCCTTAATAACATAAGTGACCTTAGCATGCAATGAAGCAACCAGAGAAATCCTGTAGGATGTGAACTGTATCAACAGGATGTCTATACAAAAAATAGAAGTGAGATGAGAATATCAGTCAAGGGTGAGATATTAGGAAACTTGCATAATCTCTACATTGCTACAGAATGACCGAGATTAGCTGATGCTGTCGCTGCAGTGAAAGAACAGCCTGACTGCTGCAAACGTATTCAGTGTGATGCTGATATGATAGACACATTGATGGGGAGCGGTGTGTGTTACTTTTGAAGTCCAAGTGGAAATACAATTTTCACAGCTCCTTTGAAGATATTTTTCCCCTTAGCTTCTGAACTAAAGAAGACAGGTTCTTTTACAGTGAATGCGACATCGGAATGGCATCGGAGGCAGATTCATCAGCCTGGCTCTGTCTGGAGCACCGGCCACTAAAACTGAGGAATCAGTTAGGAAATACTGAGAAAATGTGACTGTGTAGTACAGTGTCTGACTATCAGGATGGGAAATTCACAAGGCATCCTTAATATGTGAGGAGTATTCTTCTACTGATCTTTACGTGCCAAACCTCTGAACAATACCAGCACTCATAATTTGTTTAGAAGTTACTCTCACTCTATCTAAGTGATCAAAATTTGTTTATTATCAAATGTTTTCTGTGGGAAAATAATACAGGATCAGACCTTAAATCACCATGTCTTCTAAAATGAACAACTTTTGCCATTAAGATAAAAGTAATTATATTTGAAACCAACCTCCCTTCTGCCTCTTTCCCCAAAGATTCATCTTTTTGACACACATTTCTGAGATATACGTATATGTATTTATAGCAGGTCAGAGTAATACAATGTACAAATATTAACTAACAAAAAAAAAAAGAAAGTAAATATGATTGTTTTCAGGAGCTTCAGTTTTAAAAACACAGAAATGCAGTGAAATCACGTGAATTCATAGTAGTAGGACAGAACTTTTCCTTAGCTGTTTTTACAGTTTTATAAAACCAGAAGAAAAATTAATAGCCCTATTTTGATTTTTGTTAACTTCATTTTGAGACCTACTGAATGAAAATAGAAGGCTAAAAAAGTGACTTAAGGAAATACAAAATTCTTGATACAGGCAAAAAAAATGTATAAAATATCATATAATGAAATACAAGCTGCTACAAGAAAAGTGTTATTTTATCTTCAGATAATTAAGCCATTCTTATGATTTTTAGGGATAGAGGGGCTTGACTTGTTTGTCCTGAAGCTGGCAGTGCTGCTGTTTTCTTTCACATTGCTGATTTTCACACATTCAAATCCTTATGAAAATACTCTATGATGATAGTTGTACATAGTTTGTGGCTTCTCAATAATGTTTTTCTTGCTTTTTTCCCCCCTGGTAGTCACATGTTGAGAAAAAACAGTTTTAACACTGGGAAAAGTCTATAGAGTAGATTTTGTGGATGTTCTAGTATTTAGTATATATTTAGCAGACATTTAGTATTCAGTAAATATTTTAAAAACATGTGACTGATGCTGTATTTAAACCTGCCATATGGAAACAGGTCACATTTATAAGTGTAGATGCTTACAGTTAACCACTAATTGTTCTGAGTGCTTAGAGAATTCATTTATTTCATCACAACTTATAGATGCTTATAACATCTTAAATTAGGCTGCATACTTAACTGCTTAAAATAATAAATCAGTGTTTGACAATAAGCCCAGAAATATATTTTAAAAAAGAAAAAAGAAAAAAAAAAAAAAAAAACCAGCCCCAAATAATTTATTCATCTCTGAAATGCTGAGGTAAAAGTGAAACCTGTCCTGTCCTTGAAAATTTTTCAAGGCAAATACAGGTATTTTCTGTTGTTTTTGTTGAAGTCCCAAGTTGTATCTAATCTTCATATTCCCAATTTATTCCATTGGAATGTAATGAGAAAAGAGAACATAAACTCTATTAAGCAGCTAATAAATCTGGTTTATATCTTTCTCTTGTTGGGAAAGAGATCAAGTATTTTTAAACCTGGCATTCTTGTATATAGGCGAATATAAAACCTCTTCCTGTTTAAAAATGTACAGGAAAAAGATTTTAAGTACCAAAAATTTGCTGGACTGTTTTATTGACTGTTCTCTCCTTTTAAAGTGGGTTTTCTTCTCTCTTCTCTCTCTCGAGGTTTCTTCTTCTTTTTTTTCTTATTATTCTTTTTTTTCTTTTTTTTTCCTTTGCTACTGTTTCTGAAAGTCTCCCAGCTAGGAACAGAGACTACACACATCATCAGTTGCACAAACTGAACACTGGATTCAAGAATAAATGCTGGCATAAATGCTTTTCTTAAGCACATATCAAGAGAGCTGGTAGACCATAACAGTTCCTTAGTACATTGAGAAAGGTTACAATTAAGGAATGCAGTTCTTCCATCAGGCTCAGTTTGCAAACATTTTAAGAGGAAAAACTCAAAATGTAATGACTACTTTGATTCAAGAGTCTTTTTATTCACATGTAGTCAAAGGGAGACTGTACTTGCCTTGAGAATGGAAAGTTACTTATATGTGCAGTTCCCTGAAGATATTACTTTCAAGTAAAAATCCAGCCCTCTTCCTTCTTGAAGGGCGTTTTATTTCTTTTTCAGTTAAGGCTCAAGTTGCAAAGGAACTGGGTGTGATATTTACACGCCTCAAGGTAAATGTAATAATACACACCTAAACAGTTTTGCTGAAAGGTAAAAGCCTTCACTAATCAAGCCAGAGATCACATCCCCTGCACCATCTACTGAACACTTTTAAGACAGAAAATTCCCAGAACAGTTGTTGAAATTTGGAAGAGTCTCCCCACGGACAAAGAAAAGAAATGTTTTGGACAGTTATTAATTAGCACTAGAGACTCATCTTCTTTTGGACAAATCTTAAAATTCAAATTGGTTGAAGTATCTCATGAGAAGTATTGTTCTGCATGTACAGTCCTAAATTTACAAGGTTTTTTATTTGTTCCGCTTTCTAAAAAGTGGTTTACAGAGTTCACTGTGCATACTTCAAACAGCAAATTGCTTTCCAAGTCCTAAAAACTGTCACTGGAGACAGAAATCCAAAAAGTATTCTTTCTTTAAATTTCAAATTTAGCTTTAAAAAATAAAAACAAACCATCAACGTAACGAGTGCTGACTATCTAAAACAAGATAGATACTCTGAACTTTGTGAAAGTTTTATATCAGCAAGAATGTCACTTGCTACAGTTAGCTCTGATGATAAATTCAAGCTATACTTTTGGTTGTTCTGGTACGTCATGCTGGCATTGCTAAAGCTTGCAGCGTGTTCCAGGCAGCATAACTTGCTACAGGGAGTAATGACATGATGGAAAAGAAGGTGACTAGGGACAGAAATAAAAATAAAAGCAGGTTGCTGGAACTAATGAGTAATTTTCTTATGAGCTCATTCTACAATGAGTGTTGAACAGTAAGGAAATCTGTTTCAGATTAGATGTCCTTCCGAGTCAGCCTAAGCTCCCTGCCTTGTCAAAGAAACGGGATAGGAATATTGCACAACATCTTGTGGAGTATTGCTACAGCAAAGCCATTGATTTTCGATACTCCATTTTGGTTTTATGCATTGCTGTCTGAAGTCACTGCTGGGCAACAAGGAGTAATAAGACAGCTCTCTGGAGCTGATTTAATGTCATACATATATTTGAAGTACACAGAGGTTTTCTTTGTTCACCACAAGCACAGTTATATAAAGAGACTTAAAAGGATAACTGAATGTCCTGAACAGTCCTCACCAAACCCTTCTAAATATGGAGCTTGCTCCCATAAGCAATGGGAATGGGAATGGGAATGGGAATGATGGAAGCAGTCCCTGTAACATTTTTTTAAGTGAGATCCATTCTGTTTGAAATCAGCTGCATCCCTACATGTTTCTCACAGAGCAGAAGCTAGTATTTTACTATTGAATATGCATATCATTTGTAGCCAATGATGATTGGCTAATTTAAAAAAGAAAATGTGTCTGTGAAAGTAAGTTGAAGAATAAATCGTTTTTTGCTCTAATTAAATTGCTTTATCTGTATTAAATAAAGATCCTCAACAGTTAAAAAGCAATTGTGATAATACATGGATTATAAAAGAAACAAGCTTATCATGCATATCTGCATCAGTTTCTGTTAAATATAGAGGAAAAACAAAGCATATATATTTTTGAAAAACAAAGCATATATAATTCAGTGCAAAAATGAAGAAGTTCTTTTTCATATACAACATTTTTACAGTCATTCTCAACATTCACATAGTTTAAGATGTAATCTATGGGGAAATGCAGTAAGATTGACAACATAACAAATGGAAAAAAAGGCAAAAGACAAACTTCTTGTTAAAATCATTTGGAACTATGCCATTGAGCTTAATACTGCTCTGGTACAGATGCACAATGGGAGCTGCTTCAGAGTCTGTGAGGGTAGGTGATGGCCTTCATGTTGCAGAATATGATAATCTAAATCAGGTGATGACGAAATGAACACATGGGTTTAAACTTTCTTCTTCAAATGTCACCTCTTCAAAATAATCCCTATTTTTCTTATTTGCCTGCAGCAGGAGGGATGCTGTCTTTAACAACTATTAGAAAGAATGAACAAAATATAGATACAGGAAGAACTGCTGTTATCAAGTGGGTCAGGCAGATGGCCTTTGAAGCAGACAAGAAACCATGGAGACTAATTAGCTACATTTTGCTTCATGCTATGTTCTTGGGAAAGGTGGCTGAAAATATTTGGTGTCAAGGTATTGCCAGTAGCGTTCCATTTGTGAATGAATGTCAACTGCATATATAACCACGAGTGAAGACAGGACCAGAACTGCCTCCAGCAGAG
The DNA here is from genome assembly GCA_016647715.1 of Pavo muticus. Classification (NCBI taxonomy): domain Eukaryota; kingdom Metazoa; phylum Chordata; class Aves; order Galliformes; family Phasianidae; genus Pavo; species Pavo muticus. The sequence continues at coordinate 2,084,645 of JACDJE010000267.1, forward strand.
ATATTTCTCCTGTACAGTAGATTAAAAAAATAGTGTGACCAATACCCTGGAGGATGTCTTTCATTGTTTTGGACCAAATAGGAACAACTGGTGGGGATTCTAAACATTGACTTCCTCATGTTCTTCAGATTTTGATAAGGCCGTATCTTTTATGTAGGAAAAATAAATGTCTGGTAGGAGATAAAGAAAGCAATTAGAACTGGCACAATTATGACTTACAATATGAGTGTGAAGAACTGAAAGGTGATATCTGAGACAGTATTGGTCTGCTCTTTCAGGATACTTGGTTCCAAAATCAAGATGTCTTTACAGACATTAATGTTTCAGAAATAAGTGAGGAACATTGGCTAGAAGTTTCACAGTCAACATTCCTTAATGTACTATGAACAGTAGGAAAAAAAACACATCCTACTATGAACAAGTTTGTTACCCCCAAGTAATCTGCTGTGTATATTCATATTCCACTGATGGAAACAAGACATCCCAGTCCTAGCATCTGTTATCTAAAGGAGATCATAGACTTTGTTCTTGCTTGATCTCAGCTGCTGTAATTACCTTTTTGATCAGGCTTTTTATTCTAAATTACAAGTAGTCCAGCAGCACATAGTATCCACTTAGCAGTATTTCTTTGTGTTACTTCTACCATGTTTTCTGATTTAGCAGTTTTTGAGATGCTCCTCCATTTTAAGTCCTCTTCTCCTTAAGCTGAGATCAATACAAGCATTGTCTACTCCAGGTTTTACATTAGCTATTAACTAGAGCTATTATAGGAAATTACTCATACAGTGAAGCCAACATCTTTCATCATCTCCATTAATTCATAAACAAACAAAAAAAACAACAAGAACAAAAAAGCCAATTTCTTTAAGTATTAAAAAGTGGTCTTCGGTATAGCCAAATTGTTGAACTGAGATTCTGAAGATAGAAAATCCCCACTTTATGCCACTGATGCTGGCTGGTCTGAGACACATCATGTAGTTTATCCACATTTATTCTTAAATAACACTAAATAAGACTACCTCAAGTGTCTGTGTTGAGAATAAAGCTGATTCATAATTACTACGCTCTTGAATATTGGGAATCAGTTCAATGAAATGAAATAAATTGAGATGAAATACAAACTGCCTATGTACATATAGCAGCCTGAAAATATTTCTAAGTTTCTACTTGTATAAAGTTAAATTGCCATAATTCTGTGTCTACAGTCAGCATTCTTGTCATATCCACTGATTCAGTACGGAGCCCTGGTTAAATTAGATCAGGACTCTGTAGTGCTTTCTTGTCGATGTCATTGTCTCCATTTTGAACACTTGCATCTGTACACTGCATGCATTGGCACTGTAAAGGTTAATTAATGCCTCTAAAGTATGCTAAAAATGCTAAGTATTATTCAGCATGTATGTAGGGGCATTATAGATGTAGTGGTGTAAAGTAAAATCACTGCAAAGATACAAACACAGATAGATGCAATAAGGGTAATCTGTAGAGTGCCATCTTACAGATGCTGACCTCACTGAGAGAAAGATTAAATAAATTCTGAGAATTATTAGTGACTAGGTAAGTTCCAACTAACCATTCACAACTACCTTTAACAACCTACTGATTCCTCTGATCATCCAGGATATTATTGAAAGCTCTACTCTCACTTCAAAATATACATGTGACTTAAAACTTTGATAATGCAACAGAATGGCTGTATTTCAGTAACACTGAGAACACTTGTCAGTTTCCAAGACACAAATATTTGAGAGTATAAACTTATTTTGCAGAGGTACATGTCTTTCAGTCAAAATATATTGATAATCTCCAGATACGATGAATTTATATTTGGAAGTAAATACTTCGATTTAGAAAAAATAAAAAAAATCACAAATCTTCAAAAAACGTTTGGTGGAGGATATTGATAAGGCCTTCTACAAACATCTGGATGTAGTCTCGTGATTCTCAGCATTGGTTCTTATGAGGGACTTCAACCATCCTGAAATTTGTTAGATAAGCAGCAACATAAGGTCCAGACAGTTCCTGCAATTCGTTGATGATAAATTTCTGATACAGGTGGTAGGGGAGCTGATCAGGAGAGGTGTACTACTTGACCTTCTTTTTACTAACAAGGAAGGGCTGACTGGGGATAGGAAGGTTGGGGGCAGCTTGGGATGCAGCGATCATGAGATTGTGGAGTTCAAGATCTTGTGTGGAAGAAGCAAAGCTGTAAGTAGCTTTGTAACTAGCTGAGCTTCAGGAGAGCTGACTTTGACCTCTTTAAAGACTTACTTGGAGGTATCTCATGGGCTAGAGAGTTAGAAGGTAAGATGCCCATGAGAGCTGGCTGGTTCTTTAACACCACTTCTTCTGAGCCCAAGATCAGTGCATCCCTAAGAGTAAGATATCAGGGAAAGGTGGCAGGAGGCCTGCTTAGACGAACAAGAAACTCATGGGTAAACTAAAAGGAAAGAAGAAGATCCATGAAATGTGGGAAAAGGGCCTGTCCATCTGGTAAGAACATAGTAATGTTGTCAGGGCCTACAGGGATACAATGAGGAAAGTTAAGATCCTCTTGGAATCAAACCTTGAAAAGGAGGTAAAGGATAACAAGAAAGGTTTTCTTAATTATGTTAGCAGTAAAAGGAAGACTATGGAAAAGCGTGGGTCCTCTAATAAATAAATTAAACCTTGCAGAGGAGGTAAAGGATAACAAGAAATGGTTTTTTTAATTATGTCAGCAGTAAAAGAAAGACTACGGAAAAGTTTGGGTCCCCTAATAAATGAGGTGGGTGTGCTGGTAACAGGAGACACTGAGAAGGTGGAGATTCTGAATGCCTTTTTTACTTCAGTCTTTAATGCTAAGACTAGCCCTCAGGAATCCCTGATCCTGGAAGTAATAGAGAGAGTCTGGGGAAAGGAAGACTTGCCATTCATCGAGGAGGATCTGATCAGGGAGTATCAAGCCAAAATCAATGCACACAAGTCCGTGGGCCCCAATGGGATGCACTCACATGTGCTGAAAGAAATGGCAGACGTGATAGCTGAACCTCTCTCTATCATCTTTGAAAGGTATTGGCAAATGGGAGAGGCGTCTGAAGACTGGAAGACAGCCAATGCCACTTCAGTCTTCGAAAAGGGAAAGAAGGAGGATCCAGGAAACTATAGACCAGTCAGCCTCACCTCTGTCCCTGGAAAGGTGATGGAACAATTTGTTCTGGGTACTGTCTCCAGGAGTAGTCAGCATGGATTCACCAAAGAGAAATCATGCTTGATCAAATTGTTAGCCCTCTATGATGTCATCACTGGCTGGGTAGATGGCAAAAGAACAGTGGACATTGTGTACCTTGACTTCAGCAAGGCATTCAACACTGTCTCCCACAACATTCTTGTTATGAAACATAGATTGCGTGGGGTATATGAGTGGATGGTGAGGTGGATTCAGAACTGGCTGACTGGCAGTGCTCAAAGGGTTGTCATCAGCAGTGCAGTCTGGTTGGAGGCCTGTAACTTGCAGTGTTCCCCAGCAGTCAGTGCTGGGTCCAGTCTTGTTCAATATCCTCATCAAGTACTTGGATGAAGGAATAGAGTGCATCCTCAGCAAGTTTGCTGATGATACAAAACTAGGAAAAGTGACTGTCACACCAGAAAGCTGTGCCACAATTCAACAAGACCTGGACAAACTGGTGAGTGAGGGAGAAACCTGATGAGGTTTACCAAGAGCAAGTGTAGAGTCTAGCACATGGGGAGGAATAACCACATGCATCAGTACAGGTTAGGGGATGACCTGCTTGAGAGAAGCTCTGTGGAGAAGGACCTGGGGGTTCTGGTGTACCACAAATTGGCCATAAGCCAGCAGTGTGCCCTTGCGGCCAAGAAGTCCAATGGTATCCCGAGGTGTATTAAAAAGAACATGGCCAGCAGGTCAAGGAAGGTGATCCTTCCCCTCTTTTCTGCCCTGGTGAGACCAACTGTCTCCAGCTCTGGGTTCCCTAATTCAAAAAAGACAGAGATATCCTAGAAGGAGTCCAGCGGGGTGGGGGGGGGTGGGGGGGGGAGACACAAAGATGATGAAGGGCCTGGAGTATCTCCCATATGACAAAAGTCTGAGTAACCTGGGTCTACTTGGGGAAAAGTATACTGAGGGGGGATCTGATTACTGTTTATGAATACCTAAAGTGAGGTAGGAGGCAAATGGATGAGGCCAGGCTCTTCTCACTGGTGTGTAGGAATATGACAAGGAGCAATGGCCTAAAATTTGTACATAGCAAGTTCCATACAAACATGAGGATGAACTTTATAGTGAGGGTGACAGAGCACTGGAACCTATGACCTATTGTAGGGAATCTGCTTTAGCAGGGAGGTTGGACTCAATGATCTTTTGACACTCCTTCTAACCTCCTGCTTTCAACCCCAGTGTGCAAAATCTTCACTACAAAAGTTGCCAGGTATTTTTGATGGTTTGACTCCATTTTTATAACAGGTACAAAACAAGAGATACTCTGTGGAAACTGGTAATCAAATAGTTTTCAGAAACTTGTTTTGTTTCTTTTGCATTAGCTTTTTATTTAATGGAAATTAAGGGAACTAAATAATTTTTAATTCTAACTCAAATTTTAGCTATTAACTTTTGCTGAATAATGTTGATTTTTAATTAGAAATGTGTGAAGTTTCATTAGTGTTTTTCTAAGTATAAGGAAATGAGCAAAAGCAAGGGGGAGAGGAGAGGAAACATATTCATACTATATCCAGCAGTGGAGTTGTGTCAGACAGATAATGAGGTTTCCTGTTTTCTTCCAACTGAAAATGGTCTAGAAAAAAAATGAAAAAATATTCTTCATCATTCTGAGTTCTAGATGTTTAAGATGTTTAGATATTCACATGTTAGTAAGCAAATTTACAGTCTTAGGGATGCTGAGAAAACAGGGAAAAATAAAGTACCCTAGTAAATATTAACTGTATTTTTTTTCATATCACTAATCAAAATGAGATGGTATGCTTCTGTTACTTCACCTTTGATTACAACAGGATTGGAAGCAGTCAGTCACTACAAGCTTGGCAGCTGCAGGATCCAAATGTGTAGCCTCTGGAATGAATCTCTTTGGCAGTGGCAGCCAGCTATCAACTTCTTTTTTCTGTTCTACTCATCAGATTTGATTTGATTAGTGCTGTGTATTACATCAATGCTATCCATTTCCACACCATTTTCTTGTAATGATGAGGAATTGAGTAACTATGGCATGCTTTTGATGCAGAAGAAGAACAAACTATGCATAGAGACCCTGTTTCTCTTGTCTATGTTGATTTATCCTCTTTAACCTGAGTGGATTTAGCCTTAATTTATTTACACAGAACCAAGCAGAAAAAGTTCAAGATGCATGGTAATCCTACACCTGCAACACAGCAAATTCAGTTCTCTCCTCTGTTTTTTAAGTAGCACAGCATGCTCCTGTCAACTTTCAGGAAAACTAATGTGGATGGCAACTAAGACTGAGAAAGAGATTCTCATATATGCAGTCTGAAGCCATTTGCTAATGGACTGTAAATAAAAGTTAATTAAAACAATTCTGAAAAAGAAACAGTTGACTCAATCATTCTAGAAAATATGGTTGAGGTTGAAATAGAGAAAGCTTTGTAAAAACAGAGCATAGATCATACAAAGTGTATGTAAATTAGGCTAAAAATACATATTTGATATACCAGCTCCAGGGGAAAGAGCTTTTAAACTGATTCCTGTCCAGAACAGTGACTAAGAAGTAACATGGAGAGCAGAGCCTGAGAGAATTGAGCACCTTGCTTATTTGTGGCACTAGGCATTGGTAATCTAGCCATGGATAATCCAGAGCTGCCTGCACACATTTATTTTGTAGTCCTCTGTTCAGATTTATTCCATTTCTTGGATTGTGATCAGCTCGACCACATGCAGAACAAGAATGAATTGGTCCTAATTCTCCTGGGTTTTCTAATTAAAATTGAGCTTTAACTGAAATTTATTAGGGAAAGATACAATCTCACTAGTTATTTTCTGCTAATGGCAGAAGATGCTGTGAGTTTCTGGACACTTTAATAGCTGTTTTTATGACATATGCAATCTAATTAGCAGGACTGCTGTCTTCACTTGTAATTGGAGTACATACTAGCCATCTCTATCCCAAGTGCGTGACCCAAAGAAAAGACTGAAAGGGGAAAAATACACACAACGGTTTTGTTTATAAATATATACTACTAGGTTTCATAGAACCATAGAATCATCAAATGGTTTGGGTGGGAAAGGATCTTTAAATCATCTAGTTCGAACCCCCCTGCTATATGCAGGGATACCTCCCACTACACCAGGTTGCTCAAAGCCCCATCCAGCCTGTCCTTGAACGTCTCCAGGGAGGAGGCATCCACAGCCTCTCTGGGCAACCTGTTCCAGTGTCTCACCACCCTCACTGTAAAGAATTTCTTCCTAATATCTAGCCTAAATCTACCCTCTTTCAGTTTAAAGCCATTTCCCCTCATCCTGTCACTACACACCCTTATAAAAAGCCCCTCCCCAGCTTTCCTGCAGGCCCCTTTCAGATACTGGAAGGCCACTATAAGGTCCCCAAGAGCCTTCTCTTCTCTACACTGAAAAGCTCCAGCTCTCTCAGCCTGTCCTAGCAGAGGTGCTCCAGCCCTCTGATCTTCTTTGTGGCCCTCCTCTGGACCCACTCCAACAGCTTGATGTCTTTCTTGTGCTGGGTCCCCAGAATAGGACACAGTACTCCAGATGTATTCTGATGGCCAAAGTATTTTCTCCATGTACTTTTTTATTTAGCCTAAAGGAAGACCATTCTCCTTTCCCTTCTGTATATAGCAAGAGTGTCTCACAAATATGACTGACAGTGACTGTGGAGTTCCAAGTGCATGAGGATATACGTACACGGCAGAGCTAAAACATAAAAACAGCCCCAATTCTTTCTTTGCTTCTGACTTATGCTNGAGACACCATTAACCTTGGACATACAGACATGAACAGACATGAAATACCCCTCTGGTGTCTCACTGAGTTTATTGGGAAATTGTTCTTACAGTGCCTGGTAAATTTAGCAGCCTCTGTCCCCAGTTCCTGGCTTCCTTTTACATTATTTACTCAATGCAGTTTTCTGGAGCTAAGTTCACAGATCCCAGACCTGCAGAAGTTTTTGTCCATATCTTGATAAAAACTCTAAAACTGTAAAAACTGAGCAGTGAAACTGAGTAGAATACAAATTTTATTTGCTTATATAATGTTTCCATTTTGTCACCCTGGCCCCAGCTGAGCCCACCAAGAGGCTCATGCCCCATTCAGTGATGCATGCGAGTCCCCACCTGCTCCCAAACCCTTGTCCTGCGAGGCTCCCTGGGAAGGGCTGGCCTGGAGCCTTTCTCCTACCTGATGGCATTTTTTGAAGAAGCTGAACCAACAACACAGGGTAGTCCAGGCCATCAGGAACGTGAGGAGGCAAGGGCCAAAGCACAGCCAGTCATGCAGTGCCAGTCTCATGGCATTCAGCATTGCTGGGACCAGAGCCAAGCACGTTCTTACACCACCCTCTGGAGATGCACATCAGGCATCTGCTGCTATCACTCAGGGAGCTGTGAAGTCACTGTCAGCTGTATGACATCCTCAGGCACACCAGAGACCCCAGGAAGAAGGGCACAGACCAAGGAACAGAGAATACCACCCAGCTAGGCCAGTGGTTGTGACTTCTTCAGGGTGACCCTGGGCAAGAGGTTTGGGTAGCCCAGGGCCTTCTGGCCAGAAAAAGCCATTCTGAGCTGTCAGGAGAGAACGCTAAGATTAAGAAAACAGCATGCTTTAGTGTGCTGAAGGCTTCTGAACAAGTAGTAAAAACACTTTTTTGAACTGAAGCTCCTGTCTTCCACAGTGTTTCTAATACTTTCAAGTTCCCTCAACAAAACTACTTTAGACATTTATAATTCTGCTCTTCCTAAGAGCTGGAAGGTTCTGGTGAATTTATGAGAGATTGTTTCACTAGATGATCTCTGACTGTCACTGTGAAGGCACTGAAATGCAGCGCAGTGACTCACCCAGGATGAGTGCTTCTGGGGCCCAGCTCTGCCATGCTGCAGCCTCGAGTAGCCCTGTAACCCCTGCAATATGTCAAGCATGGTGGACACAGAGATAAGCAGCCAGATGCCAGGGTCCAGCAGAAATTTGCTGTCACTCACTGTCCAGAGGTCAGCACAGACTCACTGGAAGATGTGGCATGAGGATGCTTGACTTATGGCGGGACTCCAAAAAATGCCATCAGGTAGGAGAAAGGCTCCAGTGATTAGAGCACAGGCCTGTGTATGGGGACAACCATGTAAAGCCCCAAGGCCACAGACTGCATGATTTGATGATCCTGAAAGCCTTTACCAACCTATGATTCTGTGATTCTACGACATTTCACCAAGAACTGCAGTGATATGAGTAGAAGCAGTGGTTTCCAATTGAAAGAGGCTAGAGTTAGATTAGATAGTAGAAAAAAATCTGTTACCACAACAGTGGTGAGGAACAGCTTGTTTAAAGAGGCTGTCCCATTTTCAGGAGTACTCAAAGCTAGAATGGATACGGCATTGGGCAACCTGATCTACAAGAACTGCTCTGAAAGCAATGCCTCCTGTTTTATTATTTTAGCTCACAACGTCAGAGGCAGATGTTGGTGATAGGGCAGTAGAGGTTGAACCTTCCTGCCAACATTCTGTTACATTTCATTGCCATGAGACAGTTGGGAGCAGAGGAGCAATCTGACAAAATGGAGTCTGACACTGAAGCACATATGAAGCAAAGGTATAATTGAAATCCTCTGTCAATGAGTGCCATTTATTCCAGAATTGGAATTGACATCCATCAACACTTACGTAAATAAGTGACATTACTTTCAGAGCAACCTATTCAGTATAAGGTATCCTTGTTGATGACAGAGACATTGAACTGCATGATCTTTAATGGTTCCTACCCAAAACATTTTATTCTTCTATGATTCTATGATTTATTACACAAATTCCACCACTGCCCCATGATGAGAGGAAGAGCAAAACTTAGAGAACGGATAAACCTACGGGCTTACTTCACAAGTAGCTTCTGTGTTTTGAAGGACAAAATTTTACTACTCAAGTTTTTTAATGAATTTTTGACCTCTTTTCAACATACCTGTCTAGCTGAGTGTTTAAGTCTCTTCTCCGACATGCAGAGCACCTTCACCCCTGGTGCCCACAGAGCTGTTTCTCACATTTGAGTTCCCCACTCCTCACTCTCTCAGAAGCATTTTTCCTTTTCTCACGTTTTCACAGAAGCGCCACCAGCTACGTTGATGGGCTCAGCTGTCATCTGTGCAGGTGCTGGGGTGAAGCTGTTTGGGACTGGCAGGAATTGGCTGGGACCATCTGGAGTGTTTGGCACAAGAACTATCCCAGCCCAATCAAAACTCTTAATGTACTGTATGAAATATTCTAAGTGTAGAACACATGTATTTCATGGCTGGGTAAGGCAGTGTGGCTTATTCCTGCCTCAGCAAAGGTAAGCCCATCAGTGAGATTGTTTCTCCTTAGGGACAAGGGTGCATATGGTGAGTAATATGGCAGGAGAGAGCAGCCCAGTGTGGACCTCAAGGTGATTTGATGTTGGGTAAGGATAGCTGATAACTTGAATTGTGTGATGGTAATTGAATGTCATCATTTCTATGATTGCTATATGCTTTAACAGTATTACAGCAAGTATCACCTAGACTTAAAAAAAATCACAGAATCACAGAACTGTGGGGGTTGGAAGAGACCTCTAGAGATCATCTAGTCCAACCCCCCTGCCAAAGCAAGCTCTCTAGACCTGGTTGCACAGGTACGCATCCAAGTGGGTCTTGAACATCTCCAGAGAAGGAAACTCAACAACCTCCCTGGGCAGGCTGTTCCAGCACTCCGTCACTCTTACTGTGAAGAATTTGTGCAGAAATTCCTATGCTCCATAATGAATGAATTCTGGTGAAGCCAAAACTGATTTCAGCATGCAACAATCCAACAATGTGCATCAAACCCCCTGCCCTGAAGTACTGTTATGACAGATGGAACCCAAAGTCATGGACTAAATGAACTTCATGGGCAATTTAGAGGGATGGCCCATAGACTACAGGAATGGTATCTGTGTGTATGAATCAAAAGGCATAACAGTTGATGGTAATTCATTGGGATGTACGGGAAGTGTGGGGACCTGATCATGATGTAAATGATATAAAATAAGAGGTAGATACTGTCCTGATTTCAGCTGGGACTGTGTTCATTTTCTTCATAGTGGCTTGTATCTTGCTATATTTTGGCTTTTGGAGAAAAACTCTGTTAATGCATCAGTGTTTTAGTTGTTGCTGAGCAGCGCTACACAGAGCCAAGGATGGCTCAGCTTCTCATACCGTCCTGCCAGCAAGGGGGCAAGGAGGGGACAGAATAAGGACAGCTGACCTAAACTGGCCAAAGAGGTATTACATACTATATGACATCATTAAAAACTATAAAACTGGGGAGAGTTGGCCAAGGAGAGGCAGCTGCTACTCAGGGATTTGCTGGCCATTGGTCAGTGAGTGGTGAGCAATTGTAATGTGCATTACTTGTTTTGTAAATATATGTCTATATATGTATTATTATTACTATTATTCTTCCTTCAGTCTTAGTAAATAACTTTTATTTCAAATATTCAATGAGAGAAGCATAGTGACAATTTTAGAGAAAATCTGGTGATGGGACTTCTGAAATGCACAGTTTGATCTGGACATGGCTGAAAAATACCAAGAAGATTAGGTCAGACCTGTAAGTTTCAGTTCTTCTAAAAGTATGCAATAAGCGATCAATGCTGTCCTGTTTGGTTTTTTTTTCTGCCTAATAAAGTTGTTGAGTTATGTGTGATGAGGACACAGAAACTTCCTGAAAGAGTACTGGTATTTCTGATAATTTAACCTTAATTTAAGAAAATGTATATTTTTAAATGCATATGGTTGTAATCATCTAGCAAAATGGTTTCAATCTAGAAACAACTGGCAGAGAAAGGAGGAAAAAACTGAGAAGAGTGCAGGCTCCAAGAACATTCCCAAAGGACAATGTTTTCAACAATAGGAAGATTAACATGGGAGAATGAAAGACTGACACTCGAGTCACAGCCTTTTCAAGCTCTGTTATCAGTTGTTCTAGGATCTAGATTCTTTTTAGTAGTAATTTTATTTATAAGCATGAAGTTGACTGACACCTTTAAATGAAGAATAGGTATGTCAGATTCTTGGCAAACAGACAGAGCTACAGCTTCGGTAGGGTCAAGAAGGGAGGGAGGAACACAGCCCTAAAAAGACCTCAGTACTGCAAAAATTCCAATTGCAACCCTAGGTATTTCCCTAGGTATTTTTATTATATCTCTATAGTTTCTTTCTTGAATCATGGAATCACAGAATTGCAAGTGTTGGAAGGGATGTCTGGAGATCATCTAGTCCAACCCCACTCCTAAAGCAGGTTTCCTGCAGAAGGTCATACAAGTAGGCCTTGAATATATCCATAGTAATTTTTAAAAGCTATGCATATGCAGTGTTGTATAAACTGGCCAGGTTGGTCAATGTGTTTTGCTCGGAAGAGTTTGTATGCTCTATTTTCTCTGTCACAGAATGTGGTAATTGCCATCCTTCACATCTTTTTCTTTATTCTTTTAATAACAAAATAGCTTTATTTCCTTCTTTTTTTCTTCCCTGCCTCCCCCTTTCTTTTTTTGTGATCGTTTTGCTGTTAATTCACTTTCACAAATAAAAGTAATCGAAAAAGACACAGTATGCTTACCCAAGTATTTGTGGACTGCACTGTCTGACATTATTTACAACGTTTTTCATTATAAGAAGACTCCAGTTCTGTTTCACTGTAGTATACAAACAGGGACAGACCAGTAGGTGTTGGGTAGTCTCTCTACTGTTTTTCCAAACACAGTTTAGCTTGAGACGTAACTCACGCAGACAGCAAATACCAAAAACAGAGATACAGAAAGAACTCAATCTCAGCACAGATAAGCCTAAAATAATAATATAATAAAACAACAAGCAACATTTTGCAGATGTCTAACACAGAATAGTTTACACTGGCGTGAACCTTGGTCTGGTGAAGAAATTATATTTGGCACTGTACAGAAGGCAAAACTCAATAACAATGGCTGAACTGTAGCCTATGTGCTTTACCCATTTGTCTAGTGCTTTACTTCAGACAAAGAATTTAAAACAGAGACAATGTGGAAAAAATAAATGAATGTATTTAAATTTACTTGTAGGTCACCCTGAAAGTAGTGCTCCCTATATAATTCCAAGGAAACTACAACATATACAGAGAACACGACACTATTTGGTAAATTCTCAGCTGCAGAACACTATCCATCAACATACTAATCATCATTAGCTATACATTTTTGCCAGTGATGAACAAGAGCCTGCATGTGGTGCTCATAAAAATCTTAACCAGCAGAGGTGACCCACTACTTCTGTCACCACTCCTGAAATACACAACTCACCGCCTCACCGTGCTTGCATCCACTGTTTGGTCTCCATAAACATTCAGCAAGCATCAGTGAATGCCACTGGGTGAAATATATTCCACATGGAGGAATTCAATTCCACACCTTCGCTTTATACACACTTCCATGTCAGACACCATTTTGTGAGAGTGCATCTCTGCTGCCATCTGTCACACAGCAACTAAATGTAATAGGATATTGATGGGAAGGTCCAACCTCTACTGCTATATCACTAACATCCACCTCTGACATCATCGGCAAAAATAACAAAATAGGAGGCATTACTTTTGGATCAGCCCTCATATATTCTTTTGTTAAACACTGGTCTTCTGTCATACATGTGCATGTAGGCTATCAATACTGCTGTGTTCATGGTTAAGACCATCAGAATAGAAGTATGATGGAATCGGACTCAATCTTTCTCAAACATCACCTAAGGTAACTACTTCAGTAAAGGAAGAGCTACCCATGCATCTCAAATAATTCTCTCTAGACAGACAATCTTTTTGAATACTTTGATCAAAAGACTGCAGAAAACAGAAATAATGTAAGTATCCTCCCAAGTATTATGTGCATGGGTGTTTTTAAATTAAGTAATAGTTTAACAGGAAGGATTTAAATATCCCAAAAGGTGTCTTTGGATCACAAGTTAAACTTCTGTCCACATTACAACTGTAGAAATCATGTCCTTCTACTAGACTCTAGAATCTGTGTTGGGTCAATTCGAGATGCATGCTCTTCATCTTATAATGTATGTCATAATTTCAAGCTCAGCAGGAACAAATGAGCATTTCATAAAGATTTGAATGAATAAAAAAAATAAATGAGATGAATGCAAGGGGAGTTTGAAAACCAGCTTCATCTAGCAAACTTTGTTCACTCCCCTATCTCTATTCCCTGTTATCTACACTTTTTTTAAAAAGTAATTTTACCCATCTGTTCTCTCTCCGTTAATGTTTTGGATGAAAGAAGCAGTCAAACCTTGGCTTCCAAATTAATAAAGCGTGACCTGGTTGTTTAAGGTATGGTTCTGTGACCAAATTTGTGAACAAATAAAAAGCAAATTCTTTGTGCATAACTTACCAGATGGAAATGGTAAAAGCCCTGGGGCCTTTTTCACTTTTCATCCTGTGCTCTTGCAGATGGCAGGCTTGCCATTCCTTCCTTTCAAGTGCTTTCCTATGGGATGCAGAGGAGAAGTCAGTATTCTGTACTCCAGTCCAGAAATGAGTGGTTCCCATAGGATTCCCTGATAGCACAAGTAGTCTTTCCCTTTTCTCCTACACATCTAGATGTACTTGTAAATATACCTAAAAGGGAAGAAATTTCAGTTGTTATACTTCCCAACTGTAAAAATACAGTTTTGAAGAGACAAATTACCACGTGTCCTTGCACGATTTTTTAAAACACTCAAAAACAGAGTTGGTGAGCTCTTCTCACGAGTCAGAGAGAGATCTGCCAAATGGTCTTTGCAGTCAGTGCTGCTGTCCTCTGATTCGGTGCAGACTCAGAGAAGAGAAAGTTCTGAGTAAAGGGCATGGGTTATCCCAAGGTAAACTGAGTATTCAACCAAATCAACCCAAATAACTTCAGTCACAGTCTTGCATCACAAGAATTCAACAGGGTTCCATTCCTGTGTGCCACTGTCACAGGTGCTTACGGCAGTGGCAGCAGCAGCTTGAGGATGGTCCCCCAAAGCTCTTCCCATGGATACCCATGGGGAATACATCTCTGATCATTTTCCCTGGAGTCAGAGGACAGCCAGGGCTGGGGGGGTTGGTGGCAAAGATCAACAGCAGGCAGACGCTGCTCCCACCCAGCTGCTGCCTGCCTCCTCATCCCATCCCTTGGCACAAGAAAAGGCTTCCAATACAATTGACAGCAAGAATCCCACAAATCCACTGGGAGGAGATCCAAACAAAAAACAGATTTCCTGTGCTTAAAACTGCCTAAGCAGGAGGTACAGAGGGGTCTGTGAAAACAGTTCGTAATGAGGGGTATGCTGAAATCAAATCCAAATGGATTATTCTGCTTCAACCACAACGAAGTGGATATTTGTGTGTTTTTCTTTTTCTCTTTCTCTTTTTTTTTTTTCTTATTTGCTCAGGTAGCTGGTGACATGTCAAAACCAGGAGAGGATAGAAATCTTTTTTATAGATCATGAGAATTTAAATTATAAGAATTAATGTTGTTAAAAACCCAAAGCTTTCACCGACACATAACCATCACTGCTATCCATCTCTAAATAGTTTTAATCTGTGTAAAACAATACTTAAATCAGTATGACATCTACAGTATATCTCAGAATCACAGAATAGCAGGGGTTGGATGGGACCTTAAGAGACCATCAAGTCCAAACCCAATGCTAAAGTAGATACCCTACAATACGTCACACAGGTAGGCATCCAGATGGGTCTTGGATATCTCCATAGAAGGAAGCTCCACAACCTCTCTGGGCAACCTGTTCCAGTGCTCTGTCACCATTACTGTAAAGAAGTTCTTCCACATTTTAGTACAGAACTTCCTATGTTCTGCATGTTAAGTGTTTTGTTATTAATATCAAGACTTTACTAAGTATATTGACAACACAACTGTAAGAGTGCCACTTAAGAGTTTCTTCTCCCATCAGTGAAACACAAACCCACTTTGAATTAAACTAATAACTTTTCTTACTTTCCTTTAGCACAAATGTGCTACACAAAAAAATAAAGTAATAAATAAATAAGCAAATAAACCCAACTTCTTTATTTTGTGGACTACTAAGGTAAGAAACTCAGCCAGTATTTTGATCCTTATATTTTACAACATCTATCACGTGTGTTTTCTTCCCAAAAGACAACTCATTCCAAAAGAAAATATCTAACAACCCTCCTCCCTTCTCAATTTTTTTTATTATGTAAGAGCTTCTTATTATTCAATTTTTATTGCTACTTTGTGTAAAAGCTCATTAAAATATTATGAGGCTCACAGCATAATTGCTTGGTAGCACTAGCCAACAAATAACATCTGCAGCAAGATATGTGTGTATTTATTTATTAATATGGCCCATGATATCAAAGGCAGTTGGTGGTATGGCACCCCAATATTCTGTTACAGCTGTGCAGCAGATGGCAGCAGAGAGGCACTCTGACAAAATGGCATCTGACGTGGAAGTGTGTATGAAGCAAAGGTGTGGAACTGAATTCCTCCATGTGGAATAAATTTCACCCAGTGGCATTCACTGTTTTCCAGTCTGCTCACTAGTTTTGTTTCCCTTCTCTGGACACTCTCCATGGCCTCAGTGTGGGAAGTCTAAAACTGGAAGCTACTTCTAGCTTAGTTATATTAGGTCATCCACATTTAACCAGGAGAGTTGGAGGGCAAACATGGTTTGGCAGTGACAGCCTTTGGCTGAACATTTTCACAACAGTTAGTGTGAAGTGCAAATACATCTTGTAAGGTGTGTATCACAGTCCTTTTGATTGTGACAGACTTGCCAAGCAGGACCAATGTTTGCATTTGGATAAACAACTGAAAAGCATTTTAGCATTTTAGGAAAGAGAAAATCCTGCTTTCTCTGAAGTTATATTTTCTAGAATTTTCTCTGCCTCAAAGAGAGAGAGTTTGAGATTCATTCAAAGCACCGGTGTCCAGGTATTCCTGTTATACAGTTTCTCTTCTGTAGCCTTTTAGAATGACTGTATTAACCACTTTTCTAGTCCATTATAAATTTAAGATTAAAATTACTTTCTTGTTGCCATTTGTAAATCTATTGTACATATCTTAAAACCCCTTACACACATATATATTCTGTTACTCTAAACACCAGGGTGTTCATACTATCATTTTAAAACAACATATATTTGAGTCATGTTTATTGTTACCTGAAGTCATGCCGAAATAATTTATCTTGCTTGATTTCAGAGTGCCAGTTTTGTATAAAACCATGTCAAGGTGAAGGGCAAGAGTAGTAATTATGTGTCACGGCATTATCTGAGTCTGTGACAAGGGGTGGAGCACAGGCCTGGGAAAAAAAAGGAGAGACAAAGGAGTGAAGAAAGAAAAAAAAAAAAAAGAAAAGCCATGCGCTCCAGGAGGGGGGGAAGGGCAGAGAGCTAGTAGATGGTTTTAACAAAAGGAGCACACCAGCAACGATCTGAGGAGGAACGGTAATTTACTAAATTTAGCCAAATCAAACAAAATGAGAGAGACAAGAGTACCCAAAGTGCGAGTCAACCACAATAGTGCAAGGGAAGCACGTGCCCTTCTCCACCGCGAGCTGAGACGAGCCCAGACGGAGGGAGACGCCGGGGTTCCGTTCGGAGCTCCGCCTATCTTTCTCTCCGCGCCAAGTCCTCCGGGAATGCCACCCCTCCTCTCCCATCCGAATACTCAAAATGCCCACAAAAGGCAGTAAAGGGAACCAGAATATTAACTCTTTAATTCCCACTGGTTCAGATGATGTTCTGATCTGGAATACTGACAACAAAAAGCCACCAAACCACAATAATGTGGAAACAGACTTAGTTGATCAGAAAAAAAGGATGATATGATGAGTGGCCAAAGAAAGGTAACAAAAACCAGAAGCACCTGAAAAGGAGGAATAGCTCTGTTTTGTTCAGTTTGAAAACTTGAGAGGAAGCTGAGATACAAAGATAATCATTCAGTATACAAACAGTTTTTCAAAAGAGGCTGTCATCAGTTTCTTTCTGTGGCTATCAGGGCATCAAATTTCTTACTTGGCAGAGTAAAAAATTTTAAAAAAGATTAACATGGAATATCAGGAAAAACTTCCTTAAATATGCAGAAGTGAAACAAAATTAAATTACACAGTCATGCAGTATGTATGGGATTTTTTAAGGATAAGTTGGATAGACATCTGTTGACAACAGCCTCGATATACATATTCTGTCTATGAAATGAGCTAGTTCTACAGATATTGTGGTGGTTTTATAACTCACCATTTCTACAGCTATTCAAAATCTGCTTTGGGTGTCTTTGACCATGCTTATGGTGTTGTCCAACACTGCAAGAACTGCTTGACTGAAAATGGATTAGTGAGAGCCTTCTGTAATTCTTCATCTTCAACCTCACAGACAGATTTGCATGTAAACTGGCGGAAAGGAACAAAAAACCAAATAAAAACAAACAATCATAGAGTTAGTTTTCTGGTTAGAAATTACAAAAGATACAAATTAAATATTGCATGTGGTTCCATTCTGAAGAAAGGTCAAGATCTGATTATTTATCTAGAGAAAACAAGAGGAAGGCAGATAAGAAAATAAAAAAAATNAAAAAAAAAGGAGTGCATATAACAATAAATTCCACATATTTTTTCTCTTGGTCTATCCTTCCATCTCTAGAGCTCTGTAACTTGCTCTGTTCTTTCTCACTATCTAAATGTGCCTATTAAAAAGCTACGCAGAACAGGATTGGCCTTGGTCACTGATGCCCAGAATTCATTTTGTAAGTTATCCCGTATTTTAGTTACCTTCCTTCATGGAAAACTTTACAAAAGTAGCACCACTGCCTCAGGGTACAGGAGATAGCAAACCAGTTTGCTTTTCCTCTCCCAATAGCGTTAGCAGTAAGCATCAGCTCTGTCTCTGGAAAGAGCTGAATAGTCATGTTTTAACTAGAGGTTCTGAAGGCAAACCTTCCAAATGATGACATTAATTTGCTGGAACATTAGAATCAATTTCTCTTTATGCCAAACAGGTGAATGAGTAATCTGGGTTAATGAAAGGCAGATCCTGCTTGACCAATCTGATCTCCTTCTATGACCTGGTGATCAGCCTGGTAGGGATGAGAAAAAGAGTGTTGATATTGTCTACCTGGGCAGATATACACTTTGCTGGGTAAAAAACTGGCTGGGGGGCTGGTCCCTCAGTATGGTGGTGAGTGGAGTTAAAGCCAGCTGGTGACAGGTCACAAGTGGTATTCCCCAGGGAACTAGGGCCTGTCCTGTTTAATATCATTATGAGCTGGGTGAGGGGATTGAGTGCACCCTCAATAAATTTGCAGATGACACCAGGTTTGCAGGAAGTGTTGCTGTTCCAGAAGGTAGGAAGGCCCTACAGAGGGATCTGGACAGGATGGATTGATGGGCTGAGGCCAGTGGGATGAAGTTCAACAAGACCAAATGCTGGGTCCTGCACTTTGGCCACAACAACTCCAGGCAATTCTACAGGCCTGGGGCAGAGAGGCTGGAATACAACACAGAGGAAAAGAACATGGTGATGTCAGTTGAAGCTCAGCTAAACATGAGCTGTAAGTGTGCCCAGGCAGCCAAGAAGGCCAATGGCACCCTGTCTTGTAACAGAAATAGTGTAACCAGCAGGAACGGGGAAATGATTGTTCCCCTATGCTCAGCTCTGGTGAGGCCACACCTCGAGTACTGTGTTCAGTTTTGGGCCCCCTCACTACGAGAAAGACATTGAGGCCATGGAGAGAGTGTCCTGAGAAGGAAAACAAAACTAGTGAGCAGACTGGAACACAAACCTTATGAGGAGTGGCCGAGGGAGTACAGACTGTTTAGTCTAGAGAAGAAGAGGGTCAGGGAAATTTTGTTGTCCTGTAGAAATACCTGAAAGAGGCTGTGGCAAAGTGGGGGTCAGCTTCTTTTCCTGTGTAACTAGTGATAGGACAAGAGGGAATGGTCTCAAGTTGAGTGAGGGGAGGTTCAGTTTGGATATTAGAAAAAACATCTTCTCCAAAAGAGTGGGCAGGCACTGGAATAGGCTGTCCAGGGGATTGAGTCACCATCCCTGGAGGTGTTCAAGAATCATGTAGATGTGATACCAAGGAACATGGGTTAGTGGACAACACTGGTGGCAGGTGGAGGGGTGGACAAGATGATCTTAGAGATCTTTTCCAACTTTAATGATTCCATGCTTCTATGAATAAGCAAGGAACTTTACAATGAAATTACAATGTACTCCAAAATGTGGATTGTATCCTTTAACACTTATCTTTCAAATATTTCCAATCACTTGAAATGCTCAAGGTATATTTCACTACTGAGTTTCCCAGCCGCAGACTGACTCAGAACTCAGGTTTTCAGTTCACCCCATTTTTGGTCAAGAACCACAAAGCAAGCACTCCATCTCCCAATGCTGTATCCAAACTGGTCTCTTCTCCCCCTCCTTCCCCTCCTACTCCCACACACACCTGGCTCTATGCTGGCTTGACCTGATAGAGCAGCTATGTTCACAAAAATCTTTAGTGACTGTTTCTAATCTGATGATATACTTAAATATCATGGTACTTTTTTCCAGATAAACAGATCGAAGCATGGATAAATTGAGTGTTTTTCCATTAAATACTTCAGCTGCCTGTTGTCAATTGCAGTTACAGAAGAAGGATGATCTTGTACTTCCTCCCTTGCATTACCAACTGAAAATCTCCCCCGTTCTAAACATTAGGTGATTTGTGGTAAACCTGAAAGTCAGACTGTAGAGAAAGCAGTTACACAAGCTCATGTTCCTTTGGCAAATTGTAGAGGAAGGTACATAACTAAAAGGTGGTAAAGAAGCATAGTTTAGATTTTCGCAGAGCACAAGATGAATTGGAAATGGTTATCCGCAAAGACTTTTTGCTTCAAAGTTGTTGCAGAATTATAATTTTCCCCTCCAGTGCTTGTTCTAGGGAAATAACAACATGAAGTCAAAGTGGTAATAATAATTAAAAAACAGTTGGCTAGACTTTCTCATAGTCTATTTAAAAAAAGAAAAAACAAAAACCAAAAAACAATGCACATGCGCCATCAATTTCATCCCAGTGGCATTGCTTAGCATACTTAATACTGGGATTTTGAGCTTTTTGTAAATAGGTTGACAGCTCAGCACAGTCAGGGGTATTTTTATTACCAGTTTAACTGGACTTAAATTAGTGGGTATTTAAGTGACACTAAAGCAGTTTAGGGTCCAAACCACAGAAGTGTTTGTTCCAGAATATCCTAGTATCAATGAAATGTCCCATTTTAGGCTTTTGTTGAACTCACTGCTCTGTAGCAGACAATCATTTTGTTTTGCTGGTGAATGCTACCAAAACAATGTTGACTGACCTCAGATCACATACATTGCCTCTCTCAGAACAATCCTAGTTCACTCTGAGAGCAGAGTCTCAATTAGGCAGTTTCTGAACACCTTCATGAGGGCTGTGGATGCATGGTCCAACTGGAAAACAGGCTGTGAGATTCATTATTCTCATTTAATGAAAAGGTTAATCCATGTCTTTCAGCACACAAAATATACCTACTAAGTTATTAAGGTTATTATTTATTTTGTTGTTGTTGCTTCAAATAGATGATTAGCAGATGGAAATGAAGCCTCTAAATTTAGTGCCCTCCTTAAAAGACCTCTCTAAACTTATCTGCTAGAAAATGCATAATTTCTTTGTTGTTTTTTTTTCCCCAACATAAGGGATGAATTATTCACAAGACTTGATTTCATATGCCTCTTGTGTTCACTGATGAGGCAGCAGGCTGCAGCACCAGGATAGATGGGCATTTTGCTTGCAGAACTGCATGATGTGCCTGCCAGGGGCTCACATGCATTCAGGGTAGCAGGGTAAGCACCGGGAGTTAACAGTGGCATCAGCTGTAGAGGCATCTGTGCTAGGAGAAATATGCTACAAGGTCTTTGTTTTTCTCCTTCCCTTTTCCCTTTCCTTCCCTTTTTATTTTCCCATTCCCTTTTCCCCTTCCTTCCCTTCCAGTAAAGAGGGATCGAGAAAGGGCAGGGGATTCGGGGGATAAAAGACAGATGCATGTTCCACAGTTTACATTGCTGCTCTTTTCCTTCCCTTCCTCCCTCCCCACGTCTGCAAACACAATTCAGCCTCCAAACTGCTAATGAGTCATTTCATTCTGGTAGTTTATATATAAGAAGTTTCTATTGGTGGATTTCAGAAGTGATTTATCCTTCAGTTATTCCTTTATTTACTTACCTGAGAGTAAGTATGGATTGACTGATGTGTCAGCATCCCTCAGGCAGCAGAGGCCCTGTTTCTGCTTTTTTCAAATGGAGGCAATTGCTAACAGACAGGAGTTTCACAAACACACTAAGTCAGACTTTCCTTATTGTTCTTTGTTTATAGTAAGTTCCTGTTGGCCCACTAGCAGTACCTGTCACTGCCTATTTGTTGAAACAGAATCCCACACCAGGCTACTGAGAGCTGTGGTGGAAACTGGGTGAAAAAATACTGCAAAAAGCTGTGGAACACAATGTTTTTCACTGGTTTGGATGCTTACAGCAGGCAGCTCTCTCAGGCAGCACTTTCCTAAAAGTAGCAGGACTGTTCCATAACAATGGGAATTATTACAATCCCATCTGGTATTGCTTATTTGCAGATGAGAAATGTGTAGGCACAGTGGACTGCACTATGACTTACTGGAATGGTGACTTCACGCTGTCTGCAGCTTTGTGCAATTACCTAGCTCGTTCTCATTTTGAACTGCTTATTCAACACTGAAACAGAGGCAGCAATCACTAAGGATAAGGGGAGTCAAGAAGATATAAGCAAGTGCTCACAGTTTATCACACTCCTCCACCCTTCTCACCCTCAGCACCCACAGCTTACTATACATCTTCTAGTTAACATATTTCTTCTTCTGTCACCTTGTAGTGGATCACAATACGTTTTGAAGGGGAAGTGCAATATAAATCCTATACAGAACTGCAATTGAGAACATGCTGAAGTTACAGATTGAGCTGGCCTCATTTCCACCTTAGTTCTACAGCTGACTGAACACCTCTAGAAGTCTGTCTCCTCACGACAAGATGCACGAAAGCTGTGAAAGGGATGAAGGTGAAAATCAGAGCAGAGCAACAGCAGCATGGATCTTGGATCAAAGTCTCCTGCTTTCCCATAAACTTTGATTTTTTTTTAAATTTTAAATTGTTCTGCAAATGAAACAAAGGAAGTCTCACATTCCTCCTCAAAATAGGTCACAGATAACTTCATAAAGTACATGAGGGATGTCCTGAAAGTAATACCTCCTATTTTATGATGTTGGCCCACGATGTCAGGGTCAGATGTTGGTGGTATGGCAGTAGAAGTTGAACCTTCTCGCCAATATTCCATTACATGTTGTTGCTGTGTGGCAGATGGCAGCAGAGGGACAGTCTGACAAAATGACATGTGACATGGAGGTGCGTATGAAGCAATGGAGTGTCATTGACTTCCTCCATGCAGAAAAAATGGCACTCAGTGACATTCATCGATGCTTGCTGAATGTTTATGTGGAGACCAAACAGTGGATGTGAGCACAGTGAGGTAGTGGTGGTGCTTTTCAGTAGTGGTTACAGCAATATGAAAGACAAGCCGCATTCTGGACAGCCATGCAGATTTTTACAAGTGCGTCATGCAGACTGCTGTTCATTGTTGATGAAAATGCATGGTTTGTGGTGGTGACTGTGTTGAAAAATAATGTTTTGTAGCTGAGAATTCGTTCTATCAAATAACATTATTGTGCTTTTTGCATCTGTTGTAATTTCCATGGAAATAAATAGGAGACATTACTTTCAAAATGACCTATGTAACCATGATGCCAGCTTTCAACAGCAGAAAAAGATGCTATCAGACCAGGAAGAGATCTCAGACTTACATTAGGACTGTTTGACGGTGATTCCCTTGATTCGACATAATACAACAACAAAAGCAGCACAGCTGATGGCGTACACCATAGTGCATGTTATTTGATTCAGTTCAGACTCTAACCACCTGGTCCCCAGCAAATCTCAGAGAGCATTTGAGTGCTCACAAATCAACAACCGCTGCTTCTCATCAAAGTGTCTTTGTAGTTGTTTTGGCACCTTGCTTTACAGATAGGTATCATATTGTTCGTATGGGACTTACGATATATGGAATATACTAATGATTAGGCAATGTTTCCATGGAAGTATCTACGCTAATAAATGTTTTCATATAAATACTTATAATATCATTATAAAGCTGCTCAAATATATGCATTTGAAACAACAGCAACAACAACAAAAAACACAACCTGCTGAATAACTGTTCTTTGGCATCTCAGCTTTCATCAAGAATATTAAAAACTTGTCTTATGACTGGAAGGATAATTATTAAAATGTGAGTAGAGCAAGAGCCAGATTCTGCAGCTGCCCTTACACTTAGCTTTTAGGCCATTTCAACTACTTCCATCACTGTCATTATCGTACTAAATCAGAACACTACTGATGGCACTTTAATAGTTGATACTACTTAGACTCTTAATGATACTTTAATAGAGCTACTACTAAGCACGTGGTTAGCTATGCTACTGGTATTAAGAAGAGGTATTTCTTGGCTAACATGAAATCCCGTTTTCTGAAAAAACTGTTTTCTTCTAAGGTCCAGCTTCAAAGCGCATCATAAAAAAATGATCAACATTTTGAACTGAATCACTGGTAATTAATTCCTTTGTCAGTACCTAGAAACCCAATTCCAAAGCCCTCCTGAAGATGAGGAGCTCTGCAGTTGCCCAAAGGCTTTATCTACCACACAAGTACATAAGGGGTATATGCTTTTTCTCCCTCTCCAGTCTCACCAACACATAGAAATAAGGAAATAGAAATGAGAACCAAATAAGCATTAACAGTAACTATTTCCCTGACAGTATAATACCTTACAGAAAAGGCTCAGAGGACGAGATAGCGGCAGAATAGATGTTCTCAGTTATGGTATCACAGGGCTCTTGCCAAATAAGATGGATCTACTATACAAATACAACGCAAAAGGCTTCGGAGTATGCCCAGAGTCATGTAGAAATGTTCTCAAGTTTCAATGATGTACAGCTAAAAAGCAGCAGATAGTTAATAAAACTTTTTCCTTCCAAATACTCTGCCTATTTTAATAAGCATGACTTTCTCCCAGAAACGATTTCAAAACAAAAATGTATGTATCCTTGAAGGAAAATGAAATTATGAGGTAACAGTTGATATGTAAGAAATAATCGTGTTTGGAACTTTACAGGTAAGGTTTGCCTTTTGGCAAATGAGATGAAGTAAATTAAATGACTGTAAATATTCCATTTGAAGGTTTCAAGTGTCTGGAAATGCCATGTGATATTATTTCTACTCCTGGAATATTTCAAAGAGTGATACTATAAATTTTTGAAAGATTACAAGATCCTGACATTGTAATAAATTATTTTTTAATTTTGATTGTGAATGATCCAGAACAAGAAAAGGGAAGTTCCTTATAAAGATAACAGAAATTTCTGAGTTTCAGAAAGTTTAAAAGTCAGTGTAGCAATCATTATATTTATTAGACAAACTGAAAAAGAAAGATAAGTTAATTTCTGATTCAAATGAAATAAAAGCAACAATGAAGTACTATATACATAATATAGAGTAGATGTGCATAACTTTTGTGATGAGATTAAAATATTTCTCCGTAATTTGAAAGTCAACAGGCACTTTAAGGGCTCGCTGTAAAATAGTTTCACTTGGTACTGGACAGATGAACAAAAAAGGCATTTTTAAGTTATTAAGATTTAGCTAATCTGCTGCTTTATCAGTACGCAGAAGGCAGTGCAAGGCAGTCTTGGTGACTGCAAAAGCATCCTGCTCCAGCTTGCAACTCTATAGCAAAAGACCATTAACTTGCAGCAGGACTGTATAGCTGATCACACAGTTGCTCATCCCTCTGGTCTGATCCTGGCTGTCTGCCACATCAAGGGCTACTGCCTCAGGAATATTTCCCAAGGCACTTACACCTTTCTTCTTGAGTGTTTATGGTAGATATATGAAGCAGTTTTCAGTAAGGCCCCAGTGAGATTTTCCTGCAGTAGAGAAGTCAGCTGTATTTGCATGTAGGTCAGCAAGCAGGGCCAAGGAAATCCATGCTCTGACTGAAAATAAATAAGTAAATAAAATAATAAAGAAAAAAAAGGCCTATTACTAACAGCATCAGCTTTTCTTTAAGTACAATAGCCACGTGAGTGATCTAGTTATATAAACTAACTGGAAAAATATCCAAATACTTCCTCCCCAGGTGCTAAGGGGACGAGATCCAAGCAGCACAGACTAAGCAGATAACATCTTAGATGTCATACTGACCAGTTTCATGCTGACCCAGAGGAAAACACTGTCAGAAATAATTTAAATAGCTAAAAGGGATGTCTACGTGTGTGCGCACGTGTGTTCGTGGCCGGGGAAATATAAGTCTGAAATATAAGCTTACTAGTAAGAGAATGGATATATTAATGCTGCTGTGGATGGGAATCATGGCCATGAAGTGGACAAGAGCTGAGCCTTTAGGCATGTCCAGTGTGAAACAGACATTTCCAGAAGGTAGAGAAGACCCAGCTGTGGTAATGATTCATGCCATTAATAAGTGCTGTTTCTTCTTTCCAGCCAGCCTGCCTCCTGAGTACTTATTAAACATTGCAATCACTGCTAAACCTGCTTATGGGGAATAGCTTTATCAAAGTGATGAAATTATCAGAGAAAAGATTCGGAAGCAGCAAAAGAGCACGGTGATGAATGACAACCAAAGACTGTTCCAATAGCTTACAAATCTGGCAAAGCAGTAGTGGGTCCTTCACTTATGAAGGTCAATTAAAAATTCTAGCTGTACTGTCAACATCATTTTCCATATAACAGTACCACACAATGTCCAAAGTAGTCCCTTAATACAAAATATCAATTTGATTTTCCTCAAGAGATTAGCGCTCTTTTTGCAATGCAAATATTTTCAAGTGTACTAAACACATTCTAGCACCTCAACATAGGCACTAAACTATTTGCATGCAAAATTACCCAAAGTAGGCAGACTGGCACAAGCTTATGCTTCTGCCATATGTGCTGAAGAATTTGAGCCAGGAAACCAGTAGTATCTGGATACTATTTACAATTTAAATTTGATTTTATGTTATTCTTCAAAATAGAAAATAAATAAAAAGCTTTCATTAAAATTAATGCCGCGTGTGATGCTAAGTCTAACCCAAAGTTATATGATTACACTTTTTCCCTGTTAAAAACACCCAGGAGTTGCAGAGAATTTACTTACTGCAACTGTGGCTATTTTTCATTTGGCTTCCATGGTGTCTTCATTTTTTAGCTAACTTTTTGTCCAAAATCTGTGCCCCCGTGTATTTCTCTTAGACGCTAGCATTTGTGTCATCTCAGGCTATCACCCACGTGCTGCAGGTTGCCACAGATTTCTACAGTATGACAGAGTAAAACCAGAACCTTGGTCTTCAGAGTTTTCTGTCTGAGGAGGGACCCTGGGCCCTACCACGGCCTTTGTTTGCACAGCAGTAAGTTCAGAGAAAAGCTGCAGATTTTGGATGAGCTGCTGTGGTTTTGTATTGACAAAACAGAAGAACAATTAGATCTGCTGTACTTATCACTGGAACACCAGTCATGTGAAAAACATAAACCTTGTGTTTGAAAAGTTCATAGAAACACCATTTTCCACATACAACAACCAGCTCCAAATAGGATGAGGGCAGGAGCGGGGAAAGGGGGGTTGACAGCCATTCCAGCTGTACTTGTGCTCTGACTAGACTGATGTCTGTAGCCTCAGTTGGCAAATATTTGACTGATAGCAATGGCTACCTCGTACACCACAATGGCCTGAAGGCAAAGCTATCATCTGCAAAGAAAATGGACTTGTGCAGCTGTGCCATGTCACCCAGCCACTAGGAGTATCAGGGCCGATTTGACCGAAGCTGTTTTTCTGCCCACGTGCAAGCTCAGGACATTTAAGTCTGAGATGTAACTTCTGTGGCTCCGAGTGCCATCCCCTCGAGGGACTGGGTGTTTAGTAACATTTCCTGTGCCTCGGTGCAAGCTGATATCTCTGTAAGTATCTCCAGGAAATATCTGTCCTTTATGTTGGAATAACTTTTAATGGGAAGAAGTGCCTTTAGCTCTTTTACACTCAGAGGAGTTCCAAGGAACTAAAACTGGTGAGGTCAAAACAAAACAAAATTTAGCCAGCGCTTCTTCAAAAGCAGTTTTAAATTCTGGAAGCAAAATAGTTTCCAGGCACATCTATCAGATTTTATTTTTTTTCTTCCCTAATTCATTTCCATGTTCTACCACCACTGAGCCTGACGGAGTGGTGAGCAGGCCTGCAGGGTGGGTAGGGAAGGGGAGATACCTACAACCTCCTTCATAGAATCATAGAATGGCCTGGGTTGAAAAGGACCGTAATGATCATCTAGTTTCAACCCATGCTGTGACATACATTCTCTGGCACCTTAGGTCTGCTCCAGAGAGCAAATAGACCATTGTTATTACTGTTATTACTGTTGTTGTTTTATAATTATTATTGCTTTTTAGTATAAGTCTAATCAAGTGTGTTTGATCTCATCACAAGCATGGCATCTAAGTATGCCCGTTTGTTTGTCCAGCTTGTGTTGGTACCACTTAAAAACTCTTATCCCCACGCCTCCACGCCACTGTAACTTTTAAATAGTTACAGTGTGTTTGCCACATTCCTGACCCAAGAAATAATTGTTTTCAGTCTGATACCGTGTTCCTAAAAATCGCCATGTGTGATTTGCTTTCAGTCTCAGAAATGCTGAACACATGCCTTGGTGCATGAACTCTGTTCTGAGAAGATTTCGCTATGAGAGCCAACATCTTTGCTGCAGCGACTTTCCAAAAACATCCCACAAAAGTACTCAAAATTTGCGGTTGTGTAGAAAGTTTGATGGAAATTCTCCACGTTACATGTCTACCCTTGCGTATTAATGCAAGTACATTTCAAACGGTGGTTTGATTTCAAACACTGAATTAATTAAGTGGCAGAGCGCTGCGCTGCCAGGCCCGGCACCGCATGGCGTGCCGACACCGCCCTCTAGCGGCCGCCTTGCGAAAGGCAGCGCCGTAGCGTGGGCGCGCCTGCAGCTCGCGATTCGCTCACTGCGTGCAAACGCTGCCAAGACAGTTGGCTCGGTGCGCTGCTGAACGCCCCAGGTGCGTGTTATTGAGCTCTTTGGTGGCTTGCTCCCTCTAAAAAAAAAGAAGTCAACTTGCAGGCGCATGCCAGGAAGTATGTACGTCCTCCCGCAGTGCTGAGATGGGAGTGCAAGATGACTTTTGCATGCATGAAGGGAGTGTGAGTTTTCTTGGAAGGCAGGAAGTCAGGAGCAGGGTCAGCCTGTGCCTGGCTTTGGAGCAATCTCATCCACACAGATATCTTCTTGCTGGGGGGGAGAGGGGATCTGTGGGGCACAGTTCCCCCATCCCAGCTACAGAGAAAACAGTGCCTGCTCTCTCCTTCAAAAAGTGCAGGGTTGTTGCAGGAGCCCAAAAAGAGCCTCCAGAAGGGCTCTCAGCTGTGACATTTCTGCCCCTCTTGAGTCTGAGATGAGGCTCAAATTAGTCTTCAAAGAGTATGACTCCAAGAGGAGAATCATACCCTTTTGTTTCTGTGTCTATGATTAAATTTTCCCTCTTTATCTAAACCCATCCAAACCTGTCAGCTGCATCACCCATCTCTGCTTGGAATTGCTATCCTCTGAGCACCTGAAATAACATATGACAGACCTATCCAGTCTCACTCATTTGAAGTGAGCTGTCTCCTCTTACTTTTGGCTTCATTTTCATGCAGCCGTAAAGATTCACAGAGTATATCAATGGAAAATGTAATATAACACTCAGAAGTTTTCAAATCTCACTCATTCAAATGAGTGTGACTTGACAAGTCTGATGTGATAAAATAATGCAAGGAGTTTTAAAGATTTCAGTTAAATCCACAATTAAATTAAACCTTTTTTTTCTTTCCCTATTTCTACTTTCTTTCTTTTTCTTTTCTTTCTTCCTTTTTTTCTTTTAATTTAAAAATGAATTCTAAAATGCTGCATCAAACTGATAGAAAACAGGGGGACTCTCGGAGCAAAGCCTGTCATTTCTCACGTCAATACAAGAATGCTTTGCAGTCCCCTTCAGTTATACTGGCACAGTTTTACAGGGGGAGGTGGAGAACAGAGGTTGAGGGAAGCAGTTGCTAAAGTGTGAAAGACTGAGGGGATGCAGGCCATGAAGTAGTGACTTTATCAGAGTAAGCTTGCAAATAAAATGATTAAATTAACAAATCAACAATCTGGCTTGATCTCTGGGACTATAAGCTGTTTGTTCATGCTTATCTTATGGTGTGCCAGGACTTCTTCAGCAGAGCTTCTCCCCAGGCTGCTGGTCTCCTGTTCATAATCTTCCAGGGGAGTAGGCCATCCCAGGAGCAGGATCTAGTGTTTGGTTTTGTTCCATAAGAAAGTCCCCATTGGCTGATTCCTGCCGTATGTCTAGATGTCTCTGAACGGCAACCTGAGATATACATGTCAAGTGGGAGTTTTTGATGCACGTGCCTCAGATTCTTCCTTCACATCATTGTTAGAGATGTTGAACAGGATGGATCCAAAGTGGGACCTTTATGTTATTCTGCTTGATATTAGCTGCCAGGTAAAGTGTTCCCCACTACCCACTATACAAGGAGTCTGACCATCCAGACAGGTTTTCAGCCGTCCAGTAGCAAACCTATCTAGACAGTAACATCACAGTAT
The DNA here is from genome assembly GCA_016647715.1 of Pavo muticus. Lineage (NCBI taxonomy): Eukaryota > Metazoa > Chordata > Aves > Galliformes > Phasianidae > Pavo > Pavo muticus. The sequence goes on from JACDJE010000267.1 coordinate 2,114,656, forward strand.
GGGTGTAAGAATGCAATGATAAGCTCTGTTGAAACCCTGAACTGAAACATGCTAAAATCAAGAAAGGCAAAGTTAGCTGGTTTTTCCTTATACACAGTACACAACCACATCTAGTCATTCTATCATAGAAGACAGTAAAGGTCAAGTATGATTTAACTGTGATAGACATATTCTTTCTATTCCAAATTATTTTTTTATCTGTCATGTGCCCAAAAAAGGTTCCCAGGAGAATGAACTCCATGACTTTTTCTCAGAAAACAGTGAGAGATAAATTCCTATGCAGTTCGTTGGCTCTTCTTTCTTGTCCTTTTGAAAATAATTGCAACATTTTACTATCTTGTGTCATTAGAAGATTTTCCCAAAATCTTTCAAAGATGATAGAAAGCAGCCTTACTGTGACATCAGCCATCTTGCTCACCATCCTCTGATGCAGCCCCATCAGGCCTCTGGACCTCAGGGGCCCTGGCTCAAGATCTCTCAAAAGATCCCATAGCTGATACTCACTTACTGCTGGTAGCACATCTTGAGCACTGACTGACTGGGAGAATACAGAGTACATCAGCCTTTTCTGCATCCACTGTCACTAAATCACCCTCCCCATTCATCTGAATGACAACACATTCCTTTTTTGTCCTTTTACTGCAGGTAGACATTCATCTTGTTACCCTTGGTGTCCTTTGGCAATTTCAACCTTATCTGGGCTTTGTATTTCTTGACAATATTCCTGCATTCTCAGCCCATGTTTCTATGTTCTTCTTTTGCTTCCTGTTCTCATTTCTGTCAGTGTAAAATAATTTGCACTGGGTCTCAAGACATGCATTACTTTTCACATGAGACAGGTCCTCAGTTTTTCCTGAATGTCTGGATGAACTGTTCTTTAGCTTGGAGGAGATTCCTCCTGAAGACTTGCATTGCCACTTTGCTGCAGCAGTTCCCCATTGTTTTCATCATTCAGACACAACCTTGCCTTAAATCAGCAACAGTTGTCCCTGCCATCTGGCATTCAAATTGTTTTTCATGTACTGCTACATTATTTACCGATGTGCAATTAAAAATATGTCAGCTTTTCCTTTTGTGTGATTAGTTCATGAGATACCTATCTTTCTATGCATATGCTTCAAGATTTGGTTGGGAGCTGCTCTGGTATTGGTCCTGTAGTGGTCTGGCTATGTTCCAGTTCTAAAGCCACGGTCCCTGAGGCAGTAGTGGAGAGAAAAGTGCTTTTCCTTTGGTTGTGGAGCATTTATAGTAATTATAAAATGTACCTGCATGCCTTGACTCTGTGTTGAACACAGGGGTAACAACAAACATCGAAGACTGTACTGGAAGGAAACTCTTGCAGACTTTTGTACAAATGGGAACTCGAGGGCTTGCCTTCGTGGACAGAATGAGGACTTTCCCATGTGTGGTAATCATAAACATTACTGAGAAAATAAAAACATTCTTGAGAAATTGTTCTGAGCCCATCAGTGTGATATCAGAGAACATACGTTGTGGGTACAAAGATGAATCTGGAAGGAAAGGAGTAAATATAACCCCATGTTGCTAATTTACAATGTGATCTACCTTTCCTAAAGGGTAGGACTAAAGAAAATGCTCAAAACACAGCCTCAAACCTCCATGGGAAATGAGATTGTTAATCTAATTCTTAACCAGTGTCCAAATGAATAACAGGCGTCTCACCAGCTATCACACTCGATCAGCAGCCTGTACTAGAAGGCCTCAGGAGGCAATCACACAGTTTTGAGACTGGCTTGATATATTCTGTGAAGGATGATTATGCACACGTGTGCAAGTGTTTGTATGTATGCATTTAAATTTTTGAAGGGTTTGTTCTCAGAAGCTTCCTTGCGTGATGTTAGCTTTCATTGTTGAAGATGTTCATCTTCTTTTATTTAAAAACAACTTTGCAGAGAGCAGGTATGAACTGTCTGAGAAGCAGTGTTACAGTACAACAGTTTGCATCATTTCCATGCTTCATGGATATGGCAATGTATACGGTTTGTGAACTGAAACAGAACGTACTAACATGATTATTAAATATTTTTCTTGTTAAATCCAATATACCATTTTTTGTCATATGCTCTCGACTTTCTTTTTTATCTTCAGCACACCATGAAGTGACATTTGCTTCCCATGAGAAATAAGCTGCCCAACTGCTCCTGTTCCTCACCTATCTACATCAAGTGGATTTTTATTGCCCTCCTCCTTTGTACTGACTGCATTACCACTGTTTCTCACTAATTTGAAATTTCATCAGATTTCTGCAAGTTCTTTCTTCGAAGATATTGCTATAAAGACTTAAACAATCTAGTTCTCATTTTTGTAGCTCTTTTCAGATGTTTCATGTAGCAGATTTTAGGCACAATTGCAGGATATATTTGATATGAAAGCTAATTATTCTCAAGCACTCTATTACTGCACTACAAATTAATCTTCTCAGGCTTACTTTAGCAGTCCTGAACATAACCCTTTTGTCTTCTATGCCTACTTCCTTTTACTGATTTATAAGTCTTTGCATGCTCTGCATGGTTTTTCAGTTATCAGCCCCATTCCCGATTTTAAAATTAACAGTGACTATCTATAATTGTTCAGTCCTTCTGAAACCGTCCACTTCAGAGTCATGCAGTATGTTCAGCTGTAATGGATGAAAATAATGAACACTAATATTTGCAGTCTGCCTGTTAGAAAATATTATACCAAATAGGGAAATAAGGGATAGATGCTGAACTGAGCGTAGGTGTATATGGAACAAAACCTAGTTCTGATTCACAGAACAATGTTTTGTTTATATAATTAATTTTGCTTCAATTGCTGCCACTGTATTTCCAGTCACTGATATCAGTTATTGAGCTTGACTTTAGCCCTTAGATTAGAATATAGCACTGCAATAAATAGATTGGTGTGACTTGAGCTCTGTATTTGTTTAAATAAAATTGAAACAATCTAATATCTATGTGTGGATAAGCAACAAGCAGCAAAGGCGGACTGAGGCTTATTTGAGAATCCTTCAGTTCCTCTGGGAGTACCAGTTGGTTTATAGGATGTTCTGCTGAGCAAAACAGGAGCCCTGACAGTGCTTTAATTTAACCTGTAGACCCTGCCAGCACACAGAGAGCACAGTGGCATTAAATCAAGTTTTTCTGATTTCCCTTGATCTTTACTTCTCTTCTTCATATTTACTCTGTGCAGGTATAGCTCAAAAAGCTAACCAGCACTGTTTAACAAAGTCAAATAAACTTCTAAAACTTCCCAATGTTGTATCTTTGATCTTTCCTCAGATCAGACTCTTTTCCTAATTGTTCCAAACTGAATTCACCTTCCCAAAAATGAGAGAAAGAAGCTGGTCTACGTGACTGTAAAATTGTCTCCAGACCTCATTCATGAGTTATGCAGGAGTCGTACCACCACTTTCAGACTGTGAACAGAGTAGTGGGGTGTAGGTCTTCTCATGGAGGACTCCTACCTGCTATTGTCCTTCTGGATTTCCAACGGTATCTCCATCAGCTAACCTCCCAGCCACACATAGTAGCTGTGCTCAAACATTCTGTTGTCCTCTCGTGAGATTTGCCTGTGAACAGCCAGGCAGATGGGGAGGCAGAGTTACAGTTTGGTGTTTGGCAAGCTTTGGGTGCTGGGATGGTTTTGTGTCATCATGATGTGGGCTCCCTTCCTCTACTCCCCAAAAACATGAGACGCTCCAGAAACCAAATGTGTGGTACAGCTCTGCTGGAGGCAGTGCTGTGAGGGAGTGTGGGGCTAGGATGTGGCTTCTAATATAAAAACAAATGAATTAAGTGTTGCCATCCTGTTGTTCCTCAAAACCACCACCCAGTTCAGTGTGGCTGGCAGCTGAGTTTCTCCAGAATCAGTGAGGTTAATTTTTGGCTCAGAGATACATGGTGAAGAAAACAGTCCTTCCATTACATCCTGCAGGTGTAGGGGGAAGCTGATATTTGTCCTCTTCACAGTCTCTACCACTTCAAACATAACACAGATGTTAAGAGATTTGTTGACTCTTTTGTTCATGCTGCAGTTGCTGTTGTTGCTTTTAGAATCTCACTTGCTAGTGCAAATCTTAATTGCTTCATTCCTCATCAGCATTGTCCCTTCTTTTTGTCCACTCAGCCCACCTTCTCCTTCATCTCTTCATCCAGCCTTGGCAATTTCACTGAGTCACTGAGTTGGTAACTCAAAGAACCATAGAATCACCAAGTTTGGAAAAGACCTCCAAGATCATCCAGTCCAGCTGCCCACCTACCACCAATATTTCCCCATTCCCTGCCACCTTTGCATAAATCTTGCTCAAAGTAAGATTCTGCTTCAGTAATCTAATCTGGAATGTGCTATTCGATTTCACAGCTCAATTGAATTAGCCATTTGCAGAGCTGCACAGTTTCTCATCAGCTTTGCAGGGTAAATATAAATCCCATCAAGGCTGGTCTGGAAATATGAACAATAGTTTCACCATGAAGCTGCTCAAAGATGAAAAAAAGTGGTAGGAACCCATTGGAAACACCCTACTGACTTTAGTCATTGTTAATTAGCAACTATTGATACCATCAGTTTTTTAGACATTCTTCTGCAATCTGAAAAATGTTACTGACAAAGAAGAAGCACAATTTTTTTTTTGCCCAGTAAAAGCAGAGTTCACCTCCAGACAGTGTCCTCATGTCACTCTCTTTGACTAGAATTGCAGTGTCCCCCCTGCCTGCTTCAATATTTGTTAAATATTAAATATCGCATTTATGAAAGACCCTTCTACAGTTACTGTGTCAATACCACATATAACTACTTTGGGAAGGACATAATTATCCATCAAACTGATAAGGCAGGCTTAGATGCATCTACTCCCAACCTCGTACATTCTCTTCTTCAAGGGTTCTTCATTAGGAGTCTGCGAGCATCCATGTGCTCATTGAGTGCCTGGTGAGCCCAAGCATTCATACCTCTAGATCAAAAAAACTGAAGAAATCTATTAAAATTCTTATTCATCTCATCAAATCTAGCACTTGCACCTCATGCTGCATCAGCTCCTCTAGTTTGACTTGCAAGTTCCTTTGGTGTCATCATAGGCTCTGTTTTTCAATTGGACAATTGTACAGGATTTGTTCTATAGGCTGTCAACTTCCCTGTTAGGCAGTGTGTCATGCTAAATATTTAATGTCTTCTCTTCTTCTTCCGCCATCCCAGGAGACACATTTCTTACTCTCTTTTTTTTTTTTTTTTTTTTTTTTTTCTGGCTTACTCACTGAGATGGACTCTTCGGAGTTTGACAATCTGTCAACAGCTTCTTAAAGTATTTGGAGTGGGGGTGGAAAGCTTGCTTAAGTTCATGACCACTTTTTCCTGGAACTGAGCTTCTGGGTTCCCCTCACCCACTTTGAAGCTATATTCAAATTTAAAACTTGCTAGATAAAGCCCTGTGTGGATAAAATAATTCTTCCAAAACGTATTCTGGCAAAATTACTCACCTTGTGTTCAGCAGATGCTTTACTTAGAACAATTAATTTGTTTATTTTTTTTAGTATTCCTTCCCTGTCCTCCTCATGTTCTTTATCTCACAGGTTTTGCTTGTGTATATTCTCTCTCTGTTGTGCAGAAGGAAATCTCATTGCAAAGATCAGATTTTCCTTTTTGTCTTCCTCATCAATAAACTCCAAAATGCTAAACTTCTTGTCCAACTTTCAAACTGGTGATGTAAGACCAAGTTCAAATTGAGCAATATATGTGAGCATGTGAGACTTAAAAGAATGATTTGCCAACTCGTGACCACTGAATCTCTGTTTCAGAGACTTATACTTGAAATTTTGCCAAGGAAAACAACCTTATGAGCTTTTATTACTCTCCATTCCTAAAGAAGGAATGACAGCTCCACTGATATCACCTCTAAAGTGAACGATAAGTGGTGTTTTCCTTTCAAATTTAGAATAGATCAGACAAATAAATCCTGGTTTAAAGAAGGATTCTGTTGAAAATTCAGGAGTTCAAGTTTGGTCATATGCTCTGGTACTTCAATAGGCTATCAGTTTTTCATACTGTGAAACGCAGTGTTTTGAGCAGCATATAGAAATAGGTGTATTCATGACCTACTACTGGGTAGCAGCAGTACTTTGCGTTATGAATGCTCAGTAATTTCTTTTAGATAAATAGAGTTGTATGGATAAAAGCCAGACCCATGGAGTCTTATTCCCTTCCTGCCTATTTTAGTTTTTTTCTTTTGTAAATTCTTGAAACTATGTAGGATTCAGTTATTTACACCTTTGGTAGTAACCTGAGAATGAAACAAATCTCATCACCAAAAGAGGAGGCACAAATTTATGCAGTCTTTTTTTTTCCCCTATAATTAATACCTAAACACATCTGAATCACATCTGAAGTTTCTACTCTGTGGTTCAGGCAGGTGCGTGGTCACGGTCCCCAGCTGGTATGGCTTAGATTTGGGCTGCCTTCAATGTGGGAGTTGTTTTGCTGTGCACTGACCCCAAGCAAATTTCATCCCTCCTCCCCTCCTGCCTGATTTTACAAGATTGATGAACACAGGTAGATTTCCAGTCACGTATTGTAGATTCTGCCTTTTAGCCTTTGTGCTTATCTTCTTTCTTTAAAACAAATTCTGCTAAAGATTCTGCAGTTTCCCTTTCCTCTGAAGATAATCATTGTTCCTTGCTTTTCTTCTCCTTCTGGAAAACTCCATCATCTGCAATGCAGTCCATTCTGCTGGAACTGGCTGCTCTTTGCAAGTAGATGAAGTGAAGATTTATTGTCATCAGAACACATGGAAATTAGAAAATGGACTAATGGAAACCATTAATGTCCTTCTCTCAACAATCAGATGAATGGTGGATCAATGCAATATATTAATGGATTGGAAATGATTTAAGACAATATAAACATTAAGTCCCAGGTATTAGATGGGAAGAAAGCAAGCAAGATTAAGATATTACTCTATTATATATATGAAAAAAATAAAGTACCATCCTCTAAGACGTATTTCCTGTCCAGTATTTTGATTTCTTTGGAGAGATAATATTGAAAAACTGTACTGTATCTTTCCATATTGCCACCTAACACTGAAATGAAACTGTCTTTCTACTTACAAAAGTAAATAATATTGTAAGCCTGTAACAATAAATAAATCCTGTGTCACATATCCTACAAGTAAAATAATAACAGGTAGTCATAGTTTGCAGAAAATAATTGCATTGATTTTGTTGTTTTTTGTTTGTTTGTTTGTTTGTTTTTTTAAATATCAGTGGCTCTTTTGTTTGCAGTTTATGCACAACACTGTAAAAGGAAATGATTAAATATGATTGATATAACAGTTGCAGTCCCCACACACAGTCTACATAAACCTCAAAGGAAAACCAGAAAGAGAAAAAAAAAGAAATCTAAAGGAAAATTACTGCAGAAGTACTTTACACTAACCTGGCTTTGTGCATAAAAATAAAATAACGTCTCTAAGTGAATGATTCTTAAGCTTTAGACTCTAATTAAGTTTTTAATATTGCCACATGCTCTGGAAAATATTAGAATCTTTATGATTCAAGAAACTTTTCTTCTCAAATAAAACTCAGTGGAGGTCAGTTCATTCACATCTTCAGGACTTGCTTTTAATCAAAATTCCTTTATAAATTCCAGCTGAATCACTTTGTGTCATTACCTGAGGGAGCATTTATGAATATAGAAGATGATTTGAACTACCACAAATCCCAAAAATTAGAGGTCAGAGAGGTTAGAGCACGGCAGTTCAGTGAAGAAATGAAAACAAACTGTAAATTATCTTCACCAGAAGGACAGCATGTTCATCCAGACATTACATGTTTTGTTTTTCAGTGGCTAACAGCCCTCTAACACCCTATCATGGTGCTTGATTTTAATGGCTCGTAATAGGTCACTGTGTTTGTAAGGACTGTTTGGTACTCACATGTACATATTTAACATGACAAACTATATCTTGGCAAGTGTAGGAGTACTAATTGGTTTAATGCTCTGAATATACTGAATACGTATTTTGGTTTGGTTTGGCTTGAAGTTGTAAGTAGCAGAGAAAAACCTGAAAGTTTCTGGTCCAGTTAAATTGAATGGGAGCTTAAAATGACAAAACTTGATAAAATTAGTCTTGTTCTGCTGATGTTCTTACTGCATACATAAAAAAATAAAACTAAAAAATTTTGAACGCTGTTTCTTGTTACTTAGGGAATTTATTTAAAAAACGCAATGAAGGAGACCTTGTCTAGGGGTGTCAGTGTCATGTCATTATGATCAGTATGAATTTATTTCATAGTAAGGTGGATACTATAAGTGCTCCCATTGCTGTTAAATTATACTTCAGTATAAGTTAAGTGCGCTATTAAAATCATGCATTACTGACACAGGCAATATTTATTTAATTAATTTTATGACATATTTCAAACTGGACACAAAGAAATATTTTCTAGCCTTCGTCGTGGTCAAGAATTTTATTAGCATTGTCAAACAGACTCAGCATGAAGAAACTGCACCCATTAACTTCAAAACCATTGGCATTATGGGATCTTCCTTATTAACAGGGAATAGAGGGATCACAGGAAAGAGAGAGTCTGCTGCTGGCTTGACATTAAGAACAGAAAGGAGATTCTGGAGTATGTGTATTCTGTTCTACAGAGGAGAAAAATTCTGGTTCAAGGAGGACGAATAAAAGCAGAGACTGAAACGGAAAAAAAAGAAAGGAGATTTAAGGAAGTATGTAATGAAAGTAGAGATGATAAGACAGGTGTACTAAACGTCTCAAGAGGCTAAAATCCTCCTTTCATCTCCAAGACCCTGGTTCAAATCCAACAAAAGACAGGAGTGACAAGAAATTACTGCCACCTGACATCAATCCAAGAGCCTCTACAAAATTAGATGGTGGTCACTGTCAGACTGCTGTCAAATAAATATCACTGCAGCAATCATTAACCAGTCCTTGCTTGCAGGTCCAGAACAACTCAAGACCTGAATGATCTGAGTAAGGAAAAAAAGAGTCATACAACTAAGAGTGTTTTTTTCCAGGGAAGGTTGGGGTATGCAGGCTGAGCAGAGCTGGGACAGCTTGCAGCACTGCCTGCGCTTGTAGCTATTCCCCGAACAAACAGAGGACTTCAGTTTCCAGTGCTGTCAAAATGCCAATTTTGGCAACGGTTAAAAAGGAATAGGCAAAATGGATCATTGAGTATAATCACAAAGGAATGGAGAACTGAAGTTATTCTAGAATCCAAAAAAGCACATCGAGAACTAGTGAGGAAATGCTGCTGCGAGTGGCTCTGACTGCAAAGAGAAAATGGCGCTGAACTGCTAATGCATGCTGGAGGACATGCTGAATGCTAGAATATGTGCTGCAAGATATGTCTGTGACAATTACATGTGGCCATAAGGCAGCACTGGCTTCTTGCTGTCAGACCCAGATGTCTGAATGTGGTTTACGCATATTTGTTGGCTTTTTAAAAAAATGTAGTAAATGATTAATTTTGAAAAATGAAGCAGATTATCCAATCCTGTCTTGAATACTGAAGGCAAAAAAAAAAAAAAGAAAAAAAGAAAAAAAAAGATTTGAAGGGATATTACTGAAGAAGATGATATCCAGAAGGAAAAAGTATGGATTAGTGCCAGTAGCTTTCATATAAGAACCAATTTAAAATCTAGAGGCTATAAAGGAGCAGCCTACAGGTAATTCAGATAGAATTTATATTACATTCATATAAGCTTTGGGCTTAAATTGTCAAGAAAAGGCTTGTTGACACAGGTTACAGGAAGTGAAATACTAGCACTGATTGTGTTTCATGACTTTAGATAGGCATGTAAAGACAGATCTGTAAAGGTATGCAGGCACCTAGAGAATCTGAGAGGTGTCTTAAACCTGTCCAAATCTCACGAGGGCCAAAGCAAGACAATCTAATTAGATACTGACACTCACTCCTTTAATTTAACTGTATACATGTACTTAAGTATTTGTGAGGATCTGGGTGCTACACGTCTGTCTGCGTCTGTGGCTGCCTATGTATTTTTGAAAACCTGGCTAATTTCAATATGCACGTGCCAATTTGCAGCCCCACATTCTACTCTCATCTTTGGAAGTAATTTGCTTTCTGCAGCAAAGTAACTGTTTTCCCTCTTTGCACAGCAGTGGGACTAAACTGCCCCTCTGAATTATTTCTGATCCTTTCCCTTTACGCCTGTTTCCTCTGGGGACTCAACAGGGTGCCGTGTTGGTGGCTTGGAATGCCTTGTCCCCTAGAGAGGACACAAGCTGTTCTCCCTTCCTGGGCTGCGCCACACATTCAGATTTTGCTGAACCAAAATATTCCTGCGAAGAAGGCAGGCAGGACCCTTCACTAGTGGGCCTAGTCTAAGCCTGGCCACTAGGCCTTTGCTGTTAAGGGGATGCAGGAAGTGCAAGTTTCTTTCCGCCTCTTCAGGTGCTTCCATGGTAAAGGACTGTCCTGTGCAAAGACTAAGGTTGCCCTTTACCACAGAAGCACTTTTGAGCACCTTCTCCCTAAAACTGAACTGGAGATCATTGCAAAGAACACAGTACAGGCAAGGGCACTAAATCCAGATCATCATCATGAAGTACTCACCAGTCACAGATTTAGATGACATTGTGCAGAAAAGCGCTTTCGTGTTAAGAAAATGAGAGATTATTTCAGCCATATTACTATGATTTACACTATCAAAATACCAAGAAAGTACACTTCCTCCTGTTCATCTAATGTCTAGCATTTTTGAGGTTTACCATGCTCATACCACAGAGCCTCACTAAAAACAAACAAACAAATAACAACAACAAAAAAACAACCATGAAAAAGACAACCAAATTAAAGTTCTTATTAGTGCCTCTCTTTCCCTGGATGTACGAGGGCTGCTCTGAAAGTAACGCCTCGTATTTTATAATGTTGGCCCATAATGACAGAGGTAGATGTTGGTGCTATGATAGTAGAGGTTGAACCTTCCTGCCAATATTCCATTATATTTTGTTGCTGTGTGACAGATGGCAGCAGAGAGGCAGTCTGACAAAACGGTGTCTGACATAGAAGTGCATATGAAGCAAGGGTGCGTCAATGAATTTCTCTATGCAGAAAAAAATGGTGCTCATTGACATTTCTTGATGCTTGCTGATCATTTGTGGAGACCAAACAGTGGATGTGAGCACAGTGAGGTGGCAGGTGGTGCATTTTAGCAGTGGCAACAGCAGTATGAAGGACAAGCCACATTCTGGATGGCCATGCAGATTTTTACAAATATGGCATGCAGGCTCTTGTTCATTGCTAGTGAAAATGCATAGCTAATGGTGGTGACTATGTTTATGAAGAGTGTTTTATAGCTGAGAATTTATCAAGTAGTATTATTATGCTCTTCTATCTGTTGTAGTTTCCATGGAAATAAATAGGAAGCATTATTTTTGGATCAATCTACATTTATCTGTATTTTGTTATCTATACATGCATGCACACACCGTGTGTTTATCTCTGTTTTCTGTTGTAGCAGAAAGAACTGAAATTCCCTAAATGCTGCTGAGGTATGTAAGTTAGTTTTATTTCTAGATAGGATCCAGTGAGTAAAAAACTGCCAATTTTGAGAAGTCTCTTAGCTGCAAACTAAGTCCTTTAGAAAATCCTGCAGTCTTAAAATCATAATTTTTTCATGCCCACGCTCAGTCTTTTCATCAAGGACTGATGTAAACTTTCCTCCTGTTCCTGAAAGCTGAAAACCTTCAGGACAAATTGAATGATCCATTTCTCTGAATGCCCCATCAGACACTACAAAAGGCTGGTCTACCATATCTTGAGCACTTCATGTCCCTCTCCTCACTCTCAGTGTATCTTACACTTTCAAAGCTGATGCTAAATTTCCAGTGCTCCAGGCAAATCATCAAAAATCTGTTCTCACCATAGGCACCCAGACAAAAATAGTCACGGGGTCGTTTTGCTGCTCCTCCTGTTTGCTGCCCTGGAGATACAACAGTTCTTGCAGTTTCAGAAGTGATTTGATTCTAGGCTGTGTTTAAACATAGGTTTTTTTTGGTTGAAAAAGAGGAGTTAGAATAGAAATGAAGATAGTCTGAAAAACGTGCAGTGGAAACCTAGCAACACAATGCCTCAGTAAGTTGGAGATGAGCACCTTGAGGATTTCGTTGTATATTCTGTTTTATTTTGAGGCCACTTTTGCTTTTCTCACCCCTGTGGACAACCCTGGCAAGTTGCTTCCATGTAAACATTTGTCCTGCCTTACAGAATACAGCTGCGTCTTTACTTTCCACTGCCTGAGTAAAGGGCTGGCTGTCCATTCACTGAGGTAGGATATTTCTGCTCTGCTCTGTTCAATTGCTTGCTAGGCCAGGACGCATGTGATACATGCATGCAGATACATGCAGATTACAGTTTAGATAACTCTGCATGAAAAAAACGTCCTGTTTTTTGCCATACTCAGACACATCACTCTAGGATTTTAAAGCTCCCTAAAGTCAAGCAGTTTCCAACTCTAGATGACTCCCTTGAGTATAAAAAATCATGTCTTTAAAATGATTAACTGTATCGGCTGTCAATAATAAATGCGGAGAGGAAAGGAGGTATACTGATTTATAGTAATACTGCTGTTTCTTCCAATATCAGAACTAAGGCATTGAGTGAGGTGATTGTTTGGCTGATTTCTTAGCTGCCAACAATTTTAAGTATATTGCTAAGTACACTATGGAGCTGGGCCCTGAGTTTTATTAAGCAGAAGAGTAGAGACGTGCTATATGCTGACTGTGTAACTGTGGATTGTCCTACTCTTCTAATTATGAATCTGCTCACTAGGAAGCAGCTGTTGTCATTGTCTCACCTGCAAGTCTCAAAATGTGTGGGCTTTTTTGGTGCATGCTGGGACAGTACGACTGGCAAACAACAGATGGCACAAGGGAGTCCCTAGTCAGAGGATGCATATGTGCTCAGTCCCAAAATCAAATCCATGTTGTTATAAATCAGGGAGCTGCCAGGCAGAGCCCAAGACCGTGTGCAGATGCCTAGAGAAACTGGGATATAACTATTAACTAAGTTTGTCATTTTTAGCATGGCCTAAGGGTTGCTGTCATTCAATGGGATGCTGTAGTTTAATGCTGACTCATTAGTAGCCCCATTCTCATTTTTATCATTCTCCACTGTAGCTAAAGGTATTGTAAGAATTAAGCACTGCGGGACAGCACGCTGGGTGGCTGTTGCATCTTGGCTATTTTACAGCCTCCAGGAGAGACCTCAGGAGGAAGCTGAAGGGTGGGAAGGAAATTTGGAACATAGCATGCGGACAAAGTAATTTGTCTTGCTTGTGAAGAAATGCCTAAATACAGACATTTCCTGTGTAAAGAGAACTGAAAATATTTGAAATTTAAAATATCCTTAAATACAAAAACCCAAGTGACAGTATGCTGGAAAGCAGGTGCTAGTTTTAAGCAAACCTCAGGGCTTGTTTAATAGAAGCACATCTGGTCTTTAAAAGTCAGCACAGGTGTTTGCATTTTAATTGCACCAATCTATCCTGCTGCCCCATGTTATGCCCTGGAAAAGTCAGAAGTCAACTTTGAGATGGCTGTACTATTAATACAGGTGTTGCTAATCGATCACTTCATACATGAAATACTGACTTTAGAGCTATGATATTGCCTCTGTTTTCTCTTGTGGTTCTCTGTTATATTTCATTTTAGAAAGATACGCTTGTTAATGTTCCACAGCTTTAACGGTTCCTTTGCCTTTACGAAACAGGCAATGCTTTTATCCTTGCATAGCAACATCTGCTGTGATCATTGTTTTATTTCAACGCTTGGCAATATAATCATCATTGATTTTTAGAGATGTTTTGAAAGTTCTCTGGCTGTTTTCTGATCATTGTATGAGTTAACATGCAAAATAAAGGAGAAAGAGAAAAACATCCTTTAAGTGCAAAATTTCTTACAGTACCGATTATTTTGATAGTAAAAGAACATGCTGGGAAATCACAGGTAGGTGGAGATATGATTTATGAGCTGTAGATTATAAAACAGTGATGAAAAACAATGACAGATACATTAAATAAAACTCAGTGATGAGAAGTGAAGTTGATAATGGAACTAAACTGGTTTGGTTTAAGATAACAGAGTCCACTAAATCTATCTGAATCCTTACTAGGCACCTCAGAAGGAAAACTGCCTGTGTACAGAATTATTTGGACAAGAACAAAGTAGGTATTAGCTGGAAATACTGGAAACCATGTATCTGAAGGCTAGAAAGGTATTGAAAGTGTGGTAGTTGGGGTAATCAGGATACATGTATTCTGCCAAAACTTATGATACTAGAATGAGATTCAGAGGGAAAAAAAGGACAGTCCACGGATATTTTATATATATATATATATATATATATAAAATAAAATAATAAAACATTAGGTATATTAGTAAAGGAATTGGTAAATGAAGAGTTTTGAATGATGATCCATAAAGTTAGAATCTCAGTGTTGATCCTCACTTTCCAAGTCTGAAATATTTATTTTCCTCATGAGATTTTGTTTGTTTTGGGGGTTTGTTCTTTTCCTTTACCTGTGAGCTTCTGAACTGGAGGTCTGAATGCAGTGTTTCTCTCAAAGTATCCTTGGCAGGTGGCATTCTTGGAATGAAACCGGTTTAATAACTGAGGGATTTAAATCAGATTTAGTTGAGATAAAAATAAGGATAAATTAAGCTAGTTACGTTTCCTTCCTGCCTTTATCTATGTGACACTTCAGTACAACTAAAATTATGGAGAAATGAGGCATTTCAGATGAGAATAAGGCAGGCTTGAGTGAGGAAGGAGCCATTTTACTTTAATTTCAAACCTGTCTTCCCTGCTGAGAAGGAAAACAAGGTGAAAGAAAGGTTTCCTATTGAATTTGGAGGTGGCAAAATCAGCTTGGAATAGTAAAAAAATGTTTCTCACAGAAGTGAAAGTCAGCCGCTAAATGTTCAAAACTGAGAGTATGACAGAATCGGGTGTTGTTTCACGACAAAGAAATACATTTTATTGCTGGGAGAAGATGGGGGCAGGATGAGGATCTCAATTTACATCAGAAGTTTCATGCATCTGGAGAATGTCTGACAGGCACAGAGTACAAAAAGGGACTGTTTTAGCCATGGGGACCTCATTGTGAGGTTTGAAAGCACGGCAGACTTTTGGAAAAGGATGGAAGCCTAACTCAGAACCAAATTTAGGTTATTCAGCACAGTTATCATCCCAGTGACAAATGTGAGAACCGAGTGAGCACAAATACAATGGAAGGTATTTAAATTTGGATGGGTTTGAAAACAAATGCTTGATGAGATTCATAAACGTCAAGTGAACAGATGGAGCTGAGAATGAAACCAGCAGGGAGATAAGGCAGAGATTGCTGTGAGCAGGGGTGGAAAACAGGAAACTCCAGTTGGTGGGCTGCAGGGTGAGGATGAGGGAGCAGGGTCTGCCAAGATAAGAGCTGAGACAAAGGCAGATGCGGATGATCCTCAGGCTGCAAGGAAAAGCAGAGGTCAGCGTGATCAATTATGGGAAGAAAGACCCTTGCTTGCAAATCCTGGAACCAGAGAAAGGTTGGGCGAGGAGCAGGAGGGGGAACTTGCTTGCAGCCCAGGCACAGTGAAGCTCCTTTGCAGATCGGTTTGATGGCCCCACCATCACTGAATGTGTGGCTCCATGTGCTGACACCAGCAGGCTCTGTGACCGGCTGGGGTAGTTCTACATGCTCCTGCTTTGCAAACAGCCGTTGTCATGCATGTATCCCAGGTAGTGCGTGCACAGTGCAGCACACTACTGCCATGAAGTTGTCACAAGCAAATGACATCTTCCTGTTAAGTCTGAGCTGTCTCATAATCCTAATGAGCTATTGAGCCTGACAATGCTCTCCACTAACTGCTGCACAGTGGGAGCATGCTGAAGGCCCAGATGAATGCAGGTGTTGGGCGCCTGGAATTTCCCTTCGTGTAAACTGTAGCAGGTTTCAGTAAGTTCCCCAACAGTGCTCTAAGATAGTCTGCATTCGCAATGTCAAAAATACATTAATTCCTCTCATAACATCAAACGCTATACTTTTGTTCAAGTATAAATTTACTTCATCTGTAGAAACGTAAAAATATACTGATTATGCGTTTCTTTTTTTTTACAGTCAGATTGACAATAGCACACAAACACCAAAATTTAGAGGTTGGACTCATGTTCCCAAATTGCAGCTATAGTGGAATGCTAGCAGATTTAAATACTCCTCTCCCTTCATTATTTTATTTTTTTTTAAATCTTTTTCTCATTCCTTGCTTTCCCACCACACTTTTTGAAAACAATGTTACTAAAGAATAAGATTAATTTTATATTAGACTGCTCCACTGAGTTAGAGCATAGCCATTTACTACCCTTGGAAACTGTTTAGGAAGGAGTCCTGACTCCATAGGACATTGTGAACAGCACTGCTTTGCTTACTGTGCTTTGGAGGTGATCAGAATGTTGTACGCATGAGGTAAAATTTTTATATTCATCAAAACTCAGTAAGATATGACACCACACTGACTTATTTTCCTTCATACAGTTATAATACTAAGGCATTGCACTCCTAAGTAATTTATATTTCTTTCTTTTTCCTTTCTTTTTTCTTACATGAACTCATGACTGTTACAAAGTGCCTCTCTTTTTCATCCACCGCACAAGGTGGGGAGCAAGCAAGATAGAACTGTAAAAAGTGTTTACTGGCTCCAACCACTTTTATCTTGACACTGTTTACTTGTGACACAGATGTGTTTCTCTTCAGAAGTAATGTATTTAGGCTTCTGTGCTATTTTAGAATGATCACCGTACATAAGTAAGTGTTAGATGAAGAAAACAGAGGCTAAAAGTAAGTAGAAAAACATAATGTATAAGAATAAATGTGTTCTTTTCAACAGTCACATAAAGGCACTTGCAGATGTTCTTGCATGAAGGCTGCTCCAGAGTTTTTATTTCACTAGAAATTGTTCCAGTCCAATATTCCACCCTCCTTATTCTCATTTAAAACTGAATCAGAATTTAAATAAGGATTAACCACCCACAGAGTCTGGCACAACAATAGAAGCACTTGTTAACTTTTTCCTACACGTTATTAACAGAGGGAATCTAGGTTAAAGAGTTTCATTACAAAATATAATTTTTAATTCTTGACTGTTCTTTTTTTTTTTTTTTTTAGCTTCTTCTTTACAGCTGAAAATTTCCACTTGTCCTTGTGGCCCAGGGTAATCTTTATTCAATAAAGGTTTCAGATAGTGAATAACAGACATTTTTGTGAGCAAGAGGAGAAGTCACCCACCAAGAAAAAAAAATTGTTTTAGTTTACTGAGATGGAATCCAGTACTTGGAAATGAAAGGGAATAATTTCTTGTGTATCCATTTCTCTCCCTTAAACTTTTCTTCAAAATAATTAAAATCAAAGGCATAAAGTATTTCTAGATATTCATCTTACATTTAAGAGTAGCTTTTTTCAGTTGTTTTGTTGTTTTGAGTTTGTAGTAAAGGGATAGAGGAAAGATTAAGTTTTGAATTATCAGACGTGGAATGTAATTGGTTAAAAACTGGCTTTTTTTATTACATCCTAATTTTCAGATTGTAATGCGTTAGTAGATGGCTGGATATTGAATACACCAACTGACACTAAATACAGCTAAAATTACTGCTACTAAACTTGAGAAGACATATCCAATTGTGAAATTTGGCTGAGTTGTTCACTCTTCAGACCTCGGTGTCTGCACATACAACATCAGTACTGAGACTACAGAGGTAATGGAATATGTATACAAACATCTTCACTCAAGTTCGGAGCTTTAAGTGCAAAATACTGTGACATTGCCTGAAAATGTTATAGTGAAAGGGATGGTCTGACAAACTACCTTAATCAAGACTATGGTAAAACTCTCACTGTTTATTTAATAGGGCAAGAATTTCACCTTTGAGACAAGAACAATGCATTTTTTTCCTGTAAGGAAACCACAGTAATACTCTGTGTTACTTAACTGTTCCTCTTGAACTACCTGACCAGGGAGGTTAAGAAGAAAGCATGGTACAGGATGTTGGCTTCCAGTATTTTGAATGAAGACTCTATCAGATGCTGTCTGCGTGGGTGCGCTAACCTATGTCGAGTGGCAATGCTAAGATGGAGCTGACAGAACTGTTAAAATGGAAGGTTGAAGGAGATACACTGTCCTGGTTTATTCTATGACCAGTGCCTTTCACTGGAATTGTATTGTCATACTATGTAATTTTTTAGGTGTGAACTTGAGATTTTCAATTACATCTGAAACTAGCCAATTAACAGCAATATTTCTCCTCTACAGTAACAGAGCTTCGTTTCTGTATCTTATCCCCACTTTCTACTGTTCTGGTTTCTACTTCATTTTGATTGCTTAGCAGCTAGCTCCCAGTGAGGGGTTGCGTAGTGCGGAGAAATAATTCCTCAAACACCAGTATAAATTGTATACACTGTGATTAATTCCACTGAATCCATGTAGATGGAATGAGGCTAAGCTTTTATGGAATTGGACCTGTAAGTTATACCACTGAGCATGGCAAAAAGGAGATTCTGTGACTAGATCCTCTTTCCCTCTTTTGCCTATGTGGCAGCATGGTATAAGAAAGAAAAAAAAACACGTCTCAGGGAGAAAACTAGATTTGGAAAGTGATCTTTCAATTGCTGATATTCTATTTAATTAAGAAGAGACCAATGTTCAAGGTATCTGTTTTCTCAGCTTTGAATTTCTTGTCTGAGTACTTACTTTGCAAAGACACAATGTTCTCTGATTTAGAACCAAACAAAACAAAAAATCCCAAACTCCACCAAAAGTAATTTCCTTAATTTTCTCTTGGCCATACTCTTACATTTCTATAGAATTACATCCAGTCCAGAGAAGAAACTATGCAGTTCTTTGTTGTTATTGTTGTTGTTTTTCCCCAAAAATTCAGTCTTTTATTGTCACGGTATAAAGTTTCTTCCTGTGCAATAAGCTTGTGCGGAACCAAATCACACCTTAAACGCCATGTAATATTTCTGGGTGGAGAGAAGAAATAGAACAAACTTTTTTCAACAATATTCGTAGAATTCTCAATTGGCCCTAGAGAGATCTTATCAGAACCAGGAAGTGAAGTGACTACAGTACTCATCTTCATGAGAGATTTATCTCTCTGTCGTGAGATACTAAGAAACTAAGACACTTTAAAGTGCAGAATCGTTCTGATGAATAGTGCCAACATTTCTCTGCAGTATCCATAGGCTTCTAATACTAATTTGTTTTTTATTCTTTTACCTATTCTCAGTGTTTGCTCATTGGTGTTCCTCTGCCACAGATTACTGCAGGAAGTTACACATTTTAAGCC